>JASSRZ010000002.1:6914185-6931336 GCA_032164315.1 Malacoctenus gilli
GTGTGTGTGTGTGTGTGTGTGTGTGTGTGTGTGTGTGTGTGTGTGTGTGTGTGTGTGTGTGTGTGTGTGCACGTGCACGCGCGCGTGTCAGAGAGAGAGAGCGAGACACAGAGAGAGAGAGAGAGAGCGCGCTTTTGGCCCGAGGGGTCTACATAAGTATGTATTAGAAATAAACAGTGGATAAATAAATAATGACCCGCACAATAGCGGGCGAGCTTTCTGCGTACAAGTAATGATGTTGGCAGTTAACCTTCAAGTTTCTAACTTGACACAGTTTCATTGGCACTGAGAATTCGTGTTTTTCTGCTCAGACAAACCAGAGAGAGAAAAGGATGGAAAAGGTTAATTGACTCCCGGGTTCAACACTTCTGTCCTCTGAGCTTCAAGCCAGTTAAAGACACAAAGAAAAAGCTTTTTGGTGGAACGCAACTTTGCTTTTTTTGGACGTCTCGTTTGGGAATAAAACACTCATTTGCAATAATTATGAAATGCGTTATGACGTCGTTTTCACCTCCAAAATTACAGCTTTAGTATATTGTTTAGCAAAAACCTGCTGCTTCTAACTATAAAACTTGTATTTTTCTTGAAAATTCTCTACCTAAATGTCATCTATTGTACGTATTTATAATGAAGTAATTGGGATTTTTATTGTTGCTGTGTTTTGAACTCAGACTGACAAATTAAAGTGAGATTAAACACCAAAACAAAGCCAGAAGTTCCCACCCATCCAGCGCGGCCAAACCCTCTGTTTCGCTTTTTCCCAGGTACTTCACGCTGTTTGGTCCACACCCGAACGCACTGCGCATGCGTCACCAGGTGGCCCCGCACCGTTTTTTTTTCTTTTTTTACGACCAGGTGAGGCGATCGGGTCCAGGTAAAAAAAAAAAAAAAGTGAGAAGGGTTTTACGCTGGGGGGACCGAAGGCTTAATGAGACAGTCAGGACACCGGAGCTGAGAGAGGAAACGCACACACACACACACCTCCAAAGGCAGCGGAAGACAAAGAATGTCAATTATGGGCAAAATGGGGGAATGGCAGGTATGTGCTGCTTACTTTGAGACAAAGACACAGCTGCGGAAAATCCAGGAAAACTGTCAAAACTCTCGACTTCTCGTGTGATGAGGCTGCGCTGGCAACTGCGAGCGCGTCGGTGAAGCTTGACAGAGATCTGTTAGAAACACATTCATGTGGGTTCTTTAGTTTGTAGCGGAGATCGTGGAGGTTTGATATGTTTTACATCTTCTTCGTCTCTTTTTTTGTGATTCCCGGTGAGGAACTTGTCAGAAATGTCCATCTGCTTGATGTAGATTGTTTGTTGTGAGCTGCGGAGACACTTGAACAGATACTCGGCGAGATACAGACGTTTTGTTTCCATCATAAAACTGGATTTTAGTGGAGACACAGAGGAGGTGTGTATTTAGTGTGTGTCTGTGTGTGTGTGTGTGTGTGGAGGAGGAGGAGGGTGAACAAAGCGCAGATGTTGCGAGTTGAGTCTCTCATTTTCTGTAATCGAAGTAGTGAAATCGTTACTTTTAGAAAAAAAATACTCTATAGGTGAAGGTAGTTTGTAGTGTTTGGTTGGTGGCTTGAATTGGCTGCAGATGGTCTCAGGCTTCCCTGGGAGCTGATTCACTCCGCAGGTCGTCAGAGCTCCACTCAAGTGTGGCGTTAAATCCACTTCCTCACATCTTCGCGCTAAACAAAAAAAAAACAGCCCACCGGACTTATTCCGGTCCCACGTTGAAGCACCGATCGGCCGCGGGAGAGGCCGAGCTCGGGGAGGGACGCGCGCTGCTCGCATTGTCACACACGTTCACGGCTGATTCATTAATAACAAGTGCCGATGGGGGGGAAGAAAGGTACCCTAGACAAAAAAACAAACAGCGACAACATGGTAATCCTGCGGGTTCGTGCGAGCCCTTCATCGAGCCACGCCAACGCCTCTCCGAGCTGGCGACCTGTCTGCTGACCCACGACCTGCTGAGGTGAAGCCCCGGCCGGCGACAGGGCTCCGCCGGGCGGCCATTTGAATGAAACAAGGCCGCGTTGTTGTGTTAATTATTGACATCCAAAGCCTGCACCTCTCTTGTTTTTACTACAGGTAGCCATTGGACCTGTAGCGCGGCTTCTTTTAGAGCCGCTCTTTAGCATAACATATGAAGAATGGCCTGTGAAGCTCTGCGCTCTCAATGGGATTAAAATAACAGTTTGGCAACTCGACAAATCCTGATCGGGCAACAAAGTGTGGGCCGGCCTGCGATTTGCATATGGCACGCCGGTGACACTTCAAACCCTGGAAAACTCATCAACAAGACACTGGGGGAGAAGTGACTCCAGTTTGACGGCGGCGGAAAGTTACTTCACACCCGATTGGTTCGGATTATTCCTGTAAAAAAAAAAAATCCAAAATACCGAAGAGTATTTGTTGGATTGTCCAGCAAGCTCCCCGAAAAACAAGAGAAATTAACAGCAAAGTGTCCCAGGTGCGTGCAGGTCGGTCCCCATGCACGACTCCCTCCCTTCCCCTCAACACACACTCTCACACACACACTCACACACACCTCAGTGAACAGTAGAAATAATACGCGTGTGTAGCGTCTTGCTTGCTTTAGTTTTTTACCTGTGCGCTTGTCCATTGGTGTTGTGTGTGTGTGAGTGTGAGTGTGTGTGTGTGTGTGTGTGTGAGCAGATGGGGGGGAATCAAACGGCTGTTGATATGCTAATGAGGCCCTGTGCCAGTGTTATTACAGAGCTGCTCCAGCCCTCCACTTCCACCATTAGAGGGAGACCTCAGAGCGCAAGACAGACAGCAAGCCCACAGCTTCAATAAAAGTAGTTTTTTCTGAGCGGGGAGCACAATTCACTGAGTGAAAACAAGACGATACCTATACTCAATATCCACCTCAACAACCCATGAAAATGCTCTGGAAATTAACTGATAACATTAAATATGAAGACTGCGAGGTAAGAAGCTGCTCTTTAATTTGCTGATTTTACTCGATTTTTTTAAAAACTCCCTTTAAATACAGGATGATTATTTTCAAGATGTTTCGTATTGATTTTCTGCAGATATATTATTTTGACAGCTGACAGCAGATTCACTGAGCTCCAAGATAAATTACCTTTTGTATTTTCCAAAATTACTCACACGTGTCGATTAAAATAATCACTCTTATTATATAAAACAATATTAATTTTTAAAAAATAATTTTGTGACGGAACAGATACACTGTTGTCTGACAACTGCATGCAGAAAATGTCAAACTAATATTAATTTTAAAATTACAATAAAATATTTTTTCGACACGTGTAAGCACAATAAATAATATTGCACTTACCATGTATTTTATGGGAATGCATTTTTGGGATAAAATCGCCCTGAGATCCTTATTTCCTCCTAAAATGACCCGCACGTGTATCCGTCAGTCTGCTTTTTTTTTAAATACGTCGCAGTTTTCGCCGGCTCGTTCTCGCAGCCCTGCGTGCGTCTGTGTGTGGAGTGCATACACGGAGTGGTTGTTGTTTTGGGCTCAGACAAAGTTTTGGCAAGAATATCGGTGGCCGGTTTGGGAGTGGAGGAGCCAGTCGGACGTGTTTTCAGCCGCGTTCGGCGAGCAGAGGGACGGAACAGGAGGAGTGGAGAAAAAAGACACAACAACAGGGCACCTCCGCGGTTTCGTTTGATTTCCAGGAGAATATTTTTCCGAGGGAAATAATCGAAATCCGATCGAGGCCCGTGTTTGGGTTATTTTTTTAGTTTTTTGGGGAGAACGCGTGATTTGGTAGAAAAAAGGGGGAGTGGAGCTGAGAGAGCCGCGCGTAAAAGTTCAGTCAGCGCGCCGGATCCAGCCGCGGCCCTGCGTGTCTGAGCACTGAGGGATTTTTTTTTTTTAATGTTTTGTTTTGTCGTTTAATTTTTCTGCGTCCTCCACGGTCAACGTTAAAGTTCCGCGGTGCGGCGCGGGGTTTGGAGTCGAGGAGGAGTCGGCGGATTAATTCTGCGCAGGAGGGAGAAGGAGAGAGAGAGAGGGAGAGGGGGAGAGAGGAGAGCCACCATGGAGGACAGCTCGCTGTCGGAGTCTGAGGTGGAAAACAAAGGGACAAGCGGTAGAAACGAGCCGGTCGGAATGCCCGTAGCGTCGTCTGCTGGATTTTCACCCAGTTCAGAGGTGCACATTGTTTCCTTCCCTGGCTTCTCGCTCTTCTCCTCCTGCCTGTAGTCCAGCTCCCTTCATTCCTACGTCTTTCTTTCACTTTTGCGCTTTGGCCCTGGGACTCTTTTAAACCCCCCCTCCCCTCCTCCGCCTCCTCCTCCTTCCCTCTCTCTCTCTGATTCGTCAGACGGGAGTGAATGTCCCTCTTTTTGTCTCTCTCTCTCTCCGTTCCCTCCACACTCTCTCGCTCCCTCTTTCTCTCTCACTCCCCCCTCTCTCTCCCTCTCTCTCTCTCCCCATCTCTGATTAGATATACTGATTCCTCCTTTCAATGGACGTCATTTAAGCGCAGACTCCTGCCTTGAGTTGCGTCCTCCGCTTCACGCCAGATTTCCGACTATTCTTTCCTTATTATTAAGTATTCCTGTGATATTAATAGTCATGAATGCGCTCTATTAGGAGTCCAAGAGGGAGACGAAGAAGCGGCTCTCTTGCTAATATGAGCTCGGGCGAAGGGACGGTAGCAGTGTGATAGAAGCCCGGAGAACCGCGACAAACAGGCTGCTTTTTCCCCCTCCGAGGGAAACTTTTCGAGCCCCTTCCGCCTGCGCCGCCGAATATCTGCATTTTTAGACCCAAATGAAGGGCAGCGGGGATCTAACCGTGTGTTTCTGATGGATTATCGTCCTGCTGCTGCTGAGGCACATATCTGACCGGCGGGGCCATCGTGATCTTGCAGGAGAGAAGAGTCCTTTTTTCGGGGGCATTTTTTGTTTTTTTGGGGGGCTGCTCAATTCCCCCTCCGCTCGCCCCTTCCCAAACACTGACGGTGTTTTTGAACTGTTTATTTCCTTGACGCGCTCCACAAAGCTTAAAGATGTTAGTGCACAGTTTTTCCGCGATGGTAAGTTGCTGGAGCTTCATCGTGTCAGACACTTTTTTTTTTTATTTTGCTTTTTTTTTCTTCCTCGAATTGCATTCATTTTTTTTCTCGTTGTGGTTTTCAAATCGGGAGGTTTGACTGAAACTCAAACCGCTGAAATAATGACTAGGCTCGCTCACGGATTTGATTTCGGAAATTGTTTCGTTTCGTTGGTTTTGGCTCTTTGATATTTGGATTTTTCACGTCGTGAAAACTTGACAGACGAGTGGCGTCGTGCACGCGATCGGTGCATTTCAGATTTTGCATTTCTTTTTGAGGTTCAACGGTAATAATTGAAGCCAGATTGCACGCGCGCTGTAATTCGTGTCATCCTCTCTGGCAATATTTGATAACGCCTCCGTGTGCGCCTGCAGAGCGCACAGACGCGGAAAAAGCAAAGAAATGTACCTCGGTTAAATCATGATCGTACGAACTGAAGCTCAAACGCACTCTTCTTTCTCTCCCCTTCCGTGCCAGGATCGTCATGACGGTACCAGCAACGGGACAGCCAGGCTACCTCAGCTGGGCGGCGTGGGCCAGAGTCCCTACACGAGCGCGCCGCCGCTCTCCCACACGCCGAACTCGGACTTCCAGCCCCCGTACTTCCCCCCGCCCTACCAGCCCATCTACCCGCAGTCTCAGGACCCTTACTCGCACGTCAACGACCCGTACTCCATCAACTCCCTGCACGCCCAGCCTCAGCCGCAGCACCCGGGCTGGCCGGGCCAGAGGCAGAGCCAGGAGAGCGGCCTGCTGCACCAGCACCGCAGCCTGCCCCACCAGTTGTGCCGGGAGTACCGCAGGGAGGTGCTCCTGCCGTCCGGACACGGCATCGATTCGGGACTCTCGGACTCTATCCCTATCCATGGAATACCTCACTCTTTAGAAGACGTTCAGGTGAGGCGGCGTCTACCTGGGGTGGGGTGGGGGTCTCTGTAGGGTGGCATTACTATGGAAAATTACGAGCACCCGAATACTGTTGTCATTACGCTCGGCGCACGAGGACGAAGCCATTGTTTTATCTTCACATGAAAATTCATGAAGTCATAGTCATGTATATGTCACAACCGAGTGAAAAAAATAACAGCTCACAATTCATTGACACGCTTCATATTTTAACGATAATTAATTTTAGTCTTTCATTTTACCGTATTAGTTTAAATCTATTTGTAGAAAGTGAGAAGAAGGAGATGGAAAATAGATCCGCCTTTACGCTCCTAATCGTTTCAAACCGAAGCAAGAAAAAAAACGCTCACCTTTTTTTCTTTGTTGTCAAAAATAATTCAAATGAATCCGTGTGATTTTACTTTATTCGTTTTATTAAGCGATATAAAAAAACAATATGCTCGAACAGCGTTAGTAGCCAAATTCGATCTCTTTTTTGCAGCCTAAAAAATGAATTGAATTAAATAGATGAATTCTGCACGCTTGAGTTCCTTCAAGCTCCTCTTCATGACTTTTGACTTTTATTTGATTTCTCTGCTTGCAAAAAAAAGAGGGGGAGATCCAGCCGGCGCGTCTTTGCGCACAATAACGCCACCGTGCACCGCGTGCACGCTGGCTGCAGAATTGAGTTTGGAGTATTGGTTCAGTCTTTTCTTATGGACGCGTGATGAATGACTTTCGCAATTGTCAATAAGCCGCGTCGCTATCGGGAGTCTTCCTCCCATTTTTTTCCTGAATCAGAAACAAACACCAATAATCCTCTAATGAGTTCAGAGGCCTTTAATAGGCTGCGCCGCCGTAATTACTATCCAATCTAGATTAGAAGTTTCCTTGTGAGTAGAGCCAATCTGAGGGCGAAATTAGGTCAGGATTATGGGGCGACACAGCTTCGTTATTTAAGTCTGACTCGGTGATCCGCTGGAAGCGCGTCCATCAGCGGGACCCGCTGCAAACACCCGTGGACAATAATAACAGGTATGGGCCTCGGGAGCCTCCGTGTTAGGCGATTATGGCGGCTAATTGTGCCGGGCGGCTTTGTTCGTTCGTGCACGGTGTGCTGAGGTGCGTTCAGGGACGCAGGAGCTTTGGCTGGTATTTTTTTCTTCTTCTTCTTTTTGTTGCTTCAAAAAAAATTGAACGTCTTTTTTTGCATCTGTGTCACAGCCTGTTGAGGATCAAGGAATTCACATCCCTGACCAGACTGTAATTAAAAAAGGTAAGCAATTTCCTCCGAGATATCCTGCATGTTTCTTCACCACTGGGCTCCTCTCTCACACACACACTCACACACACACACACTCTCTCTCACACACACTCCATTCTGCTCGAGAGAACTCGATGCAATGCGGTAATGCCTGACTGATCCTAATACGCAGTCGCCTATTTTTCATTACATGCTTTCCAAGTGCATCAAACTGGCTGCACCTCTTCTTCTTTTTTTGCCCCCCCCCTTCCTCCTCCTCCTCCTCCTCGCTGATGGAATTTACTGTCAGCGCTTCAGCGCAGCGGGGAGACGCGAAGTGGGGCTGGTGGGCTTTGTAGGGCCCCCTCGGTGCCGCCGATGGCCGGGGACGCCTCGCGGACACCTCCGGGTGGCTCCGGGAGCCGGTGCGGCCGCGCTTCAGATCTAAGATGGAAGTTGGAGCGCAGGCCTCGTGTGATTCTGTGTCGTTCAGATGAGGGATGGAAAGAAAAACGGGGGGAGGCCTCGCTGTGATTTTATTATTCTCTCCAAACGTCATTATCCTGTTTAGGCTGCTCTGGCGCGGCCTGGTGACGCGTCCGCGCTTTATTTGTCCGCTGTCAAAAATTTGGTGGTAGATGCTGTTGATGATATAGCATTAGGAGGCCCTTTTTATGACCACGTTCAAAACCGTTTTGTCAGGTCAAATTAGATCTGGCTCCAAAAGACGCGCGGCCACTTTTCCTCCCATCATTCTTCTTCCTGCGTTGTCTCTCTTTTTTTCTGCAATCCTTCGTTCTTTTCTTTCTTTTTGAGTCTATCGCGTCCGTCCGCACATCAACATGATAATTGGCTTCTTATATTAGTAATCTCAAGAGTTCGTTTAACTCCTATTGTCTCTATTAGGCTCCCTTGAGCCATTAATGTCACAAGTGATCTATCCAAAGGCGCACAGTCCCCTTTGTCTCCGGTTACTGCACACCAAAACGGTGTAAAGCCCAGCGCTGCTGAGCCCCTCCACCCTCCACCCTCCGCCACCACCACCACCACCACCTCCACCCCCTCCCTTTTTGGTGTGAAATCACACGCGGGCGACGGTGTTTTCGCTGGATACCGAGGATATGTCAAAATAGGTAGACTTTGCTGAAATCTCTCGCTTGGCGAGGCTGCTTTTGTGCGAGCCGCGGAGCTCCGCGGGAACGCGCCGCCTGCCTGGGCGCTCGCAGCTCGGCCGCGAAGACTTTTGCTCCAAGAACTGATTGCTTGGATCTGAACGTAGAGCTGATTATTATGGGGTGTTTTTTTCTCCTTCCTCATGCACATTTAAAGGAAAAGTTTGCCTTTTTGTTCGCGTTAAGAACGATTTGATCCCGCTCACGTGAGAGCGTTATTACGAGTATGATTACCTCCACGTCAAGGCCCTTATTTGTCAGTTTCCCTGCATGTCTTTGCTGCTGAATGTGTACACATGTGGTGCTAAACTCTAAATCCGGGGCCTAAATCCCCCCATCTCATTTAGTTAAGGCTCTGCATTGCATGAAATTCACTGAGCACGGTCTCTCTGTCTCACCCCTCAACCCCCCTCCCTCCCTCCCTCTCTCTCTCTCTCCCCCTCCATCCCTCTCTTTCTTTCTCCTCTCCCTACCTCCCTTCCCTCTCTCTCTCTCTTTCTGGTTTTTTTTCTTTTTAGGTCCAGTGTCTTTATCCAAGAACAACAACATTTCCGCCATCCCCGTAAATAAGGACGGTCTTTTCGGAGGGGTGGTTAACCCCAACGAGGTGTTCTGCTCGGTTCCGGGTCGCCTGTCCCTCCTCAGCTCCACATCAAAGTACAAGGTCACGGTGGCCGAGGTGCAGAGACGCCTCTCGCCGCCCGAGTGCCTCAACGCGTCTCTGCTGGGCGGGGTGCTGAGGAGGTGAGCCTGGACTGGAAAACACAGCGCACTCATCGCTCCCTTTCCCCTGCGCTCTCTTTACCTGTGAGCGCGTGTTTTACGCGTGCGCACCAACCCTCTCTCTCTCTCTCTCTCTCTCTCTGCTCCAACCATTCCTCTCTTTCTGTGAGTGTATCCCTCTCTCTCTCTCTCTCTCTCTCTCTCGCTCTCTCTCTCTCTCTCTCTCCCTCTCTCTCTCCTCTGTACCAAGAATAATTAAAATCGACCAACCATGACACCTCGCTCCTGCATTTAAAGCAGGAGGGTCTGTTAAATTCCATATTAACTTCCCTGGTGCACTGGAGCTCTCTCACTCCCCCTCTCTCACTCCCCTCTCTCACTCTTTCTCTCACTCAAATTAATGTAGGCCTAGTCTGTTTCAAGCCCAGCTCTATAGGCCCAGTGAAGGCATTACACATGAAAACATTGGTCTCCAGTGAACTGTCTACTGAAGTGCTGCAGACACACAGCCAGTAACAGCGCTGCCTATTAAGTGGGACTTTATTTATTCAGTTTGTACAGTATTAGCGCGCCGCTGTAAAAGGCTGCAGCTCCTTTAGTATTATTTATTGTTTTGTAGCAGAGCGAAGCAGCAAGGTGGGTTTCAAAGCGTGCGGCGGGATTTAATTGAATCGCGTTTTATTAATAAGCCAAAAAAGAGGCTGAAATTATGGGGGGAACAGGTCTCTGTCAGGAGCCGTGGTGGAGATACATCACGAGATAATTCCCATTCACGTCTCCCGTTCATAATCAGGAAATGACTCCTCGGTGTGCACTTGAAAGTCTTCCTCCCGTTCCCAGCCGAGCTGCGCTACAACGAGCCTCTGCTTCCTCTTCACTGTCACAGGGCCAAGTCCAAGAACGGCGGCAGATCCTTAAGGGAGAAGTTGGATAAAATCGGCTTGAATCTACCTGCGGGCAGACGCAAGGCGGCCAACGTCACCTTGCTGACGTCACTAGTCGAAGGTAAGTCGGAAGCCGTAAATCACGTTGGCGCTCCCGCGATATCAGGAGCCTCCGAACTCTCTCTCTCTCTCTCTCTCTCTCTCTCTCTCTCTCTCTCTCTCTCTCTCTCTCTCTCTCTCTCTCTCTCTCTCTCCCTCCTTCTTTCTCTGTGTTGGAAATCAGCATATGCGCTCATCCGTGTAATGTGGACCGACTTTGCCTCGCAAGTAATAAAGCATGAAGGATGCGTGTGTGCGTGTGTATATGTGTGTGTGCGCGCTCGCGTGTGTGCGCGTGCGTGTGTGTGAGAGGGGAAAATGGTGCTGGTAATTCTCGTGGCTTTGCAGCGTTGGCCTTCGCTTCCAGGAGCACACTTGCAGGTCCACGGCTGGCCTAGTTTATCCGCCGGATTAATTTGTGTTGAAGTCCAGTTAATTATTGAGTGCTGCTTGTTTATTGGGCACCGCTGAGCTGTTTCACCTCATGGATGAGAAGTCGATTGATTTATTAACCCTGCGTTGTTTCAAACGCTCGTACAGTCCGGACGCAGCAGAACAGGGCCGCGTTTTTTATTCGTTTCTCGTTTTTTCGCCCCTAAATGGTGACTTAATTTCTGCGGTAATGGCTTCCCGCGCTTTGGTCTCCACTGAAGATTTTTTATTGCATGCAAATGGCGTGGCGCTGACCTATTGGGAGCTATACGTTTTGGGCCTATTAGAGAATAAATTAGTCAATTATTGCGCGCGAGGAGAGATGCCTTTTTTTACGCGACTGGATAAATCCATTTTGCTTGCAGAGTTGAACCTTATTATTCGGTGCGGTGGTATTTGGTGTGCTGTTGGGTTTGTGAAAGGTGAGAGCCTCGCGATGGTTCACTGGTCCCCGTTAATCATTATTGCAGACGAGAGCCCGATGCAATATTCATCGGCTCTCTCAGAAAATTCGGTCCCGTATTGTAATGAGCCTGGAGAAATGTTTGATTGTGGGTAATAAGGGGGGTGGTGGCGGCACGTGTGGGTGGGTGGGTGGGTGGGTGGCAGAGGTGCTCTAAAGGAAGCGGCTTATCTTGTGAAGGGACACTGCGTCTCCCCCCCCCCCCCTCCTGTCAATGTTTATGATCCATTTATGGAAAATAGTTTCCTGGACTTTTGATGCTACTTGACGCATGCGTGTTTCCGGGGCAGAGGCTTATAGGCAGGAAACCCCGCAGTTGGAAGAAGAAGAAGAAGAAGAAGAAGAGGAGGAGGGGGGAAAAAAACAGCAAAGTGCTCCAGGAAATTAAAATCAAAACGATTCCGGCAACAAGAGGAGCGAGCTGAGACTCGGAGGGGATGAAACCTGTAATTCTCCCAGCTGAAGTGTGTGAAGGCAAAGTGAGATTTAGGTATAGCCCTTTAAAATTGCTTCCCCATGCCTGTGTGATCTGCTGGACTCTCAATAATGTGCAGCCATTGGTAATCAATGACACGCTGTTAAGCATGACGCTCCGTCTATATTTCATATCCACTTATAGTTAACTCCTCCGTGTTGAGCCGCTCTGGCGGTGTGCTGGCGCGCTGACAGCTCGCGGAATTTTTTTTGGGGTGTTTTGTCATTTTTTGGGGGGGCGGGGGGGTTGTTTTGTTGTCGTCGTCGTTAAGGTGGTCGGGAGCGCACAGGTGCCGCGACCCCCCGGCTGCCACGGACGCTCCGGTCGGCTCGCGTCAGATTAATCACGTGTGAGCCCGAGTGAAGGAGTGTGAGCCCCCCCCCCCCTCCTCATTTCTCTGCAGTTTGATGTAGCAATATTTAATAAGCAAACACGTTCACCCCCTCACCCCCCTGCCTCGCTCCTCCTCACCCCCTCCTCACCCTCCTTGTGTTTTTTTTCTCAGGCGAAGCGGTGCATCTTGCCAGGGATTTCGGTTATGTATGCGAGACCGAGTTTCCAGCCAAGGCAGTAGCTGAATATGTAAACCGTCAGCATTCCGACCCAAACGAACAAGTCCAAAGAAAAAACATGCTATTGGCCACGAAGTAAGTGCTATTATCACATTTCACTGTGTCACACTAAATGCATCCGGTCTGTGCCAATGTGTGTGTGTGCGCCTGCGTGCGTGTGTGTGTTTGACAGTTTGCAGACGCTGTCACACACATAAATTAAACACTTTTCACACTTCTCACAAGTGCGTCTTTTTGTGCCGAGAGGCCATCTGTTGACGTCACTGCGTCCAACAACGACGTCATTTCTATTTATGTTTTTAGTTCAGATTTTATCCTTCATATTTTCTTTTTTTTAAAGCCTGATTGTTGTTGTTTTTTTCTGGTTCTGATCATCTAAATAAACGCGTCCTGGCTCGCTGGATCTCCCGCTGTGAGCGTGTTTTGCCGGCACTTCCTTCCTTCTTTCCGTCCGTCCGTCCGTCCGTCCTTCCGCGTTTGTTTACGTCGGTGACGCCGAGCTGGTTGGCGTCCAGCGCCGCCACCGCCTGTTTGCTGTGCGTTAAGTAAAACACGAGGCCTCCTCGCAGGGCTCGGAGGAGGCAGAGGGCAGCATTTAATATTGATGACGGGCTGCTATAATCAAACAGCTGTCAGCCATAACCGCTTATTACAGGCGCGTTTGAAGCGCTGTTAAGACACCACGAACCGTGCAGAGAGCGAACCTGCAGCCACCCAACTTTCATGCTGGATTACAGATCCTGGGCACGTTGAGTGAATTTATTTCGTATCGTTTTATCTACAGTAAGATGTAGGTTTTTAGAAAGATTAAGAAAAAATAGCGGGGCTTTATTTTTGTTTTATTTTGGGATGATCAGAGCTTTTGTTGTTTACTTTCTTAGAAATATTATCACGAAGATTGTTTTCAAAATAAATGTATTTAGATATATATTTTTAAGAGTGAGCTGAGTGATTTTCCCCACCTGTTTGTAGCTTCAGGACATCTTTAGTATTTTTTTTTTCTTTTTTTAATAATTTTTTTGGACAAAGTGGATTAAAATACAGATTCATTCAATTTTAGACGTCAAAAAAGACGACTTTCATCGACAGATTAAACACGTTTATTCTAACATCTTTATAATATAAAAACGTCCTTATTTTTAAATCTCTTTTTTCCTTTTTTTTTTTTTTTTTAAAATCTGGCTTCTTGTCGTGGTGGGGGGGATTTTTTGGTGGCCGCTGGATGCTCTGGTTCGCTCACCGCGTCCCGTCTTGTGTTCGCAGGCAAGTCTGCAAAGAGTTCACGGACCTGCTGTCCCAGGACCGCTCGCCGCTGGGAAACTCGCGGCCGCAGCCGATCCTGGAACCGGGAATCCAAAGCTGTTTGACCCACTTCAGTCTAATCTCTCACGGTTTCGGGACCCCGGCCCTGTGCGCGGCCGTCACGGCCCTGCAGAACTATCTGACCGAGGCGATCAAAGCCATGGACAAAATGTACCTCAACAACAACCCCAACAGTCACTCAGATAACGGCACTAAAGGAGACAAAGACGAGAAGCACAGAAAGTGATGTTTCCACGCCACCTTTCCACGGAGGGCCGCAGACCCCCTCTGGGCCCTTCCTCTGCACCGAGCCCCCCCCCCCCACCTACCCCCCCCCACCGCCTTGCCCCGCCCCACCCTGCCACCCCCCCAACCCATCCAATATAAATATTATAAATACCTTATAAATATTATTGATAAAGTTAAACGTGCCACTTCTTGATCTTGCGCGGTTTTACATGTTTTGTTTTTACATCCCACTTTGGATTCGAGGGGAGACGACGCAAGATCCTTCCTCTACTTCTTCTTCTTCCTCTTCTTCTTCTTCTTCTTCTTCTTCCACCAACCCGAACCGTATGAAATGTTATTTAAAAAAGAAAAAGAGCAAAAAAAAAAAGAGAAAAGAGTTTAAAAAAAACCGCTGCGGAGGAACAGCTCGCGGGGAGAGGAGAGAGGCGCGACGCCTCGGCCACAGGACTTTTTATGTACTCCCCTCGTTTTTTTTTTACGAGCTGCAACGAGATGGACTGAAAGCCAGCGACCCCTGTCGATCTCAATTTTACGATTGTGACAAAAACGAAGCACCAAGAGGACGAATTCTTTATCAGTATTGTGAATAATAAACTTGAAAAACAAAGAGAAACCCCACAGATCTCCATGTCATGAGTTCCTCAGTTGTAGAGACTCTCTCTCTCTCTCTCTATCTCTCTCTCTCTCTCTCTCTCTCTCTCTCTCTCTCTCTCTCTCTCTCTCTCTCTCTCTCTCTCTCTCTCTCCAAGCGACCAACTTGAACTTTTTGAATTTCAACACGATTCGCGGTTATATAAGGGAATCAGTGTTCATGTATGTATATATTTATTTATGTGTAATTTAATGGGAATTGTAAATATGGTGCGTCTGTTGAAACTTCTTTTTTTTATTTATCTGGTGCCTCCTGTTTTAGTGGGTTTGAATATTCGGTTAGTTCTTCATGTGATTTTATGGTTCTTAGAAAAAACAGAAGTTTGGGGTATTTTATTTCTCTGGGATATTTCAATTCAGCCCTCTTGTAGCATGTTGAGGCGACACTGAAGCAAGTGAACAAATTTAATAGAAATAAACTTCCATTTCTCTCTCTATATATATCATCCTTATTCAGTTTTTTATTTGAGACAGAGCATAAACAAGACCCCCCCGAGGAGAAATGTTTTTTTTTTGTTTTTTGTGTTTCTATTTTCGTTTTTATACAAGCTTTTATGTGTTGTGCCAATCAGAATACGTTTCACCTCTTGTTCTCTCCTTGAAGCACCATAAAAGCAATAAATGGAATATTGTCTTTTTTTTCAATGTTCGAAGACATTCAAAAACATTTTTTGGGACCACCTGATATCTTGTTATGTCCGATAATGTCCAAAATTGGAGGCGGTTTTAGCTGTTATTGTATAGACATGTGCTGGCAATAGTTCCTATGCCTGTCAATGTATTATAGTCCTTTGTTGCCCAGAAAAAAATAAATATTTGATACGCTTCATCTCGATTTTTATTCACATCTTTTAATTTTTTATTCCGAGCTGGATGCACTCGAGTGTGTGTGTGTTTTTTTCCTTTTTGTACTTGGTATTTTTTCCCATTCTGAACGGCTTCAGTAATTGAGTTTAAGTCTCCCCTGACGATTGCTCCTCGCAATAAGCAGCTGAACTCATTGTTTCCCTCAAGTATAATAAAGAAAAAAAACACAGCCTTACTTTAAACTCCCTAGTTCAGAGCGCAGGATCTTATGCAGGCCAAATGGCTCACAACAATGGATGGATTCGCGTTTGAAGTGCGCAGCGCCGCCCCTCCAGCTAAAACCCTCTGAGATGTATATAGGCCTGGTGTGCAATGTTTGGCTGTTGCGGGCTATATTTGGCTCTGCCTCCGTTTATTCTGTGCTGGAGTCTTATTCAAAGACGTGCATCAAATATTTGTTATGTTGTTTGCCTCTCAGTGTAATCAATGAACAATCAGCGCTCGGTGTGCTGCGTGTTTTTCCTCCTTTTTTTTGCTTTTTCTTTCTCTTTCTCATGTATATTCAGAACGAATCTGCTGCTTTAACTGCTGTTTTTATGCTTTGATTTGGAGTGTTGGGTTTTTTTTTTTGCTTGCTTGCTTGGGTGTGTGTCTGTGTGTGTCTGTGTCCGCCACGCTGGCTGGGACGGCACATCTGACCGCTGGCCTTCCGCTTGGAGCTGGAGCGAGGCGGCGCGTTGCGTTGCGTAACGCCCGCGAGTTGGGTTTGATGGTGTATGGATGGCGGCGGCGGTGGCGGCACCTCCGCGGCTCGGACGGACTCAGCCTCTCGTCTGGGCCCGGAATCAAAAAAAAAAATTGTGCCTCTCGCTTTTGTTTCCCCGCTTATTTCACTGTCTGGTAACCGTGCAAGCTTGAAATATTGTAACACTGGGAGATAGAGCGCACTGGGCGACCCCCTCCCCCTCCCCCCCCTTCCTCCCCCTTTCCTCCACCTCCTCGCTGCAATCTCCTCAGCAGCCGTATTTATTATCTGCGTGATTTTCGGGGCCTTGGTTTAATTCTGAGGCAGTTGTGTTGTTGTTGTTATTTTTTTTGCAGGAGGGTGAATGAAGCCTAACTGTACATGTCCTTGGCATAATTGCGATGCACAGTGGTGGAGCAGGTGAAGCGAGGCATTGTCTGTCAGGCCCTGTTTTTGTTGGCTCAGTCCTCAGATTGTGTGTGGGATCCTGTCCTCAGGCACAATAGCTCACTCATAAAGGAAGGAGAGAGAGAGAGGGATAGAGAGAGAGGGAGAGAGAGAGAGAGAGAGAGACTCCCCGGCTGCTCCTGTAAGGCTGCATGTGAGGCGGGAATAGCATAAATAGTCACTTTAAGGGAAAACAATCGTATTAAAACAGCATTCACTGGCATTAGGAAGGAAGCCCCTCGCGTGTGTCATTAATGCTAATGTTATTTAATAAATTTATCGGGGTTTGCTTGAATGAAAACAGGTTTTGGAGGGTGAAACGAACGCATTAGAAATAGTTGTATCTGTGACAATGGCGGATATTTGTGCGCATTATTAGCAAAAGATGAGGAGCGTCGCAAAGGCCTATAATTACGTCTGTCTGTGTAATGGAATTGGAGTGTTAAAGGAAGTCCAAATCCCATTGTGAGCCGTTTGTTTACTTTGATACCAGCCTGCAATTTGCGAAGCTTTTTAAATACAAAATTGTAATTTTACCCTCATTTGATCTTAAACAGGTAGAACTACTTTCAAATGCCTCACAGCGAAAAAGTCGTTTGGATATTAAAAAAAAGTGAGAGAGAAGAGAGAGAGAGAGAGGCTGAAATGTGAAGAGCCGAGTCAGCAATACCCAGCTGAATTTGGATAATTCAATCCATAACTGCTGCTTGTCTCGACTAAACCAATTACAGCTGATTCCCGTATAGTAATTAATAAGTGTGAGGCCTGTTGTTATCAAATATTCTAGGAGACAAAATACATACTTGGGGTTACGCGCTGATGGGTGATAACGCGGCTTCTGCAGGCGGGCGGGCTGGTGTGTGTGTGTGTGTGTGTGTGTGTGTGTGTGTGTGTGTGTGTGTGTGTGTGTGTGTGTGTGTGTGTG
>JASSRZ010000002.1:6934715-6960430 GCA_032164315.1 Malacoctenus gilli
TCCTTTTTTTCCCCTTCTCCCTGGTACTTTGCTGCAGGCCAGCAATAGCTCGGGGCCACGCCGGTGCCTCCCCATGATAAAGGACTTAGACTCTGTCTGTGCGCAAAGAAAGCCGCAGCAGCTCCTCTCTCTCCCGAACCTAATCAACTCACTGGCTCGGCCCTTTAACGATTGGTATACACCCCCTGCCTCCCTCTCTCTCCCTTCTCCTCTCCTCATCCCTCTCTTTTTTTACCCCTTCTCGCTTTCTGTCGTTTCCCCTTCTGTCTGTCACAGCACGTCTAAACCTTAATAATAATAATAATAATAATAATAATAATAATAATAATAATAATAAAAGCGAAACTGCGTGAGATACCATAAATAAAACACTTGGACGCCTACAAAACCTGGAGCTTTTCAAAATAAAATGACGTTCCTGTTTAAAGCGTCTGAAGTTGTGAGCTGGCTTTGTGTTGTTGTTGTTTTGGTTTTTTTTGGAAGAAGTTGTTCACTTTTATTCAATTTTTCCCCCCTAAATTCTCCCATCAGGCACTTTTCATGCAGATGTTCGGGGGAGCGTCCAGGTTTTTTACTGAAGCGCCTTTTTTTTGGTGTCCAAATACCTGCTGGCGGGAAGTTCCCGACCAATTCGCGGCGAGATATCATTACACGTTCTGTTTCTTAAATGTGTCCGGAGCCATTTTTATAAAAATCCTTCTGACGAATGACGCACATTACGCGGCTCCGCCGCCCGAAGTCTTCCGCGCTGATAGGGACTTTAAACTGCGATGGCGGGTGATAGGGCCCATTCCGTCCATATGGGGTTGCTTCTGCCTGCAGGTCAGCCACTTCCAAGCAGGGAGGGGGAAAAAGAGATCTTATGCACCGACTGCAATATTTATTTTAAGACCTACAGAGAGAGTTGGAGTGGGCTGCTGTTCGCTGCTCACATCCAGTGTATGGAATTATTTCCTCTCTGAGTAATGTGGCTGTTTTCGGCTCCTGAGGTGTGGCATAAAATTAACGAAAACATGAACATACACATTCATACAGACAGATGTCCACTTGGCTGCGAATGGGCCATAAAAGCAATGGCAGTCTCCAGGTGACAATTCAGAGACTTTGGGAATATAGATGTGAGCTCCAGCCTGTTTTTTATTCAGCACCCTCATTTCCTTTCCATCTTTTCACAATAATATTCGATATGACGCACCAAAAAGGACGTTTTATTTTGATGGATCACAAAGATTGTAAACCAGTTTCAGGAAAAACCTGCAAAGTATTTTGTCTTATCATAAAAACCTGAAATAAATGTATAAATGTAGTATTTGTATGTAAACGATTGGCGAATGGACGTGAGTCGGATCTCATCATACTCAAAGTTATTCGAATTTGTGACTTTAAGACTTCGACTCTTAATCCAGTGTGAGGACTGTTTTGCGTTCGGCTCCTGAACTATTTTCCTTCTTTCATTCGTTGCCGTCGTCGCCTGTTCAGTCATGTCGAGGCCCTGCAAGGTTCCTCTCCTCTCTCTGGAGGTTTTGGCGCACAACGGACCGGAAAACCCGGCCGAGCTGCATTTCGGCTCCCGCTGAAAGTAAAAGTCTCTGTGATGACACTGAAACGAAGGCCAAGCTCCGCTCCTGCAGTTTAACTGCACCTTCAGGCAGGTTGACCCTCGTCCCGTCATAAATATCTGCAGAAGACCTTTATTATTCAAGAACAAATCGGTAGATTCGAGGGATAAAGTGCGTTTCTGTGCGTGCATATTTGTCCTGCTGTGTCTCACTTCCTCCTGCTATTGTACAATGTGATTCCAAGTATGATTCAGCTTATTTTTTCCATCACTTAGAGACATTTTGTAAGTTTTTACTGAAGAATGACCTTTTTATTTGACCCTTTACGACCAAAGCATCGTTTGATGGGGAGACTGACATCTCAGTAGTTCACCAATACATCTATAAGACTGTAGCCTATTTTCTATAATGTACTTCGGGTCGGAAGTTCCCGCGCTGTCCCTGCGGATGTGACGTCAAGCGCGTTCACGTGAAACGGGTCCAGCGTGGCAAACCGTCGAAGCGCTGTATCGAAGATGGATTTTGTGGATACTCAGAAGCGACCATCCAGCTCAACTCAACGCAACTCCACGCAAGGTGAAGAAAGTACAAAAAAAACTAGTCGAGTGCCGTCAAAAAACCAAAGCTTGAGAGCGACCGGCGCCGGACAAAGACGAGGCTCAACATCGGACACGCATTTGAGTCTTGGAGGGAGCTCAGAGCCGCGTTGGGAATAAAAAGGGACCCTGAAGTGGCTTTCTTTCCACTGAAAAGGTAAGAAAAGATAACAAAATGGCCTTGTGTTGTTCTCAATTTGCAATTGCCAGTTGCATGTCTATGAGTGCTTTCTTTTAGGGTTCGTGATAGCATGCTGGCCTGAAACGAAAGATGGCAAGTCAGAGCATTTTTTGAGGTGATCATGGGTGCGTTCATGAATTTAGTGACAATTTTCTTACCTCTGTGAGCATTGTTCTCGCGAATCAACGTTTTCTACGAAGGGGATTTTTTTTCTATTCTGAAATGTGCTTCTGGAAGTGCGAGCAAAAGAGTGCTGCAGTTCTCTGTTTTGACCACAGGTGTCAGGATTATTAGAAAACTCGGTTTTGCCTCTTTAACGCCAAACAAGCACTTCAGGGTTTGTTTATCACCTCGTGCAACGAAGATGAGCTCAAACTGTTCTGTCCTTTCGCTGAGAATACAAACGTTGGATGTTGACTCACAAAAGTGCCCAAAAAAGACACTTTTTGTGAGTGTATTTCATTGTAGTTGTGCTTTTGTCGTCTCACAACATTCACTCTTGAAATGACGACACGTGATTGTCTTCATTCATGGAGTCACTTGACTGAAAAAGGTTCATTCCCAGCGTTTAAAGTTTTCACCTGCTCAGAAGAAAACGTCTTGTTTTGGGGGATCCAGTGTTGTTTCCTGCAGAGCTGCTGCTGATAACTTGGAGCTAAACAGCCACGTCAGGCACAGCAGCAGCAGCGGCGGCGGCGGCGGCGGGTGTTGTAGTGCGGTGTGGCTGAGGGAGCCGCTCGGCTCGCTCTGGCCTCTCCCAGCCTGTGAAGAAATGGTTTTTGATCTTACCACAGGCTAAACGCTGCCAACAGGACTTGACATTGCAGAACAATTTCCCAATTACCTTTTGACATGCATATTGACACAAACGCACAAAACTGTAATTTTCTCTCTGAATTTGCTCGCTGGAGGGGCTCACTTTCATGCCAGTGGATTGTCAGATGTGCTGCTCTCTCTCCCTTTCTATCACTTAGTCTCTCGCTCTCGCTCTCTCTCTTTTTCTTGCATTATGCCCATAATCTGAATGTCCAGAAAAGGATTCCCGTCTGACGGCTGCGAAAATGTGAAACATCATCACTACTCATTCACAAAAAGGACTATTTTTTTTTAATCCACTCCCGTTCGCTTTGAAAATGTGCTTTTCACTTTTGTTTCATGATTTGTTTGTTTGGTTTGTTTTTTTGAAGGTGTCCCGGACGAAAATGTGATCTGATCGTTTGCGTCCACAAACAAGTTTCCGTCTAATGCTGTCGAACACGCGTGTGCCAGAAACCTCAACCTTTCCCCGCAAACTTTTGCCGCCGCTCACAAACATGCTGTCGCTCCGTCGTCAATCTCCAGGTTGTGGCCAAACTCAACGTGCCAGTTGACACTGAAATGCCATAATCACTGGGATGTTTTCTGGCTTTTGAGACGTCCAGGCAGCAAAGAGAGGAGAGTGGACCGTGGCCGTGTCATCGCCGGCTTGTCATCGCGGCCCGCCGTGATTGGCACATGCTCGGCCGGATTACGGGGGCCGGTGTTGACGGAGGGTTACCCTGAGACTCCCCGAAAAATCTGGGTCAGGCTCGGCTTGGGCTCTGCCTGCAGCCCCTTACGCCCCCCTGCCCCCGCCTTCCTTTATTTTTTTGCCCCAGTGGGTTCTGGTGCAAGTGTGAGGGGGCAAGAGGGCTCAAGCCCGGGGCCTCGGACCGAGGCCAAATCCCAACACCTTCTCCAACACAGTGTGTGTGTCTGAAACATGCAGACGGCCTCGATGAGCCTCCACAGAGAAATTCAGGTTTTAACTTGTTTTTAAGTCACATTTGAGACATTTTTTAAAATCCTCCTTTTGATGAGAAAGAGGCTAAAATCAATAAAGAGTCTTTCTGCTTTGACCTTGTGGCCTTTATTTCTTGACCTGCCTTCGAAATTCACACACTGAAAACTAAACGTAGCAGCAAGTGACACAACAGGGTTGGAAAAACACAGATTGTACGATTAAGGAACATTTCATTGGACTCCTTAGTTTGCGAACTGCTCGTTTATCTGTCTATGAATAGACGCAACGGAGGGTGAAAAAGAAAAGTCTCGCGATTGCGAGTTTGGTTTCTAACTCGGGTGCGAAATGGCTTCGATAAGTTTGTAAATTTCTCCAATGACAGCATGGTTTCGTGTTGCTCTGATTGGACATGCAAGTTTAAATGTCTACTGTCACTGTCGCGCCATTTGAGCAGAGCTTTGCTCAAATACTCGAGTACTGGAATGAGGAATCGGCCCCAACGCCTCGCCAGCTCTTCCAGTCGGGAGTTTGATATCGTTCAAGAAGAAACCGAGTGAAACCTGTAAAGTTCACACAGAGGAGCCACATGAAGGACTGCGGTTTGAATTAGGAGTCTCCTTCCACCACCACCACTGTGGTTTAACACAGCGAGGCTGCAGTGGGAGTGTTTACACCGCCATTTGTAGCGTTTCCTCGTCTTTTATGCGGCGGCATAATGAACTGTGGACTGTTTGTGACCTCTCGGATGCACCGCGAGTAAATGAATCATCTTCCTGGAATGGAAGTGGCCAAGGAGATGCAAATGAGGCAAAAAAAAACCAAGAAGGTGAAAGCTGGGCATGCAAATTCACTGTGGACATCCTCTTTCTATCCCGGCGTGGCCCCGCCGCTCGCCGCTCGGCAGCGCGTAACCCCGACGCGCTCCGTCTTCTTTCACTAGTCACCTAAATTAAAGCAGCCACAACTAAAGGCTGGGGCTGAGCGCCAGCGCTTTGCAGTGGCAGCGCCGTGTTTAACACAAGTTCCATTAAAAAGAGCCCATTACTACTACTGAAGGAAACGATGCCCGGGGCCTCTCTAAAGTGTTGCGAAAACCTCATTGATAATTAAATGTTGGTTACCCCCGGTATGCATCGCTCCCGCACTTTGCTTACCAATCAAACCTCCGCCCACCGCTGCTGCCAGTGTGGCTCTCTCGCTCCGTCTCTCCTCAGTGTTTATCAAGAAATCATACAGCCCCCTAATAGGTGCCAATTAGAACCAATGGGGGCTCTGGGGTTAATTATTCCCCGCACATTATTTGATTGAGCGCACTCGGAGCGGTACAGTGCCGAGGAGGCGCGGCGACGAGGGCGAGAGGTAGATAACGCCTCGCTCTTTGTTGACGCGCGCTCGCGGTCGCAGCCTGCCGCCACCACCGCCGCACGCACGCTGATCCGCACGCCGGCGCGCCGTCGGGCCTCCGCCGCTCGACAGCGACGCTGAACCCTGCCGGCGATGCTGCCCCCCCGCCCCCCCCCCTTTTTTTTTCAGACTCCTCCTTGCTTACAGATCGGGGTCGTTAGCAGACCTCCGCAGAGATCGTCAGGAGAGCGTTGATGCTCAACAATATAACAAAGAAAAAAAAATCACGATTTGTCGTTGCGCAAACTGACAACATCTTCCTGAACAGACTGGGCTTCTCAACAACAGCCGAGTTATTTTCTGGAATATCCCTACAGCGCCCCTCACAGGCCTGGCATGCACACTGCAGCTGTTGTGCAACAGAAAAATAAACACTGCTACATTAATTCCTCCAGAACGCCTCACAATTCAAGTTAGATCGCAGCAACAGAGACGAGAGTAGAATATCATCCCTGACTTCAGGGGTTTAGTTTCAATATTCCCCCTGAAACAGCGCAGACTGACCCTGATCTCTCTAACTAAAACCCAAACCCAAGCTGAACCTCCTTCCAATCCCCCAAACAAACGATTGAGTTTCTCATGGAAATAATTCAATATTGTTCCTCAGCGAGGGAAAAAAAGGCGCTTTGAGGTTTGCTTCAAGTGAAAATGCATTAAAAACAAGATGTTTTATTTTTGTTTGCTATCACGGTTCTCGGTCCGCAGCCCGTCTTGGTCTTTCAAGGTGGCGTGAGAGTAGACGAAAGAGGCGGCTGGTTAATAATTTGTGGTGTTGAATAATCTCCCAAATCAGGAATGCCCCAAATGTATCAGAAGGAAAAAAAGGACGACAACAACAACAACACACTCGCTGCTGGAGCAAACAAACAAAACAACAACCAGTGAAAAATCGTTATCTCCTTTGCAGGTTCTTTCAAGTGCGACTGAGAGCGTAGCGCCATCAATAAAACAATAATACGAGGAGGAGGAGGGAGGGACCGACGTGAACAGTAAACACTGGCAGGACAGGGCGGCGGCGGCGGCGCACGGCGAAAAAACACGCACGCGACGACGAGCAGTAGGTGTCTGATTTATGCCGGGCAAATAGATAATAATCATTACGCCCAAATTGCGCCTCTGTTCAGTCTCACTGCAAAGAAGCAAAGACATAAAAGTAAGTTGAGAATGAAGCTTTTGACAGGTTGCTAATGGATCGCTTTAGGCCCATCTGTTTCACTGCAAATAGAGAAATGGTGGGGTTTTGATTTGGGTGTAGAAACTGTTACCACTGTCACTGTAAACAATAATTGTCAAACATATTTACCCCGCAATCGCTTTAGCAGATGTTCCGCTTTTTGTTTCAAGCAGCTTTTTTGTGTGTTGTATCTCCCCTCTGCAGACACACCACATGCCCCCCCCCCTCCACCTCCCACCTCCCCACCTTCCCTCCACCCACCCCCCCACCACCACCACCACCACTTCCACCACTGCTGCACCCCCAACTAGAATATTGAGCAGGTATTTGCAAAAAGGTGCTCCAGGGCACAGAGTGCGAGGGATTGGGTGGGGTGGCTGGGAGAGGGGAGGGGGAGGGGGGGGGGGGGAGGGAGGAAGAGATTATCTGGGCCCTTCATCAGCGGTTCAACCTCCCTCCTTCCCTCCCCCCTCCTCCCCCTCCTCCTGCTCCTGCCCATCCAGGAGCCCCGAGGGCCTGGGGAGGCGGTCCGGTGCCTCGCAGCCACGCAACCTCTTTATCACTCTAATCTGTTAATTGTAGGCGCTCAATTGGCACATGGTGGCTTTTTATTAGAGCCTCTCAACATTAACTCGGCTGCAAATGTAGAGGAGCTGGTGTGGCCCTTATCTCTGCTGGTTTACAATGCGCCATACTTAGAATTCCTCTTTCAGGCCCATTCTGGGTGCAGTCAGACGCCTTTGAAACCGCGCTCCGAATAAAACATCAACAGCCGGAGACACTCGCAGCGAACAATGGCGACGTATTCGAGAAAGTCAAAGTTTATCTCTGTTTCTGCCTTTTTTTTTCTGCCCCCCCCCCTCTCTGACAACAGATGCGTCGGCTCTTTAAAGCCAGAACGGATGAACGCCGAGATGACCTCGCAACTGCAGGCAAGTGATCAGCACATCTGATCTCAGGTGTGGGGCTCTCCTCCCTCCGCGCCTCCTCCTCCCGTCTTTGTTCAGCTTGTTACAGTGAGCCGATCCTTCACTCCAAAGACGAGGAGGAGGAGCAGGAGGAGGAGGAGGAGGAGGACGGCCCGCAGGAGGCCAGAGGTCTTCCTCCGCTCCCGTCCGGACTTGTCTGCGGCGACGCCCCCCCTTAAGCAATTTCTCTGCCTGCCCCCCTCTTTGTGCGCCAGACATGTGGTTTGTATCAGCGAGACAGCGCAGAGACATCCGCAGGTCCGAGCATCGGGGGGGGGGGCAAAAATAAAAAGAGGGCGGGGGTAGGAGGAGGAGCGGGAGGGGGGGTCGCAGGCTGTCCAGGTGACATACGTGCACACCTGAATGGAGCCTTCACACATGCACTCTGAATGCTTTCTGTGGCCTAAACAGCTTCTGTTTGTTGCCAAAAGAGCGTTTTGTAAAGAGACCCCCCCCCCCACTGCCCCCGCACAGTGGGCTCTCCCGAGTCCTCAGTAAAGGTCAACAGCAGCTCAATTCTGATAAATTAGCGCGTTTTTCCGTCAAACTTTAATCTCAATATCAGCAACGTGCCAAAAAAGCCTCAGTTGAAAGGCTGTGACTGATTTACAGTGTAGTGAGGGAGACACTGTGTGTTTTCTTTGGGCCGCAGTTTGTGTTTGTGTGAAGATTATTGAAACAAATCGGCGCCCAACAAAGACGCGGAGATTCAAAGAGCAGATTTTTGCATATCTGCGCCGGCTTGGCGGCGCAGAAGTTCGTTTTCCGGTTTCACAGGTTCGCGCCGGGCGATTGATGCCCGAGCGATGTTTGATGTCGGACTCGCGAAAGGCGGGAGGGGCCGAGGAGGTGTTGTACTTTCAGCAGGAGTGCGTGTGTGTGTGTGTGTGTTTTTTAACCTCGCGAGTCCCACAGAGAAATGCAGGCCTGCAACTTGGTGACAGAACAATGGAGTGAGCGATTTATGGCCGACCATTAACAGCTCCTGCTTTCAGGCCCTCGTGCTGCAAACAGGTGTTTTACGAGCCCGCCCCCACGCTGACAGAAGTCCTGCTGTTTATTTCTGCCAACTTTCAGAGTTTCCATTTTCCACCCCTGGCGAAGGGTTAAAAAAAATTAAGCAGCTCAGCGGATGACGGACGGGAATCGCACGATGGTTTTGGGGCCTGTGTTTTCTTTTCCTGCCTTTCTTGTTTGGCCTCGTGTTTGCTCGAGAAGAAGAAAACTGAAGTTTACGTCTGAAAAAGGGATTCCAGAGGAAAGAAAAGTCGAGTTTGGATTAATCAGAACACCAGTTTTGCTATTTTTTCACCCTCGTTGATCTTATTATTTGTGTCAGATTTGGCCAGTTATCTCATGGCAAGAAACAGGAAATTAAAGGCATGACAATGAAAAAAGAAAGTCAAACAGAAGATTGGTTAAACAATTTTTCACAGGCTGGAGTTTCACTGGAGTCTTTGTGCAGGAAAATCCTCCAAAAAGTATTTTTTACGACAGATTTGTGGCTTTGCGGGAATTATTACGGGATGTTTCACCAAGTTTTGGTGCATATTTGAGCCACCCACATGCTCCTTTTAATTCGCACCTTTCCACAAAGCGCAGCGGCAGTTTTCACCCTTCGGCTCGGCTTCTATCTGGATTCTGCGGCCTGGTCACGAGGACTCCATGCGGCCACCGACGCGGGAGGAAACGCACCGTGAACCGCGCTCTATTTTGGGTCAAAGGCTCCTCAGAGAGCCGCTGCAGGAACCTTCCTGGATAATATTCACTCGCAGTTTGTCGTGGGAATAAAACAAAGTCACTCATTACACTCGAGCATGTCGGGATTTCAGGGGCAAATTAACACGATTTGCTTGTTGACTATAAAAATCTGCGGCCTCATTTTTGCCTTTTGGAAAGACAAGGAGCCTTTTTGTCCCTCCGAGGCTCCCATACACACCCAGACAAGTCCTATTCCCACATGCAGAGACAAAAATACACCTTGTTTGTAAACTGGAGTTGAAATACTGCGCAACGGAGTTTGATTTTCGCCCTGCAGGTGAATTAATCGCTCACAGACTAATAGATCGAGTCAGAGCTTAGTTTTTGCAGTTTGTATTTTGCTCGTGACGAGATTTGAATATTTTTGACACTCGATCTTGTTTCTTTGTGAAACTTCTCGCTTTTCAGGTGGAGCTTTGAAGGGAGCTTTGCATCTTTTGTTTACACTCCAGTGAACAAAGTTAGAAGGTCGAAAAACTTGTTTTTTTGTCACCTGTCAACCTTTATTTGATGAAAAATCCTTAACAAGAGTTGACAAAACTAACAGAATTTTTATTGTGATTAAAGTAAATTTTATGACAATTAAATCCAGAATTTGTGCGTTTAACCCCTCAAAGTTTCCCAAATTCGAAGTCTTTCTCCCACTTTCATGTTTTGGCCGCCAAGCCACTCGGGAGCGCGAAACAACAAGCAGAATTAAAGTTCCCGTCCTCGCCGAGGCGCTTCGCCCGCCGCAGCGTGGAGGAGAACCGTGTGGGAAAAGCAGAGGGAGGATTTGAAGCGTTTCCTGAACGGATACTTTTTCAGGTTACGGCAGAAGACAGCGAGTAACTCGGCCATCCCGCGCGGAGTGAAACTAATCTAATTCACTGGGAGGAATGTACGCGGGCCAATGCATACAAGGTGCGAGGCGACGGCCTGCAAACAAAACTCTCCCGGGGTTTAATTAGAAACTGACACGACGAAAGTTAAACTCAAGATTCCGCTTCGAATTACCGACTTTGACACGTCAGCAAATTACCGAGGTTGTACTTTAATGTCGGTTTCTTAAGGAGACGAAATCTCAGAGATGGTTGAGCGATTCTGTCAAACGTTTGTGCTTGTTGACGTATTTGAAATCAATATAAATGCAGTTCATGGATAAAGGCGACTTGTGAGTTTCTACCTGAGTTGGAAGCAGAGAGCCTGCTCAGAAAAACAGGTGCGAAAGTTGTAAACAGGGAAGTTTCAACCTGATTTTCTCGCTGGGACTTTCTTGTTTATCCACGACGTCGGAGGGGAAACGCTGCCGGAGCGTGATGAAAGCACAAAGCGGGACCCGGCCGCCGTCTGTATATATATATACGTGTGTGACTTGAACTGTGGCTTAAACTAATTGTCTGTGTAGTGAAACATTAGCCGTTTCCTGCGCCGCTGACAGCTTTGTCATTGGCGGTCAAACTCCGCGGCGGGGCCGGACACGCCGCGCTCCGCACTCCGCGCCGCACTCCAGTTAAATAGCTTTTATTGGGTGACTTTTCGCCGGGCTAAACGGGGGGATACATTTTATTCGCAGTGTTTGGGGAGAGCCCGAGGTGTGTACGGCCAACGTAAGTGGAAAAGGCTTTGCAACTTAAAGGAGCCCTTGGCTTCCGGCACTTTTTTATTACAACTACTGTTTACATCTCCCAATACATCCTAAGTATTTCCATTATTAAGTTTGGACAAATCATTTGCCTGGGGTTCAAGGTAGTATGCCATTGAAACATGATCCCACTGTTGATCTTATTACTGCCAAACCAAACAAGCAGAAATCAATTTCAGCAGGAAAGGTAAAGGAAGAAGGGGGGAGGGGGGAGGGGGGGGGGAGGAAATTAGATCAGAACGATCGGGGGTGGTGGGTGCAGCTGTGGGTGCAGGAGAGGCGAGGTGGGGCGAGGTGGTGTGTGTGTGTGTGTGTGCGTGTGTGTGTGTGTGTGCCAGGAGTGTTTGTTCACTGCCCAAACAAGTCCACAAACGGTGAGCGGTAATTTCGAAGGCATTTAAATATGGTACCTTCCTCCGGAGCGCGCCCCCTCCCCCCCAATCCACCTCCTGCCCCCCCCCCCACCTCCTGCCCTGGAGGTGAAATCAGACACCTCAGATCACACTTTCTTTTCTTTTTTTTTCTTTAACTTTTTCATATTCGTCACACGCTGCGCTCGGGTTTAAAGACGCACTCCACACTGTGAGAAAGTTTGTTCCAGCTGCTTTGCTTCTAACAATGCCTTCAAGACTGATTATTTGACAGTTTAAAGGCTTCTCTCTCTCTCTCTCTCTCTCTCTCTCTCTCTTTTGCACCAGGTTTTCATTTCATAGATCAACTTTAATAGAGTGTTACTGAAAATACAGATGCTGTTGTTCCATACGGGACATCCTGCATTGATTATTTACTGCTGGGAAGAGCTTCCATACATATTTTGTGGGTTCGTTAAAGCCAAAATTGATGTTTTACAAGCTAACCCTGCACATCCAACTGTAAAAACCACCTCAAGCTCTTCCAGTTGCTTTTATTTTGGTATCTTTTCTAAATTTGTGCACCAATTTGAGCTCTGTCTATGTGGACATGTGACTTCTGAGTGTCTGTATGGGTTTATTTTTACCGCATTTTGTCTTGGAAAAAGTTCGAATAGTCCCTGAAACACCGGAAATGATCGCAGCTTTCACCTCACTCCTTTATCGGACTGCATTTGTCTTGACAACCCAGTTTAGCTGCAGCAGTTTACGAAATTTGACTTGCAGAAACATTACAGTGAAGCCAAACACTGGCAAGAACGCAAACTGTCAGCAGGAATACAAAATACAGCCTTCAAAATAGAAGCTCGTTGCACTTTGCTCCATTTCCTAATTCTTGGGAGTGTTTTCTTCTACTTTTTCTCCATTTATGAAATTATTCTGAAAACCTCAGAGCAGGAAGCCTCAGGTCTCTCCCATATGATCTCTGGCAGCCCCTTCAGAGGGATTCCAGACCCCAGGTTAGCGTCCCGGTGGGGCTCGGCCACCCGAGCGGCGTCCCTTCCCCGGCGAGCGAGTGAGCGAGCACCCGTGAGGCGAAGCAGGTGGGAATAAATTAACCCCGGGAGGAAGCGCGAAGCAGAGGTGCTGGCAGAAGGCCACCGGAGAGCCCCGTAAAACGCCGCACATGAGGCCGAGCTGCAGCGCTCCTCTCGTTTGGGTGAGAATGAAAACACGGAGCGATGATGCTGGAATTCAGTTAATACTGCTGGAGTGATGTCATGGAAAAGTTGCCATGTTTGGCAGCTCTCACCCCCCACCCCCCCCCCATCCCGACTTCCTGTTTGTCCACAAAGGGATCGACAGTTCACACGTACACCTACTAATTGCACGCACTCTCTGTTTTGTGTGCAAATATGCACGCACACCCCTGCAAACAAGCATGTGTGCTGAGATGCAAATGCCAACAATTTTGCACGTCAAAAGCCGATTCAGGAGGAAAGCTGACAGCGCTCGCAGCGCTGCACTTGCCTCTGTTTGCCGCGAATGTGTGCCGACTGCGGCGGTTGGTGTTTTTCTGGATGCGACCGGCTCATGACGAACATGAGCGGACAGGTCCATGTGCAGGATTCCTCTGGAAACTTATTACGGCGCTCATTAGACTAAATATTACCAAACAAACGGGGTCATTTGCATTCTGCTTTCACGTGGTTGAACCCGTGATGCGGAGCCTGCTTGTAACATATGGCATATTTCTTAAAGATCATGCATATTTCAGATATGTTAATACGGCGGCGAGTACATGCAGCGTGAGGTAACAAAACGTACACGAGAATCCGCGATTGGGCCTCATGAAAAATGCAAACCTGCCTAATTATTCAGGGGGACAAATCATCAATTGCAAAACAGCTTCTTACATTTAAAACCAAAAGAAGTCATCGTGTGTGTGTGTGTGTGTGTGTGTGTGTGTGTGTGTGTGTGTGTGTGTTGGAGGGCTGTTGACTTGCTCCATTTGGACATTAGTATGTGTGGTGTGAGGCGCTGTAGCGTTTCCAGCGCCGGTCAGTGTTGCAGGCTGATTGAAACCAACCAGAAGAAGCGGGGACTTTCGCCTCGCTTACATCATGCAGGAGAGACATTAATGAGTGAAGAAGTGTTTTTCTCTCTCAGCGCAAATCCTCGGGAATGTGCAGGAGCGCCGCGCACTAACGCCAGGTTTATCTCCCGGCTTCGCCGCTCTGAACGAGGGCGAGGCGAGGCCTGAGCACGGAGTTCGACACGCACACAAGCAGAGCCTCAAATGTTCGGCCTCTTGTGATCAGGCACTCGATTGTTTATGTCTGGTGAAACGTGGACATAAGAGGAGACGTTTCCAAGGAGACTCAGCATTTTGGAGGTCGATCCGTCTCCAGTTCGCAGCAAAAAACTCGGATGTTTTCACACAAAGTCCTGGAATCGAACCAGGGATCATCTCACGGTACGACGACGGAGCTTAACGCTGCATCGCATCAATCAAGCTCCGGTGTTCGTGCGTTCTCGCTGCGCTTTGCTTCCACTCTGATCTACGAGCACCGCCGCGAAATCGTCAACCTGTCCGTCTGAACGCAGCGCTCACCGCGGTCAATAAAGACGATTTCATGGACGACCATCGCGGCATATGTTCCGCCGGTAAAACTACAACAGCAGCAGCAGCAGTAGAGAGAAAAAAAAGCAACATAAACCAGTGTTGTATTCACAGCAGACGCAGTCGTAAAGGAGGAGGGTCCCTTTAATTTCTGACAGCACAACTTTCAGGCACGACGGCGTAACGCTGTTTATTACAGCGCGCGCTAAATAAAACATAGCACCAGCAACTTGTCAGGCTAATGCGCCTCTCCGTGCTCGAGTCAAAACATATTTATCTTGAAACTTTAAAGCGCAGCTGCATTTCATCAAACGCCAGCGTGGCCTTAAAACAGCGCGCGCACCACTCCTTTACGGCTCACAAATCTAAGAGGAGACAGCGCTTCTTTGATGCCAGACAACCCAAACGGCAAACATAATACTGTCTACAAAGTGTGAATATTTGTATCTTTCTTTTTTTTCCTCCTCCTCCTTCTTCTCCTTGCCTCCGCTCTCCTTCCTTCCTCCTCTCTTTTTTTTTCTCCCGCCTGCCCTGCTGTCTGCCTGTGTTGTTTTGAAGCGGTGAATAGATTTAAAAGATGCAGGATGACAAGACAAAGAGCCGGGGAATCGCCCCCGGGCACTTGTGCTTTAAGTCATGCCATTTCCTTGCATGGCAGGCAGCCCTAAATAAGTTACTTATAAGCATTTATTGATGCACAAGTGTGGCATCTGTTCCTAGGCTGCGGTTCTGGATGTAATTAGCTCAGAACCTTACGCACTTCAATCAAGCGACACATTTAGAGATACAACCTCCCCGCCGCCCCTCCCCGCCGACGTTTTCCACCTCATTCCTCTCTCTCTCTCTCTCTCTCTCGCTCGCTTGGGTGTTTTACTCATTCACACTGGGTGGAATCCTCCATGCACAGTAATTACTCCACGATAACCTCCATCATCATTATCGTTATCCTCTCCAGCATTCAGCCAACACGGTGGGGACAGCCTCACTGTAAAGCCAGCGAGGTGCCGCGGCCCTCGTCGCGTCGACGTCCCAGGGCCGCCGCCGCCGCCGCCGCCGCCGCCGCCGTGGAAATGAGTCGCTGGATTTGGAAGAAAAAAAACGACCCCTGAAATTCTTCTAATAGGGTTTGTTTCACTGTGTGCAGATCGCATTGTTGCCCCGTTGTGAGCGCGCACACTGACGCGCGTTTGTCTCGGCGTGTCCGCGTGCAGGCGCTTAGGCACGGCGCAAAGAGGAATTAAATTTGATTAATTTCAGACGGATTTTGAAAATATAAACTATTCATTTTGTTACGTGGAACACAAGAGGAGGTTTAAACCTAGCCCAGGGGGAGAGGCTTTGTGTGGAGTCTCCTTTGATATTACTGAGGGCTTTTTATTGAGCGCTTGACATGATAGATAAACCATACAGTGGATTGAATGGCCTTCTTCTGCAGCACCCAGTAAATGCCATTTGCCATTAAGAATACTGCAGTGGGGTACATAAACCATTAATATAACCTTTATGACCACGCCGTCTAACTGAGCATGTCTCCTATACGCAGCTCTTCTTCTGATGGACGTGTTAGCCGAGGCCTCCTCGCGATACCACTAAAAAAAAGAAAAGAAAGAAAGAGAGACGGAGAGAGAGAAAGAATTTAATTGCACCAAACAGATGAGATGACAGACATTAGCTTTTTAAAGGCTGTCGTAAAACAGAGACAGGATGAAAAACATAAGACCGAGTGCACCTATCTCCTGCAATTTCTAAGCCAATAAAAACTGTACCTCACTGTGGAGGAGGAGGAGGGGGGGGTAGAATAGAAGAAGAAGGAGGAGGAAAAAAAAAAGGCTCCTAAAGAAGACGCGGCTCGTTCTCTCCATGTGGTCGGACGAGGCCGGCGACCGGTATCAAGGAGTCTGCGACCTGCTGGGTGGGTTTAATTGAGGGGACAGGACGAGTGCCTCTTTGCAGGCCAGGGGCGTGGGGAGGGCGGAGAGCGACAGCCGATCAGTCACAAGATGAGTGGGCCCAGTATGGAGACCTGCGGGGTGCCGCAAAGACCCTGGGCCACTCCAGCCGGGCCTCGTCATTGATCATCACTCGGGGCCTATCGAGGGAGGATTGTGACTCAAGCAGGCATGCGTGGAACAATGGCCCATGGTTCGACCGACGTGCTTAAGCAGCTGGGTGTCACTGCCTTTAATGGGAGGGGTAGACTCCCTCGACAGAGCCCACAATGCATTGTCTGTTCCCCCCCCTGAGACAGAAAAGGTGGTTTTTCTGTCAGGGGCTGGTCCCGCTATCATGTGGTGGCTTTTCCCCCTCAGCCAGTGGTCCCCCATCAGCTGAATGGACTTTGTGGCTGACATGGTCTATATGTTTGTGTGCGCTCGAAGAGGAGGGGGGGGGGTGAGGCTACGGGGGAAGAAAGCAGCCCATTGAGTCCCTCAGAAAGGGGGGGAACACACACAGCATATCACAAGGGAGCATCTGGTAGGAGGAATGTGTACATGATGTCAAATGATAGTCCAAAGATAGGCCTCGCTTCATAAAAAAATCTGAGGGGGTGGTTGGGAAGGGGGGGTGATGAAGGGCAACCCTGACAAGAAGGAGTCAAGAGCAAGACAGCCTTGTTTGTGTTGCCTCCTCGCCGAGTTTTCTCAATGGGGCTCGGCGGCGGCGGCATCGGGGAGGTGTCGCCTCCTCGCGACGCGCCCGTTCCGGATGTTTCCGGGAACCGAGTCAACTGTCTGCCTGCGTCGCAGCGTGCGGTTAGCGAGGGCGAGAAGACAAACACGGCAAGTTCCTTCCCCTCCCCGCTCCCCGAAACACGTCGGAAAGATTAGAGGAGAGAGAGAGAGAGAGAGAGAGAGAGAGAGGAAAGTTTTGAATAGTTTGCGTGCAAATCCTCCTTGATCCGTCCTCTGAATGCACACTTACTGTCGGCGGAGGCCAAGGCATGTTCAGACACATGGCAGCTATTAACCATCCCACAAACACCTGCTGTAATGCTCTGCCGTTTTAGTGCGGCTATCAAATCACCACCTGTCTATGCTCAGGTATTAGTGTGGATCAGCCCTATTTCATTAATGTCTTTGGGTGCACTAAGAACGTATGTATCTGGTATTATGTAGCAAAAGTTGTCCTTTCCACGGGCCTTCAGGTGAAGTCGGCGCCACTCTTTGTTCTGCGCCGACCAATCGGATCACAGAGGAGTTTGTTGTTGTGAATTCCTACTTTTTAGCGGCCTCCTGCTTGTAATTTAACCGGCCGACAGCGAATCCGGCAAATACCACTGATACTGTATCTTTAACATCCAACAAGCAATTAGATCGATCAGGATAAGTTCTAATTTTGTGGCCAAACAAAAAAAAAAACATCGTCATGATGATTGGGCAACCGCGGTAGGTTGAGACGAATGTCCTCCACTCCAAAGGACGGTGGTTCGGTTTTCCGTCTCCCGTCTTTGACCCAAAACTGGTGCGTGAGTGGCCTGCAGGACAGCCATCAAGACTGCTTGATGTGTTTGTGTAATTTGTCAGTTTCTCTTGAAAAAACGCCCAAGCAATTGTTGTCTGAACCTCCAAGTCTCCGTAGGTGAGCCGCGCATACATTTTGACAGACATTTGAAAGCAAACTGCAGCACAAACGTTCGTTTGGGTCGTTAAAAATTCACGATCCTTCCCCATGTGTCGAGAAAATATCACTTTTAATTTCCAACTGTTTGTTATAAATAATATTTGTGGCTCCGAATTTGACTTGGGGGCAAAAACGTGTTCAAAAAAGGAAAAAAAAACGTGGATGAAAACGATGTCAAGATTTCTGCAACTTTTGTGGCACAACTTGTGGAACTCAAGAGGCCAATCTGGAGTTGATCATAACGTTGAGAGGATAAGTTATTTTTTTTATCATCCTCATCTCAAATTGAAGGTGTTTCTGTGCAGAAACTCCTCCAAAGATGGCGGCGGTCTGAGGCGCGCCGCCACAGAGGTTCACAGAGACGCTCTGGAGGCCGGAAACGAAGGATCAAGCGCTCATTTATCACCAGCTTGTCAGATTGTGACCTCCTTCCTGTGAGCAGGCAAATGTTGCCCTCGCATTCAGATGCACTTTGGGCTTCTGCCTTCTGTGTAATCCAGAACCACCAGCGCGTTCTGTGCCCCACACACACACACACAGACACACACAGACACACACACACACACGCACAAACATTTGTGTGGCTGCGGGGACCGAGCTCGGGGAGGCTGGAGTGAAAGGAGGTTGTTTCCAAGTAATGGAGCAACAACGACCTCAGTTCTGAAACCCCTCGCTGGTTGACCTATCCACCTACCTGTGAGCCCCCCCTCCCCCTTCCCTCCCCTTCCTCCCCCCGCCCTCTCTCTGTCCCTTAGGGGGGTTTTGGTGGCTGTGGACGATCCCAAGGGGGCTTCTCTTTTCAGCTACCTGACTATTACCTGTGGACCGAGCTGTCACAGTTAGCTACCTGCTCGGGAGAGATACAGCACGTGCACACGCACACACAACAGGCACACTCGTGGTGACACCCTGAGGGGGCTTCGTGGTGGGTGGGTGGGTGGGGGGGTGACTACCATGGGACCCAGCAGCTCTGGGGAATGAGAGCATGCCATCAGTCAAGAGCTGGCCGTGTGCCGGCTGTGACATGAGCGAGATGGCGGCGCGGCGAGCAAACAAACTCAGTCTTGAGGTGAAACGTGAGGGAATACTCTGCCAGAAATGAGCAACGAGAACGAGCAACGAGGCCAACGGCAACCAGCCACCCAGGAGGCAATTAGAAAGTCCCAACGAGGAATTCACGCCAACGCATGACGTATTTTTAACGCCAGAGGTTTCATTCGGCAACTTAACAACATCGGTCCCAACTTCTGATGTTAAAACACTCAACATCGCTGACCTCAACATTGCTCGTCACATTAAAGTGAAAAAGTTCTGCTGTGGTCACCAAGCTGGTGGTCTTAAGACCCCCAAACGATTGGAAACCACTTGCTCCAAATGGGAAAAACACACGTTCTTTAAACGTCTCATTCTGCTAATTTTATCCAGACATGTCGAAGATTTTTTTGCGTTATTCTGTTGACGTGCCATCAAACCAGCACGCGTGAAAATTCAACAACCTTGACAGAAGTAGAAGTGGACTCGGCAACGCTAAAAGTTTCAATTCAGGCCTTTTTTTTGTGGCTTAAAGGGTCAAAATCGGTGGATATTCTCGCTATCGTGCATCAAACCCAAGAGTTTGGTGACTGAGCCACAGGTTAGCCTGCTCACCCTGACAGCCCCCCCCCCCCCCGATCCTATCCATCAGTGTCGGCCCCTCCACACATCACTGGTCCTTCTCTCTGCAGGGACAAAAGAACAACTGTCGGCGGGCTAACCTAATAACGCTCAGCTTTTTCTGCCCACATTGGCACTCATTTACAAGTAGCCCTGCTGCCCCCCCGCCCAACAATCAGCCCCCCTCAGAACCCTAAAAAGAAGTGACAAGGGGGTACACGAGGTCCCTGGAGGGGTCAACCAGTAGCCCAAGTGAATCATTGGCCGGGTTCGGTGCCGGCGTTCCCGATCCTTCTGACAGAATCGTCTTTATCGCGTCAAAATCGGACACTTGTAAAGTAGTTTGGAAAGCCGCCCCATGTTGACTTCCTTTGACCTCATTAGGTAGTTTTACTCTTCCTGGTCCTGCTGAGCGACACTTAGCCGAGCTGTCGGGGAGAAAAGTGGCGAGGTCGGGGGTCCTTTGTCCCGGCCCGCGACACCCGCGATGCGCCGGCTCCTGCCGCCCAAGGAAGTCAGGCGTCTGAGGGCCACTGTAACTTTATTAGGCACAAAGCCGGCCCCTATGTACCGCTGGAGACGGGGCGGCAGGGAGGTGAGCCGCACAAAGCCCGCCTTTGTGGCCGGGGCGGGAGGATGAGCGCGGAGGACCACATGTTCCTTTCCCACACTGATCGGTTCGGGGGGCCAGCGTCCCAAAATAACAGTTGGTGGCTCATAACAGCGAAAGATAGCAGGAATTAACAGTTGTGACAGAGACGGCACGCCGCCGCGCTGCACGTTTGCAGCTCAGTAATGTGCTGCATCACTCTGTTCTATTACATCAGCGTCATTAGAGGTGGTTCAGACGCGAAACATTGATTTCTTCTTCATTTTCTCTCTGAATTTTTTAATCTTTTGCAGTAAAAAGTCGTAAATATTTGTAAATCCAAGCTTTGCTTCACATAAAGTAAAAAATCATAAATATGAGTTCTTTTTGAGGCAGTTTAAATGATCCAAACGTAGAAATACGGAGCTTTTTTTGGTTTCTTTCAGATATTTTCAGCTGAGCTTTTTAGGATTCTCTCCATCAACATAAAGTATAAACCACAATTTTAATAACTGACATTTTTTGGGTATTTCTGCCCGGTTGCTCAGGAAGCTGAACCGAAAACCGACTCTAAATACAAAGACTTGTAAATAAACTTCTCAAGATTGAGACAATAGGCCAAAAAAAAACAACCAACCAGTAGAAATACAGATTTTCTTCTCTGGCAGTGAAGAACTGGCCGTTTTCGGCGAGCGGCGTCTTTCTCCCGGAGCTGAAAGGTTGCAGCCCGGCGCAAAGCGCCGACCAGCGGGGTCTCCAGACAGCCGAGCGGAGGGAGACGCAGAAAACAATCTTCTGCTTGTTTCTGCTTTACCTCTCCTGACACGGCCTGACCCCTCCATCGATCTCCCCTCCACACAATGGGCTTCCTCCTGAAGAGTAGACCATGTATGAGCGTGTGTGTGTGTGTGTCTGTATGTGGTTGTGTGGGTCCTCTTTTCTGACATGATATTTAGTTCGAAGCAACATGCCCACAACTCTCCAGGACAAGTCTCCAAGGTGTTTTCCAGAACAGCCGATCCTGATGTTGTCGAAACGGCGACGTATCGGCGAGACAGCCGACCCGAGAAATCACGTATTTCTTGTGCTTTGGCCTCAAATTGTCCTCACGTGAGGCGCTTCCTTTTTCGTTGACGTTTATCGGTCGACCAGCAGAGAAAAGCAGGTTTTGCGTCTGTGCTTGTCAACAACAGCGACAAAAAACGCCAGTTGAGTCATCTCTCGTCTTACACGCGTTCATCGGCGTCTAAACGCTGCCCACTCATTTTATCTCACGCCGCTCACTCAAAGTGGATACAGTAGAGTGAGTAAAACCAGGAGCCCTGCCAAAAATACGAGCGGGGCAACAAAAAAATAAAAAGGAAAAAAAATACAGAAAATAAAGCGAGAGAAAGACGAGCAAATGAAATGGAGAGAAAGAAGGGGCGAGGAGAAAGGGATGGAGATGGAGCTGTTTGGGCCTGGAAAGTGACTGGAGATAAAAATAACTAGTCACACGACACAGAACAGATCTGGGCGCTGCTTCTCTCGCCCCGGGGCTCGGCCTACCCAGCCACCACTGTGAGAGAAAGGGAGAGGAGGGTGAAAGAGAGGAGAGATGAAGAGGTGAGGGCTGAAAAGAGAGAGAGAGAGAGAGAGAGAGAGAGAGAGAGAGAGAGAGTTTGGGGGATGGACAGATGAAGGACTGGATGGAGTGGACCAGGGAGATGGTGGCAGAAAGGGGCAAAATAAAGCTCACGGGGGGGGGGGGTTAAAAAAAAAAGAGGAGAAAATGTATAGAGGTGATTGAAAGGGTAGAGCGAGGGAGAGGAGGGAGTGATGAAGGACAGAAAAGAAGTAGGTTTTCTGATGGACGGGCGCTCGCTCGCTCGCTCGCTGGCTGGCTTTTGTGAGTCCCCTCGAATGCGCTGCGGGCGAGTCAAAAACATCTTTTGTGATTAATTAGAGAAAGAAAAATGTCGACTATTTATGAGCCACAAAAGAGCTCCAGAGCCAGTTGGTACGGTGAACACATGAGGAGCAGCGAGGACGGAGGTGGGAGGGGTTATTGGGAAGGTCAGTTACACCTCTGTTTTCGTGACGTTGTGACACATCAAAGGGTCGATTCATGCGCTTTTACTGACACTTAGAAACCAAAGGTGTAATTAATATATATAATAATTATCAATATATATCGATGCGTGTTTGAACTCCAGGTCAGAGCCTTAAAACTGGTGGTTCTTCAATTTCATTCATTTGTTTTTGTTGTTTTATCTCTTAGATTTTTCTGTTTCTTGAGTATCTTTTAATGTTTCTTTCATGAGGATCACTTCCTTCCTCCCATCCTCTGGGCGCGGACAGAGAAGCTCCTTAAAAAGTTACGGCTCGGACGTCACAACGCTAGAGAAAAGGAAGGACTGCATGTGCGACGTCGTGTGTCGTGACTCTAATGGAGAGAAAATTCGAGGCGATCCAGTTAAATATCCACGGAGTGTCCCAGCACCGTTCCTGGCTTTTGTCTTCGGGAAAAGGTTCGATAAAAATCTGGATCTATTTTGCGGCGTCACAAACCTGGAGGGAGGGTTCGTGTGCCGCCAATCACTCAGGGGGAACCTGGTTTAAAGCGTCCAAGGTTAACAAACAGCTGGAGCGAAACATCTTGGGTCCCGCCTCCGCCGCAAAAACTTTTATTTTTCTCTTTGTCAACGTGCGACTGAGTGACGACGACGATGGCGGTGGCGGCGGGCTCCCATCCCGGCGCCATATGCCCTCCATGCTGCTTAACAGCCTCCTCGGCGGAGTCTGCAAAGGACCATAAAAAATAGGCGATCACGGATAACGCCTGATGGCCATTCTGGGCGTCAGGAGGGGGGTCCCCTCCTCCTGAAGCAGGGCTAATTAACCGACAGGCTTATCTAATGATACCCCTATCTCTCTCTCTCTCTCTCTCCCTCTCTCTCTCTCTCTCTCTCTCTCTCTCGACCCCCCCTCCCCCCCGGACACTTCTCCCCCGCATGCTGACATTGTTTTCTATTATTATTCAGGCACTGATGCCTCAGTAAGTAGTAAAAAGCCTGTTGACCGTTCAGCGGCCGCTGGAGAAGAGAGCTGCAGATAATTAAAAGTTCCCCAGGTCTCGGGGCCCTCAGGGGTTAAAAAAGAGGGGCGGGGCCAGGGGTCTGAGTGACTCGGAAGGGCGCTCGCAGCGGCGGTGGCGGCACGCTCGGGACTTTTGGAGGAGTGCAACGCCAAACGCACCACAGAGAATCAGAGAATCATCAGTCTGATTAAAATGTGTTTCAATTACGAAACGTAAAAAACGAAACTAGTTTAAGGATCCGTCTGTAAAAGTTCATGATGCACGGTTAAATTTACACCCTGCGAATCTTCCTCTACATTTTCACCCATTTTTTGTGAAAAGCATTCAACGTTTGGTTCATCATCATCCACCTGTGACAAATTTGAAGCAAAATACAGCCTCTTTTTTAACAGGTTGGCCCCGATTTTACACGATAGCATGTAAAACTGTAACTCAACAATTATCTTTGAATGCTTTTCCAATTTTATTGTAATATTTCTGAAATTTACTCTCCTGTCGCTGCTCGTAATGGCAAAAGTGAGACTGAGAACGCTGTGATTACTCCTGCGAGGCCCCTCCCACTTTTGGAGGCTAAACTTCTCTCTCGAATAGCGACCATAATAATAAACATGTAACGTTAGAAGAGCAAAACTGCTGAAACTCATCAAAACCAAAGCAAACACATTCAATAATCACACTTGTTAATAGGAAAGCGCTCAGACTCATTTGCTCCAACTGCTGCCTGTATGTTCAATGGAGCAAAATTAGGAAAAACAATAACAAAAGTGAGGCTGAGCGCGCTAAGCGGCGCACAATCGGAGCATCAGCGATGTTGTGAGTGAAGACAATCACTTAACAAAACAACAAAACAAATTGAACGCTCTGAAATTATCAATTTTGCACCTGAAAGCCTCTGGTTCTCGCGGGCTGCCAGCTAACATGCGTATCACTTATCTTCCCCCCTGATATCGCTAATCTGGCCGCAGCCGCAACATGAAAATTAAATGTTGTTTTTCGTTCTGAATTGATAATTTTTTTTAAATGTTTTTCAGCGTTTCCACTTCCGTCTGCTCCCGACGTCTCGACGCTTTAATCTTCGTCATGGCGTGAAAAACAAAAGGCGCTGATGACGGCGGCGACGGCAGTCTCCTCGTCACAGCGAGGCGGCGAGCGGGGCCACCGAGGCCGCCGCCCGCGATCGATCAGCTGATTAACCCCTCATTACTGATTGGCTCTGAGCTGATTGCATCCCATCGCCAAGAAATCACCTCCAGCCCCGAGGCCCCCGGTGTGTTTGGGTGGGTATTTATGATTGGGGTGGGGTGGTGGGGGGGGGGGGGTCTGGCTGTCACAGCACACTCGATTACTGGGAGGTGAGATAGGAATTGGAGGGGGAGGGTTTGACCATCACGACACACACACACAGAAATACACACCGGGGTCAAAGAGGCGAAAACGGAGGGGCCAAAAAATCATATTGCAGCCGTGATGATTTGTTCTCGGCCACAGTCTCTATTGGCTGGCCCTTCCTCCCCCCCCCCTCCTCCTCCTCCTCCCCACCTCCCCCCTCCTCCCCCGCTCCGCTCTTTCTTCCTCTCTCCCTCCTGCCTTTCTTTCCCTCCTCCTTTTTTTGGTGGCAGATTTAAGCTGGGTCAAGCAGAAACGCTAGCCCAGTTTCCGCTGCTATGGCCGATAAGGCATTGTACCTTGGCTCAGTAAACAATGGGATGCCATCTGTCCATTAGTGAGAGCACAGCGTGAGGAGAGAGAGAGAGAGAGAGGGAGAGGCGGGGGGGGGGAGAGGGGGGAGGGGGGGCCATTAGCGAGTCTGATGCGAGGGCAACTTAAAACACATGAATCGCGCAGAGATTCGCTCTCCTCAGCGAGAGGTCAAGCAAGTTAGGTGGTGAAGAACGAGCAACGCGGCGTTTATTTGGAGATGTTTTCCAGCGGTGATTCAGCCCAACGTTCACTTTGATTCATTTTTAGCGAAATAAAGAATTTCCTTTCTGATTTGTCTTTGTAAGAGTTAAACAAAAAAGCCACCCAATCTGACGTGAACTTAAAGGGGATAAATAAAGGATCATCATAATGTAGCCGCGGAGGCCCCCGAGGCTCGTTCGGCTGAAGGGAGGAACATAAAGACGGCCCGGGGGCGTCCGTGTCCGCCTCAGGCAGTGACCCCAAAAAGACCACAGCAAACTGTTCCCAGAGGATCAGCGTTCAGTCGCAGACGTCCGAGCACCAGGCTGCTTGTTCTAACCGCAGAAAATGGGTTGAAACGCTCGCATGGAGTGAAGCCTCCAAGGTTCATGCAGCAGAAAAAGGTCCATATGTGTTTGTTCTTCGGATTTCATGTCGCGGGGACCGAATGCAGCCGTGTTCTAAAAAGGTTCTGCCTCATTATAAGAAGGATTCATGTCTCGACCCTCCTCCAGACTCCTTCCTCTGTCTGCTCCCATCGTCTGTCATCCTCCTCCCGCAGTGTAACTCGTGTTTCCACACACACACACAGACGCACACACACACACACACACACACACACACACACACACACACACACACACACACACCGTTGAAAGTGCTAGAAGTGGCAACATCACAGCTTCTCATCAGAGCGAAGGAGTAACAGGTACAAATGTCTGCTCTTTAGATGACACCGAGCGCTGCAATCGCAGCACTCCGGGGACGCTGCTGCAAAGAAACTGATCTGAGAGGTGTTGTGTGTGTGTGTGTGTGTGTGTGTGTGTGTGTGTGTGTGTGTGTGTGTGTGTGTGTGTGTGTGTGTGTGT
>JASSRZ010000002.1:6961347-6975247 GCA_032164315.1 Malacoctenus gilli
ATAGATATAGAGAGATATAGTGAGAGAGAGAGAGAGAGAGAGAGAGAGAGATAGAGAGAGAGAAAGAGAGAGAGAGAAAGAGAGAGAGAGAGAGAGAGAGAGAGAGAGACAGAGAGAGAGAGAAAGAGAGAGAGAGAGAGAGAGAGAAGAATAAGACTGACTGACAAAGGAAGGGGGGAGGCAGATAGCCTGGGGGAGGATGGGGAAGGAGTGGGAGGAGCGGCGCTACCTGCTGCGAAACTTCAAAGTCTGCGCTGTCACTTACATTATTTGACCTTTGACCTCCATCCTGGTCCCGTGTTCCCCGTGCGTTTCGCGTCCTGACCACTTTCTGGCAAAAAAGAAACCTGCGTTTCTCAGGCGAGAAGGGAAAAAACCCCCCACCTGAACCAAAGCGGGGGGAAAAAAAACGGAGCCGTCTCACAGGAGGACAAGATGAGGACAGAATTCGTGATGTGATGATTCATTCCTCTCAAGAATTACATTTTTCTTTTTATCTGCAGCCCGTCTTTCTCTCTCGCCGAGCTTTTCTCCCCGCCTCCCCCCCTCTCAATTTGTTTCTATCTATCTTTTGGTGATAGTGGTGAAGTAAAGATCCCTTCCAGTGATTAGAGTTAAATAAGCGGCCGAGTGGCCCCGGGGCCCGACGGCAGAGCCGACGTGAAATCAGATGCTATCAGTCAGGTGAATCCGGGCTCACCTGGCTTTGTAACAACAACACGAATAGCCGCCGTATGCGCCGCTGAATTAGTGGGATTTACATATATTTCTTCCCGAGAGCCGGGCGAGGAGTGGGCAGCGCACCAGGCGTGAGAAAAAAAACACCACGCAGGAAAAAGGCAGCGCAGAGTTCAGCCCCTCCTACGAGTGGAAGCCTCGCAACCATCACAGCGTCAGTTTTTACTTTAAACTCCCGAAACCACCTAGAAATGTTGCGTCAGCGCTGAGCTTATCAAGATCTGGCGCCGTTTGCGGGTCGAAAATGATCGTTAATTGTTTTTGTCGAGCTCGCAGAGAATCCACGCTGACAGAAAGGTGACAAAGACTTAAAATAGAGGTGTTTTTATTGTTGTTCTGGCATTTCTGTCCACCCGAAGACTCGAATCGAGTCTCACTTGTTTGGAAACACTCGAGCTGAGAAAGCTTAAACAATGACGCCGTCGCCAAACTTTTTAAGCCACACCTCTTTTTTCTTGTTGCTGATCTGTGAGGATGAGAACTTAACTGTGCCGCAAAGAAATGTTTCTTAAAAACTCAGCGACTGGTTTTGTGTCTGGTTCTGCTTAATTACCTTTAAGAAGGTAATCAGCGGCTGACGTCACGCCTGGGTTGTCATCTATCTTCCATTGTGCGTGCGTGTGTGTGTGTGTGTGTGTGTGTGTGTGTGTGTGTGTGTGTCTTTAAGGTCATGCCTGGATGGCTATCTATCTTTTTTGTGCTGCGCCGCCTCGGGGGGATCTCCTGAAATCTGATAAGCTAAGCAGCATTGTAAATACCTGCTCTACTTTACCGTCACCACAAAGACGACACACCTTGTTTTGCTTCATGCATATGAGCACCGGCGCAAATTAATCTGTGTAATTTTCTGTGTCAGTTGCATTTTGCACAGACATCGGCGCATGCAAATTTGTTGTGCTTGACAGTTGTGAGTCTGTGTGTGTGTGTGTGTGTGCGTGGAGGTGACTTTAGTTTGCGTGCGCGGGGACGACCGTCGCGTCCGCCTTTGTTCTTGGGCTGATATTCATCCGCCAGCTCCCAGCAGCACACCTGCCACTTACATCGTGTGTGCAGTCTCCCTCCTCTGCTATTGTATCAACAGGAGCGTGATCTTACTGGACGTATAGCCGCGGCGTCATCAGGTGACGGTCGAGTACGAATTTTACGAACAAAGCGTGATGTGAAGTGAAGCTTTGAACGTTTTCCTGCTGACTGACGGAAGCTGCTGAACGGCTGCTGTTCGGACGATGCTCTGAACTTTAGAGACTAAATTGTTGAGCTGATTGATCTTCACTTCCAGGTGCCGTGATTGAGAAACAGCCACTTTTGTTGTGTGTTTCTCCACTGGCAGAGTCAACGCGACTCGGGTTTTCTACTCTGTGACAGTTCCTGCTTCCAGGTACCATTTTAGTACCTTCGTAATCCAGCCGCGTCCGGCTGAAGAGGTTAAAAATAACAGACCGGAGGCCGGCGAGTGACGTCGTCGAGTGAGTCACGACAGAAACTAATGTGGTTACAAGTAAACTAGGACCACGGTTCACTGAGCTCCAGGAATACGATCACTTCAGTGAAAATGTTGTCACATGCGAGTGACTCCACGCCAGCGTGGGGTTGCTTAGACGACCACTCCGTGTTGACAGGCCGCTTGGCAGAAAAACCGCCTGTTCGCAACTTGTTAAAACTCGGCAACATCTCGGCAACAACTCGGCTCGTTCTCGCTACGGCGTGTCTGAAGACCGTCCACCTTCGAACCGCTGCAGCAGATCTTCAGTGGTGAGCGGGGCACGACTGGTTTTACTGGGCAGCTCTCCGGTGGGAGTCCTCACCACGAGTGAGGAAAAAAAAATCCTACTCAGCTCTGCAGTTTTGTGTATAAACATTAATTTACTGCTGACAACACAGCAGACTTGGATTGCGTTGCTTCTTTCTAGATATTTTTTCATATGTTTGCACGCGCTGAACCTCGCGCACGCGGGCGTGTAAGAATGTAACCCAGCATGTGCGTGTGTGTGCATCTGACTCGGCGTCCGGGAAGTAAAAGCCGGCGTCTTTTGTTTATCCCCCGCTAAGTGTGTGAATCCAGGAGAGCAAGCTGGGGCAGGTTCTTTCCACTGAGCTCTGCTCTCATTCACTCATCGTTGGCTGCTTTGATGTGTGACCTCTGCACCTTCCACTGGAAGTGCAGAAATTAACAGCTTGATGAGCTCAGAGAGCCTCTCGGTGTGTCACAATAACGGGCGCACGCAACGACGTGCCGACGCACTTCGTTCGGCGTGCACGCCAACAGGAATACGTACAGCTGCATGTTTGCACGACTGTAGACTTCTGCATGTTTGCAGAAACTCATCTTTCAAATACAGTCAGAAAAAAGACTGCAGCTTCGAACTGTAACAGTTGTTTAACATCTGCAGACTTCACTCAGACTTTACCATACTTTTACTGTCATTAGAACGACAATAAAGGTTTGTTTTTTTAGTTTTTGCACAATGTTATGTGTTGCAGAGTGGACACCCCTGTGTTTTTTTAGGGAGTGACACAAATTTCTTATTTCAAATGGAAACAAAAAGAGAAATTTAGAAATTATCAAGAAAAATGTCACTATTTCTTTCCAGTTTTGGTTCAAAATGTCTTCATTGCAACATGCTTGGTTTCCCCTTTCTGAGTGAGGATGATCTTTATGACCCAAAGTCGCCCTTCCTGGCGTCTTGCCGTTGAGTGTCAACTCTTGCAGCGTTTGCTTCTGTCTTCCCGACTCCCTTTTTTTTTTTTTCACCTGACACTCTGACCCACCCGGGGTCAAAAAGTCAGAGGACCCCTGAATGAAAGAAGCGAGAATTATCCTCCCAAGCGGCCGTCGTCAGTTCCTATCCAGCCGCTAAATGCTCCTATTCTTCTCTAAGACATGCAGATGCGGCTTGGGTGTGGAGGCGCCGAGGAGGAGGGATTTGGGAGGAGACGTTCCCTCCCTTTTGGTCTTTTCTAACCCCCCCACCCCCCCTCCTCCCCGCTACCTGACTGAGGCAGGTGGGACCGCAGCATTACTGGAGCACTTGAGCGTGCGGTGATGCTGATCCAGTCAGAATGTGAACCCATGACCCTGACCTGCAACCTCCGACACACAAAAACAGCATCCACCCTTTCTGAGCCGACTCCACCGCACACTCGCACGCCAAAGCCGAGCCGTAATCTGCCCCGGCGCTGCGTTTGGCCGCTGTGACGTCTCGGAGTTCAGCGTTAAGGCCCCGCCGTCCAATTTTCCTGTTGACAGCTTGAGAAAGGCCCACCGAATCCCCCCTTTCAGCCCTCCTGGCTTTAACTGGACTCGGGATGTATTCACATCAGGACTCGGATCGATCGAAGTGCCGAAACGTTTCAGGCCGCTCTTTTAAAAATGGGCCAAGACCTCCAGGTACCAAACCAGACCCTCAACCAGGACCATCGAGCAGGACCACAGACGGAGGGAAGCCTGGAGGTTCTGGATGCTCTGGAAAACCCCTAAATCTGACCTGGTTAGTATCAGCCATCCAACGTGGACGCAGCCTGATTACGCGAGCACCGAGTATCTCCCGAGCCGCGTGTTCGCATCCGCTTCGGAGGGGGAATATAAAGACGACGTGAGGGACACCGCGGCGCGCTTTACGTCTCTAACGGAAACACATGTGGACGTCCGCGCGGCGGCGGGGAGAGACGCTGCTGGCTTGTGTTTACATCTGTGCAGATGGCGTGAGGAACGGCGAGGACCTATTAAAACCACATTGTCGATACATGTCTGGCATGGAGCGGGGAGGATATTTTTAATGCTCCCCTGTTTGCTTTGTACCTCGCATGTCGTTTTTTCCCCCTCTTTCCTTCCCAGTGATTCCCATGTTTGGCCCCACATAAAGCTCTGGAGCTGCTTCTCTGTTGAAAACCTTAACTGCACAGTACTATTTAAGGGCATTTAGTGGTTTGTGGCAACTGACTCTAAATTGCAAAAACATTTGCACGGCAATACTCCCTCGCCTCGGAAAGTAGTTTCTAGATCAGGGTTTTATTGTGTTTGTTGATGACTGCCGTCTTTTTATGTGTTTTGCTCCATTGCTTCACTCCTTGCCCATTTTGGAGGAAAAAACAAAGAGGAGGAGGAGGAGGAGGAGGAGGAGGAGGGAGGAAAAAGACATTCCACTTGTTAATTCGCTGATCTCACCAACAATCGATTCAGATGCGTTTGTCACTGTTGCGGCAGATTGAATGGCCCCAAAGAGAACATGGGAGCAGTTAAAGCGCGGCGGGTTTAATCTGAAGTTGTGAATGACAATATTGATTTGCCTTTTCCTTTTTGACAGCCAAGGACAGCGGCGCACAATCAAACGCGGCGCTCCTTCCTTTCCGGCTCGTCCTCCTCCCGTTTCCTCTCCGTATCCGCCTTATCGTGTGATATATTTTCTCGATGGCTCATTTATTGCTGTCGGGGGGGCGAGGACGGGGAGCTCGTCGATATTCTCTCCTCTTCCTCCCGTCAAAGCGACGCCTCGACTCGACGTCTGAAGGGACTTTTTGTTTTTGTTGACAAAATCCATATAAAACATGGCGTACTTGTCTCACTTTGGATGCGAACGTATCGCAGTCATCAATAAAGATTAAACGCAAGTGAAGAGACATTAACTCTAATTCTAACGCCGGAGCGGCGCTGCGCCGCGCCGCGCGCCGTCTGCAGCAGGAGGAAACTCATCTGCGCGAGCGAGAGCGGAGGTATTTGCCTTTAGAGGGCCTTGTGGACACATTAAGGCCTATTTGCATGTCCATAACGCCAGCAGAGAAGCCCGTCTCTGCACTTAGGCTCACTGGAGCTGTAGGTTTAAATATTGCAGGGAAACAGAGCATTCAGCGCAGCCCGACTCTTTTACACAACAAATAATGAGTCCCTGAGATCGCTTGTTTTGGATGATTTAAAACACTTTCCTAACTATCCACACGAGGTTCTCGTCTTCGCCCTCCTTCGCGGCGGCGTGTAAACATCCCGAACGTTATGCGGGCAATCGATTGTTTTCGAGTGAAAATCCCCAAATTTGATGCAAAAACGCAACGTGCAACATCCTAAGAAGTCTTTGACTTCTCTCTTTTGTCTCCGCCGGCACAATTAAGGGGCCGAAGTGCCACATAACAAAACAGGGGAGGGCCCCGCCCCCCCCCAAGGTAGCCTCAGGTTGTGTTTATGCTCCAGGACTTCAAAAGCATTGCTGAACTTTTCCAAGCCCCTCCTGCTCAGGTGGTAATCCCAAAGTATAATCTCTTTAAAAACTGTAAAACCCATTAGGGTGACACCGACTAAACCCACACCCAGGAACAGAGGAGGAGGAGGAGGAAGGAGGAGGAGGAGGAGGAGAAAAGTGAACTTCGCGGGGCCCCAAAACTGCGACAGGCCGAGGAGAGGAGCGGGACAAGCGTGTTTATTCTCAAAATTTCCTGGGATATATTCGCAATAATTGGCGGGATGGATGGTTGCTTCCTGAGCAAACACGTTCTAGGTGGTTTAAACAACATAATGTGTGTTTAAAGAAGAGATTTAATGGTGTTAATTTGGCCTAACCGACTCTAAAACAACAGCTAAGCCAGTAAAACAAACAGATCTCGCTTGCTGCCCTGCCTGCAGGGGATCCGCAACATAACTCAAACTCAAATAAATACTTGTTTGCCCCCATTTTTTTATGAGTCCCAAGAATCCGCTTGTGCTTCTTTGATATGATTCAATTCGTCGAGTGGTCGTCGAAGCGTCGTGTTTGACGTTCGGTGGATTTGAGTTACGTGGAGACAGAAATTCAATGAAATGACGAGTTCCTCCCAAGCTCGTGTCCGGCTCTGACCTATTTCCAGATCTTATCACGCTCTTCATCTCCTTCCTCTCTCCGTCCGCCACCTTTTGCTCCACCTTCCTCCCTCCTTCCTCACCACCGTCCAATCACCCCCCCCCCCCCTCCCGCCGTGCGGTGAGCTTTCAGAGAGCACATCAATCCCGGGTTGAAGAAAAAATATTTCATTTTCCTGCCGCCGCTCTCCGAGGCGCCTCGGCCCGGCCCGGGCTCCGCCACGCCGCATCACGACCAATCCCATAAGCCGAACGGCAGAGCGCGGCGCTCCGGGAAGGTCAAATGGCTCGATCTTACCGTCGGCGGAGCGTGACGCGCTTACCTTCCACACCGTGTCCAACCCGGCTGCCAAAAAAGACGCCTTAATGTGCTGCCTCCTCATGCCGGGACTCTCAGGGTTCATTCAGCGCAGGTCTTTGAACGCCTCGCGCGGGATTACATGAACTGGGTGTCTTTTATGGATCGATTTTCATTTTGTGCGCCGTCCAATTGGAGCTTTGGACAATTACTGGATTCAGCAGAAGAATTATTCTCATCAGGGTTGAAGCGCCCTGAACTAATGAAGTGATTTTAGGTGGGCTCGCTGCAGCTTTAGGCAGGTTGACCCACCCCATTTATTCACTGGCGGAGGAAACTCGCGGATACATCAGAGCCTTTAGATGAGGAATTAATTTACAACAGACACTGATGAATAATAAATGGCCGCATAAAACGTGAAAATTTAATTCTATCACCGTTTCATTTTGGAGGTTAGGAGGGAGAGACGGGCATCAGGTATCAGAAGCGTAAAGGTTGGTCTTCCTCCTCCTGCTCTTTCACCTCCTTTCTTACCATCTGGTGTCCTGCGAAGCAGGACCGAGGGCAAAGCAGCGCTCCGCTGTTTACTCCTCCACGCGAGGAGAAACAGAGAAGGAGAGAATTTATTTAATGAGTGTGATGAATGCTTAGGTGTTCTTGTAAATCATCACATGGTTTACAAACTCAATAAGTAAGGGCTTCCTGCCTCAGCCAGGCAGGCCAGCGCGGACCTAAATTATTAACGAAGCCGGGGGCACCCAGAGGCACAACTTTGATGATGTTATAAACAGGGGAGAGGACAAGGTGCCTTCTCAGCAAAAGATTATAGGACCTCCCACCTCCCCCCAAATCCCCGACCTCAACACACTCGCTCCTAATTACCCACCTCCAATGGAGAGAGGCAGAGATAGCGGAAGAGGGAGAGAACGCATCCAGATCGACTTGACACCGTCCTCCGCGGTCACGATCAGGCACCACCACGGCAAGCTTTCAAACCGAGGAATGAAAAGACTCTCCTGCATTTTGTTTCTGAACTGTATATATTTGTAGATCATGAATATGTTAATGGGGAGCGCGCTAATGCAAATAGCAGTCTGTTCAAGCACCCAAGATGATCGCACCAAGTTCCTCTGCCAGAAACATTTCTCTTTTCCCCCCTCGCACGATAATTTTGTCTCTGGGCACTTTGCCGTTTCCAAATCCAAATTCGTCAGCCCTTGATAATCGCTGACGGAGCATTTCATAGGAAGGGGGGGGGGGCAGAGGATAGCGGGCAGGGGACGAAGGAAGGCGCGGAGTGTCGAGCCGACCGAGTTCAGGCAGCGGAACAACGTGGAAGGTGCTTCGCGGGACGTCTGCAGCCGTGCGCCAGTCCGAGCAGCTCCAGCTTTGGAGTCTTGCTAAAGAGCACTTCAGCACATGGACGGGCACGATGTGGGATCGAACCAACAATCTTTAGAGTGCTAGATGGCGTCCACTAACGGTTTCACAACTGTCCTTAAAATGAGGAGTAAAGCAGCAAGTAGAACTGTTGAATTTCTTCGCTTAAACTCTTCTCGATTTGATGCAACAGGAGTTCGACAAAACAAACACTTCTCATTTCCTGCAGATCTTGTAGCCGTGAAATTATCTCACCAATCTTATTGGCTGATCCTGCATCGACGTGTTTACCTCCCATGTTTTCTCTCATCTTTCTCCGCCACAGTTTCGGAGAACTCGTCAGTGAGAAAACGCGCGAAACGCTGAGATAATTGGTCCGGCGTCCGGTCCCTCAGACTCCCGATAATAAGGCGAACCTCTCAGTAGACCTTGTTGTACCGCGCTGTTAGTAAACTCTAAAGCAAATGGCAAAGTCTCTGGTGAGACGGAGATAAAGAAGCATGATTTCCCCTGTGCAAATATGCTCCAAATTAAAAACCAAAAAGAGGTCCCCGGTGCCATCGCTCTAAATCTGATAGCAAGTCTGATGGATTTGTCATTAAGCCCGTGATAACTTCAGTATTTCAGTATGAGAGCATTAGCCGTAATAAGGTTCCACGCCAAGCGCCGCGTTTGTGTAATGATCTATTTTTATGCGATTTCTGCTCTGTTGGTTGGTAAATTGAGAAGAACAGTAGCGACGGTGGGGAGAAAGTCAGACTAAGAGCTCACAGATTTAGCTTGGCAGCTGCTGTGTCGGAGTGAAACTCAATCAAGTCCGACCAAAAACCGATTTGCTGGCGCTTCCGCGACTCCGCTTTCTCTCCTGCTGCTAAGCTAAAAAAACAGAGAAAAAAAAAACCAGCTTCAGGTTTGGGAAGTTTATTGAATTTAATGGATCTGGCTCTTCCATTCGTCATTTCTACACATTAAATCAAACCAGCGCTGGTGCAGTGGTTAGTGCGTGTGTTTTACAGTGAGGTGGTCCCAGGTTTGAGCCCGGATAGGGCATGGATCCCCCCCCCGTCTGAAAATATACTTGTGGAGGAAGTCGGTCGATCAAACTCTTCTAACGATCGAGCTGAAACTCATCAGGTGTGCTTGAGGCATTCGGCTCCTCCCATTTAAAGGAAAAGGAAGTCGTGCCATTCAAGATGGCCTCTTACAAAAACCAAACAAAGTGGAAGAGACCATTTTGGAGGTGCCACGGGGGGAGGCTGTATCTGTTCTGAGACCTTTGCAGAGCTTGGAGTGCGAGCAAACTGCGGCGCAGAAAAAAGGTCAGTGGAAACTGACTTTATACTCTTCACAATCAGAATAATTATTTAGAATTTGGTGCAAACTTTGAACGTTATAATCTACATGTTTTAAAGAGTGGACAACGCTCAGTTGTTGTTTTCTGAAGGATCAACTAAAAGGACAAAGTCAATCATTCATGTGGAGCCATCTGTTACGGCTTCCCACTTCCTGTTTGGATCTTTCACAGTAAAAGCTTAGATATTTTTGAAGGGCTCCCCCTAAATTACATTAAAAACACATAAGCATCAAGCACACTAATACCTGTGAGAACATAACTATAAATCGGCTAATTTAGGGATGTAAATGGATCCTTTGTTGGAATTTGGCTTCAGGGCATCCGAACATCAGTCACATTGAAAGGGAATATCTGCTTTCAGAGAGGTTTGAATTCAAACGGGTGGAAGCGTTTTATTGTTTTCAGCTTGAATAATCTGTAATAATATCAGCGGACGCGTTCGATGAGGTTACTTCTACGCAGCCGTCGAGTTCAAACACGAGGCCAAATGTGAACACGCTGAGTCTGGAAGTCACACCAACACACGTGCGAGCGGCAGGGAACAAACTTCCTCCCTCTCCAGCGTTTGACATTTGGAGTCTGACCGGAGTTAAAACTCCGGGTTCAAGCGCGGCTGCCATTTTCTCCTCCGCATCCTCCATCTGTGAGAGTCCTGGGCAGCAGTTGCCGCTCGACACAGGGCCATCTGTGAGGGGGCCGAGCCCTCCGAGATGCACAGAGCGCGCTTTCATACGTTTCCCACCACAGTCAGGCAGAAAATCAGGCAATTCGTGTCAAAGAAGAGCGAAGCTCCCGCCCCCCCCCCCTCCCAAAAAAACTCCAGCCTTGAACTGCGGTCGAGTCGCGGGGGGGGGGGAGGGCGGCGCGGAGGAGTCACGGTCATACACGAGGCCCGATCGCTGCATCGCTCTGGAACGCCGAAAAAACACAGGCGCCCCCGGGGGGATTTGGTGGCATACGCAAGTCTCTGTCTATCTGCGCCGGCCTCTCCTTTCTTCTGGAAAACAAGCATGGCGGCGACGTGATGGCATCAGATCAGATGACTGTCACTGGAGTAAACATCTCACTCCCGCTCACTTTTGGTGCTTTTCCGTGGCCAAAACATGACGTGTGGTGTCCGAACTGCGAGAGCGGGAAAATAAATCGATCTTTTCACCTTGAAATTTTACGTGCATGCAGATTCATGTCGTTAAACGGTTCTATTGTGTTTTTGTCTACATCCTAAGCGTCTTTGGCGGCCCCTCTCTGATGAAATGAAGGACATTCCCCCTGTCACCAGCGAACAAAAGAATGAGCCTTCAAAATAAAAGCGCTGGGCAGACTTTCAGCTCAACTTTAGACTCTGGAAATCAAATTTCGACATCCTGAGACAATAAAAAGACTTTGGATTCTCTGGATTGAGGTGCCACATAACTTTCAGGAGAGTTCCACCTCACGAACGGCTCCGATGCTCACAGGTGCGAGACGGATAAGGGGCGGGGCAGAGGGGAAGGGTCCGAACGCCGCCCCGTAGTTCCGCTTGATCCCGCTGTTTGATGGGACGCAGACACCCCGACGTAGATCCTCGAATCAAGACGCGGCGCGGCACTACAATAAGTCATCTGTTGGGATCCAAAAGGAGGCGGATGACACAGACGGCCAAGTATGCGCTCTGAGAGGGAAGTGATGTCACTGCTGCCTTACTAAAACTGTATCTGTTCAAATCGAATTAGATGTACGGCGCCGTGGCACAGTCGATTAGTCAAAATACCTCCTCCGCCCCCCCTCCACCCCTCCCAAAATACCACCAAAGACGCCGCGATCTGACATCAACGAGGATAAATGGAGTGTGAACAGAGTTTCTTACACTGGGAGCGAGTCGGGCACGCCGGCTTCCTGTCTGCGCCGAGCGGCAGACCGCTTTCTTCTTCCGCGGCGGCGTCTGGGACGGATGGGATGAGATTAATCAGGGCGAAGAAGTGTTGAGTGGAATTTCGCCTCATGATGCAATCGACTTTTTATGAATCTGGCGACTCTCTCTCTCTCGTTAGAAACGAACGGGACGTCGACGGCGTCACACAGACGAGTCTGAAACCCTCCCTCCATCGTCATGGGTTCCTGTATTGATCGCCGGTTGTCACGGCGACTGGCTCGCCTCAGCGGCTGTGACGTCGCGCGTCTTGGACGGGGTTACGTGCCGCGGTCGTAATTAGTTTGCCATCCAGAGGAAAGTTAATGTTTCTCAAGTTGAAAGTAAAGCTTATTTGTTTCCTGGACAGGGTGTAATGGATAACCCGATGAGGCCAGCGTGCCACACACACACACACACACACACACACACACACACACACACACACACACACACACACACACACACACACACACACGTTGACACACACACTCGCCGTCACAAACAGTCGCACTCAGACGAAAACACACGCGCGGCTCCCCGGGAGGCCAACAGTCAGACAGGCAGTGACACACAAATCTATCGCCATTCCCTCCATGACAGCCGGCCGGCTGGTCGAGCAGCCGCCTGATCAATAGTCATCAGTGACCTTGTCCACTTAAAGCGCAACTCTAAGACACAAATTCAGCAATTTCCAGTCCCCGCTGAGTGTTTGTGTGTGATACACACCGGACACGGTGAGACACGTCCACAGGTTTCTCTGCCGGGGTCTTATTTTGTTGGGAAAAATGTGAGCGCCTGTGTTATTTCGCACGGCGACAGTATTGCTAAATCTGCATTTTCGCAGGAAAACTAACAGGGTGTCAGAGGTACAGCAATCAATTGTTTGCTTGGGTCACTGATCAATCGCCACAGATGTCACTCAAGGTCTAATTATTCATATTTTACAGTTATTGCAGGGACAGTCAGGCATGCAGACACGCCACCAACTGCTCAGCCAACCAGCGACGCCATATGACATCCTTCAGATCGCGTTTTGTGAGGCGCTGCGACTCGTCGCGCCATGAACATTTTCACTTCTCGCCGTATTTTCCGCGTGGCCAGAAAAATCCCGCCTCCTAAACTGTCTCCAGTTGTCTGTATTTACATAAAAAACAAGTGAGGGAAGTGAAGTGAATTCGCGCTCTGGATAACAGCCACATTTGATCTCTTTAAAAGCCGCAGCCAGCAGGGACCGGCGAGGCTTCGCAGCGGCAACCACAAACAACAACAAACAAATGTTTGCTGATAAATAAAACATATTCAATCAAAGCATAAATGCTAATGAAATGAGAACCTGCAATCACACGAGCTGAAAGTGTGAGCTCTGGCACCGACAGAGTGTGTGTGTGAGAGAGAGCGTGTGCGTGTGTGTGTGTGTGTTTGTGTGAGTGAGAGAGGTGTTAATTGCTGCGCTAATTAGCTCCTGATTGCATTGCTCTTGTTTTGCACTTGCAGGTGATTAAAATTTCAACAGAGCACATTATTTGGCACTGTTAACAGGTGCCAAGCTCAGCACATAACAGCACAAACACGGAGACGCACAAACACACAGTAACGCCGTGACGTCTGCAGCACGCGCCCAACTGATCGACACCGAACGCCGCAGCGAGCGGGTCAAATCAAAGGTTTCTGTTTGAGTATCAAAATACTGAATCATTCCTGCATTTTGCAAAGAATTCGTCCCACAGAGACTCTTTAAATGACGAAAATGTCCTCAAATAGAGTCGCCACATTTTCTTGAAGCGACGTTTATCATTTAACCTTCTATGAACCTTCAACTGAAACTGCTTCATGTTTCTCTGCTCTTTTTTGTTAAAGTTTGATATCAATGTGGAGATTTTTGACTAAAGAACCGTGCTTTTTTGATGCGTTTTCACATTTTCTATGCAACATTATATTTATCTACCTTTCTCGAAGTGCCCAATAAGACACCGTTCATAAAATTTGAATGTTTTCCTCCACATTAAACCCAGCAGACTGATGATACTCACTCATCATCGTGTTGAAGCGACGCACATCCTCCTACTGATCTAATTCCATCAGGAAAAAAAACCTGCAAACGAACCGAGTGAAACGAGATAAAGTCGTAAAAAAACCCAAACCCCACCACACGGCAGAAATAAAATAATTCATGATCACGTTATTGAGTTGGTGGAAACCAGAGATTTGTCTGTGTGGTCATTTAATGGAGGAGGCGGGGGGGGGGCTGGAAGGCTGACGGATTGACGTGTGCTCGGGACCACCGGAGAGCGTGTGATGTGATCTATTCCAGAACAGTTGAGCGGCTGTCCCCGCTGAGGCAGGGTGTGTGTGTGTGTGTGTGTGTGTGTGTGTGTGTGTGTGTGTGTGTGTGTGTGTGTGTGTGTGTGTGTGTGT
>JASSRZ010000002.1:6981420-7005823 GCA_032164315.1 Malacoctenus gilli
CCCCCCCCCCCCCCCCCCCCCCCCCCCCCCCCCCCCCCCCCCCCCCCCCCCCCCGGAGCCTTCACACTGCTGAGATAAAGTAGCGGGTCTAAGCCTCGCCTGGTGGAATGACACATCCCCCCCCCTTTACCTTCCCCTTTTTCTGTACAATCGCCATAATATTGTGTTTCTATGCCGGGCCTGTAACCTTTGATTAAATTAGTCCAGTATTGCCTGGGTCCTTTTCTAAACTGTAGGCACTGGAGAGCTACTTAACGGACCCTGTCCCTCGGAGGGAAGAAACTGCTTGAGCTTACAAGTGTACGGCCGCAGAAATATCAAACCCCGCTCACTCAATTCTCTCGCTCTCCTTTCTCCCCTTTTCTCTCTCCAGTTAAACCCATTTGCCCGCTCGCCGTGTCTTTTTGCCCAAGTTGTTCTCCAGCCCGGGGTGCGCGCACGCGCCGCTGTGCGTGCGCACGTGCGTGTCTGCGTGCGCGAGTCGATCCATCACGGCCTGTCACTCTCGCAGGTGAGACGCGTATTACAAGATCTCAAAGAAAGAGTGGCGAAAAAAAGAAAAAAAAGAAAAATGACATTTTGTTGTTGCTACACTTGAAATATATGAACTATCGGCGCCGCGCGATGAATGACAGCGTAAATGAACGGGTCAGAATTGCATTCGGTCCGAGGAAGTTGGATTAATGTGGGGACAAGGTAAAAGAGACATGGCATTGGTCAGACGTCAATCACCGCCAGGCCCCGCTGAAGTAAAAGCACTTTTTGCTCACATATTATTTTCGATAAAGTAGCAGCAAGTTTATTTTCCCCCCACAGGGCCTCTTGGTCCTGTCCTGATTTGTATGATTTATTAAATTATACAGTCTTTTTTTTCCCCTGCCTTCCACTAATCCCATTATATACCTTTAAATCTTTTAATATATTTAAGAGCTGTGTCCTCTTTCGAGCAAATCTCGAATATCAAACGTCGGCGGCGGCTCTCTGCTGAGCTGCGTCCGATTATTTTACATTTTAGGCGACGAACGGTTCCCGTGAAAGCTTCGAACTGACGCAGCGTCGCTCGGTTCGGTCGCGCCGCGACACGCGAGGCGCTTTCGCTCGTGAGACTTTTCTTTACTGTGAGTTTCAACTCTGGTTATTTGATTTGACTTATTGTCTGAGCTCTCACGGGCTGAACTTTTGCTTATTCACTGACTGCACACCAACAATGTTAAGTGGGACTCGTTAAAAAAAAAGAAAAGTAGTAAAGATGTCTTGTAAAAAAATTGCTGGCATTCTGCTCGCATCAACAACGCTGTCGCTCCGCCACTTCTGACCTCGAAACTCTGTTTTTCAAAGCTCCACTGATACAGTTTTTCTGCTCTTTATTTCGACGGTTAAGTTGGTGTAGTTTTCTATTGAAATGAAGGATGTTTTCCGATCATCTGAAAAGCCAGAGCTGCAAGTTGACGGTTCAAATTGTCACGATATCAACAGGAGCAGCAAACACGTTGACTCGTTGAACTTCAAGACGATTCGGCCGGCGCTGGAGACCGAGCGGCCGAGTTCAGCGAGTGTCGGGACGGCGGAAGGAACGGAAACTGTAGCCGGTAAAGAAAAGAAGAGGAACCGCGTGACTCGGATTTAGCAGCGAGAATCCAAAGTGAGGAGACTTTAACAGCGTATACTTAAGTATCTGCCTTTGTGATTGCAGCTCTTGACATCTTAATCACAGCCTTCGCAGTTAAAAGCCAAAGACTTCCTGCGCTTTGAACGGGGAAAGGAAGACAGGAATCAAACCCGGGACCTTCCCGCTGTGAGGCAACGGAGCTCACCACTACCCCGCCGTGCAGCTTGGACAATAGAGCAAACACACCCTCCACTGATGGGGCAAACGGGTATCTTGCTCCTCTCTGACCGCCACTGAAAGCTCCCCCATAGCTGTCAGGGTGTTTCCCTCCCCAGCTTATCTGGCTGATTATTCCTATCCGGAGGGCAGCTGATACAGGAAGGAATCACTTGTCATAAACTCTCTCAATGATAGTGCTCCATGTGTGTGTGTGTGTGTGTGTGTGTGAAAAGGGAGTGTGTGTCTCAAGGAAGAAGAAAACGTATTTGTGCTTCTCTGATTAGGTGTGCGTACGTGGCTTTGTGATTTCGGATGGTGTGTGAAATCCAAAACTCAAACAGGATGAGCAAATAAATGACTCGCAGACAGCGTTGTTGTCTCCAAGTGACGTGAATCATCCCGTCAAAGCCTTCGCTGGTGTACCACTAATAATAACACTTGGCTTCGGCTGCTGCGAGGACTCGCTCGCTCAGAAGCGTGAGAAAAAAAGAAGACGGGAGCAAGAACGGCGGCGAGGTGAATTAGACGACGACGCCTCTCCCGAGCTGGTGTCCGGTCCTGCCGGTGGAATCCAGGTCCTAATTAGAGAGATCCAACCTGGTAATGTAAGAGGATATGCAGTAATTGGTTTGATGACGATAAAATATATAGTACACGCTACTCTCTCTTGAGTTTTTGTTGTACACAATCAGATAAAAATGTTATCTTGAAAAGTGTTTACTTAAACCTGCATGTTTACCCTTTGGCTACGATCGAATCGCTAAATATTATCTCCAACGAGTAAACTATGATCGTTCCGACAAAAAATCACAATGATCTCCAACTCGGTGGGTTAAAAGAACAGGAAATACAGGATTTCCTGGTATTTCAGGGCCTGCGAAGGACCCCGCTGTCACTCGTGACACCACTCCAGCTCCTGCTTGAGCTACGCAGGTGTGCGCGAGTGTGTGGCTACACACCAGGGACCTGGGATAGCTCCACCCGCCTCCAGGTCCCTAATGGGAAGGCCCGTGCACCTGGGTCCACACACACACACACACACACATACACACTCGCACACACACACGTACGCGCCTCCCTCACGTCATATTTCATGTCAGTGGGCATTTGACTGCAGACATGAGATACCAAAACATGACAGGGTGGAGCGGGCTTTTCCACAAGGTGACATCGCAGCACATAAGGAGATCTGCTGTGTGTGTGTGTGTTCATGTGTGTGTGTGTGTGTCCGTGTGCATCTGTGTCTGTTTCCCTGCCCACACTTTTCACACATGTCAACACACAAAAGCCACATGGGAGGCCATTGAGAGCTGCAGCAGCTGTGGAATATGTTATTCAAATGGTGTGTGACTGTTTGTGCGCGCGTCACGCCGTTATCACGCGCGTGTGTGCGTGCGCGCGCGCACGCAAAGCGGGCTCGCCGGCGTTATCATCTCGGCTTGTAAGAATAAACGCCGCTGATGTGTCTCTGCAGGGAGCTGCTGCAGAATCACTTACCTCTCTGCACTTACTGTAGCACGGCAATGACTCAGTGCTTTCATGTAAATATAGGACAGCGCAGAAGACATTAATTTGATTCCAAGTAGTTCAGGGGGGGCGACGCCGGTCATGTGGACAACACGGGAAGGAAGGTGCAAAGGCGCCGCGGCCCGATTCGTCCTTGATGGCGGCGGCGGCGTGCGTTCGACCCCGCGGTCTGCGGTCATGTGAGCGAGCGCTCCTTCTCCAGGAGTGGATCATTTACCCGATGTGACATTAACGCCACGTGGCGACCTTGAGTTACAAGAAAACTCGGAGTTTCCTGCTAAAACTACACTGCAAAAAATGGAAATCTTGCAAAACATTTTTTTATTTAGTCTAAATCTAAAGTTTTATCCCTGCCTGAGGAGGTTTTTTTTCTTCTTATTTCAGGATGACGCCAAACTTTAGGCGATCCTAAAGGAGATATTTTTGTCTTTGAATCAGTAAAATGTACTCGGCGAGACCAATTTTTTGCAGTGTGCTCTCATGTTTTGACGTTCTTGTTCTGTGACAGCTCGTATCAGCCGGATCAGCCGGATTTATGCTTCGCATGTTGTGCAGATTGAACAAAAAAAAAAACAGGTTGGAGGCCGTTTCTGGTCGTTGCCACGAGCAGCTTCACCTATGTGTCGAAGCATCATTTTGCACCAGCTTTATTTGTTCCCTGCTGCAATAGGATGTGTGTATGCATGAGTTCCCACCCCTCAATCTGTGTGTGTGTGTGTGTGTGTGTGTTGGTTGGCTCCCTAGCCTGTGTCTAGCCTTTGCGGCACGGTCCAGGGCTCTGCGGCTGCCCCGGGGCCACCATTGTCCCCGGTCTCCACAGCCCAGTGGCCACAGATGTTCCCCGTTTGATACCGTGCTCCTCTCACATACACCCCACTCCCCTCGATGTGTGGGTGGCCAAGCGGGGCGCCCTGTTGCGTGCCGCGCTCGCACATCATTGGCCGCCTGGTGCCCGCACGTGACACCGAGGAGGGGGGTGGGGGGTGGGGGAGCCATCGCGTCGACAGTTTTAATCCCGCCACCATGCATAATGGAACAGAAGTAGCCCCAAGTGGAGAAGAAAGCTTTGCATGAGGAGGTGTTCATAAAAGGATCATGGGAAAATCGGGGATAGAAGAGGAGCACACCGAAATGTTGTTCAAAGCACCTCGAGGGGGCAAAGACGACTCTGGAGGACGAGTGACACCCCCCCCACCACCCCCCACTTGAGCCTCCGTGTCATCTGTGTGTGTACATGTGTGTGTGCCACATGTAAAGCATGGCGAGGAGAAAGGGGGGGGTGGCTTAATGATGGTGGCAGGAAATGAACATTTTTGAATTCTGCTTTCGGAAAGTGCGTTTGCTCTTGTGTCAGAGTTGACGAGAGAGGAATCGGAAAACTCGGAACCACCGAGGAACACGGGAGACTTTCTCTTGTCATACTTACGTTGCTAACAGTCTTTTATATCAGCGTGAAACCTTCCAGTTACGTTGGGATCGATAATGCGTCTCTGAGGACTCACATCCAGAATGTACACTGTAAGTCTTAGCTGCTCGCAGTTCCAGAAACGTCACTTTTTGAGGATTACTACATCTCTGGTATTTTTCAAACTGTGGTTTGGGGCCCGGAAGCTCTGAAGCTCAACTAACGATGCAAATATGTGCGTCGACTGCCCCAACTGCTCGTTTACTGGTTTTCAACGACCAACGCGCTCACCTTGAATTTCTATATTTACCCTGCCAAAGGGCATAAACCTAAATATGAATTAAAAAAAAAGGATGAAACCCAATGAGGAGAAATCGAGCTTCTTGTTTGAATGTTGGTTTTGACGTCGGTGTCACTTTAAAGATCAGAGAGTTTGTTGTTTCCACTTAGCAAATATTTCTCTTCCTCCAAAGTCACAAATTTTAGGTTACCTTATCTCTCCAGCGATCTTTCTCTCTCTCTCTCTCTCTCTCTCTCTCTCTCTCTCTCTCTCTCTCTCTCTCTCTCTCTCTCTCTCTGCAGTGTTTGTCTTTCAGTTTTCCAGTTAAACAACTGACAGACAATGTTTGCTGTTGTATCATCACACGAGTTTGAGGAACAAGAAAAAAAAAACCTCCAGCGCCGCTGCCCCCTTTGAAGAGTCAAGACTTCACAGCGCGGCGGGCCTGGCGGAAACGGCGCCGAGTGACAGGTGACTTTAGTTCGAGAAAATCCTGGCACGCAACGAGCACCTCACTGGTCATTTGTTTGTCTCAGCGTGACAGACGGCAAACGTGTCGCACCAGTTCAGTCGAGTGTCTATGAAGCTGTCAGGCAGAAATTAAAACGCATACCTAAAAGCGGTGACAGATCAGGTGGAAAGCGGGGCCGGCGCACCAGCGCCGCAGAGCAACTTCAAAAGAAGCCAAACTCCACTGACTGATGTGCAAAAGCAGCAGGAATTATTCCCGTTTATGAGGTTTTGTTTAAGTGGAGCTCTCCATAATGTGACAGGTGTCAAATGATGAATGCCGCCGCCTTGCATAATATATACGTGATCCGCGTGATTCATTGTCGCTGCGTCGGAGGGGGGAAGAGCGCGAGGACGGCGGCGAGGAGCGGCAGTTGGAGGAAGGTGTTTGTGAGGGAACTGCAAATGAGCCCCCCGAAAGAAGCCAAGCGAGGCTGTGGCGCAGGGACGCGCCGCCATTTTCTCCTGCTCCAAGACACGGCCCAGTCTTAATCAAACTCCCACACAGGAAGAACACTTGAGTAGCTTAATCAAAGATCAGCCTGCTCTGTATTAATAATAGAGCAGAGTACTGAAATGGAGTTTTACTTATTCAAGACTGCACTTATTCGCCTCATATACCTTTAAAGTATATTAAGCTCTGGGTGTGGCGGCAGACTGGAGTCGCGATAATAAAGCCTGTGGACGACTCGACCGCGCGCATGTACAGCGCAGCGCTTTAATGGCAGCGTACGTTGGTACAAAACGACACAGTGGTGAAATATAACTGTGCTCAGACCTGAATTAAAACCGATTCACAAGCTGAGTCCTTTGGTGTGAATATTAAAAAAATTAAGTATTCTTAAAATTTTGTTTTTTTTGCCGTTTCTGTGATAAAACTTTGTTTCTTCTGAACAAACAAAACAATTACCAATATTTTTGTTTTTCTTCTCTCAAGAAATCAGCTGTTTCTCTGACACCACAAGCAGGCCTCACCTGTCTGAGCCAAACTTAATATTTAATTAAATATTCAAATTTTTCATACTAAACGTGACGTCATACTTGGTAAATGACATCTGAAGCTATTAAATAAATATGATAAAAAAACAATAATAAAAATAAAATTGCGTGATGATGTTTGCGTCACATGATGCGGAACGTGAACTGTGCGCGGACGTCAGGACTGAGACGCGAATCTCGGATTTGTCACGACCGCGTGTTGTTGAGACGCTTGACCAAGTTGCCAAACTTTGCTTCAGCTCGACGGTGCCGATCGGACCGACGGCCTCCAAACGCAGGAACGAAGTTGCTGTCGGTGTCGGACGGACGTCACTCAGATATTCAGGTTGTGGTGCTGGCGGCCCGTCGGGGGAGGCCGCAGACGCCGCTGGGAGGCACCTGGCTCCGATAGCCAGAAGTGTTCCCCCCCCCCCCCCCCCCCCCCCCACCCATGAGACGGCGGGTCACATTTGGGCTCGGCGGTGATTGACAGGGCTCGTCGACCACCTGTTTCCGTGGCGAGCGCTGGCGAGAAGCAGCTGTTTTCGCACACTCTCAAACGCATAACTCATGTTGGCAGATTATCTGTATATCTCGGCCCTCCCACCTTTTATTCCATTTCTGAAAAGCCGGCGAAGGGGGGGGGGGGGGGCAGGAGGACACCTCGCAACATCACACCTGCCTCCCCCAAGGGCAGCAGCACGGCTTGGGAAAATATCTGAGGTGGGCTCGCCTGTCTCGCTCTTCGCTCCCCACTTGGCCGTGTCTCTCCACACCCGAGGAGGGGCTGGTGTTGTGAGACGCGACGTGTTTTAACAATCGCACAACCGATCTTTTTTTTTCTTTCCTTTTCCCGGGCCGGCAGTCGAACGCGAAGTGCCGGATGTTCAAAATAACAGACTTGCCCTCCAAATTGTTGCTATTTTTAATAGGCTGACCTACATCTTGTCTGGGTCAAAGAGAAACTCTGTGTGTACTCCGCGTAGCTCCCCGTTTCCAATCAAACAAGGGATTTCCGAGTGTGTTTTTAAGATAATCTGTCAGACACGGATTTAAGATACAGTCTTATTTAAATCACAAATCTGCATTTTTTTTTTTACCCCGCCCCCCTCGCCCTCCTGAAGGTTATTTTCAATAACTGGAGTTGCGAGCACGAGGCTTTTTTTTTCTTCTCTTTTTTCTTTTTATCTCCCAAGGCCTCTAATTCCTGCGAGACAAAAGGCAGAAACGGAGGAATTCAGAGCAAATCAAACGTCGTCTGCAAAGCCACGTCTGGTCATGTCACTCCAGGACTCAGCCGACGCGAGCGGGAGACAAAACACGCAGGCGTTACATCGGATTATTGAAGGGGGAACCTGGGCAGACAATAGCCTGCGCTGATACAGTGGGGCAGAGATTCGCGCAGCGACAGCAACAATGGACATGTGTGGTGCGGAGATAGGCAGGCGTCGGCTAATTAGCTCAGTGGGAACGCTCCATTGTCTCGGGTTCGGGACAAGTGCACTTCAATGGCACCTCACTTGTAGATCGGCGCGCCGCAGAGCCGGTTGGCTGTGGCTGGGCCATTGTTGAGCTAAATGCTATTAACTTTTAAGCCGAGCGACACATAAAAGTGAAGCTGGTGTAAATTACAATTCCCCTGCACCTAATCCACTTGCTGATGGAAGACATTACAGCGGCCTTGTGTCTTGACAACAGATTACGGCGGCGGCGGCGGCGGCTTTAGCCGAGCCCGCTCGCGAACAGCAGCGACGGCGGGATTTCTCGTCTTGATCCGCCCCATCCCTTCTTCATCTTCTTTCTCTCCCTCCCTCCCTCCCTCCTTTTCTGTCCTCCCGTTCTGCCATTGATCTCGCAGTGGCATTCAGTATGTGCCAATGGTTCATGCCTGCAGGGGGGCCACCAAATCCATTATCAGGTAGGACAACAGTTTCCACACTGTTTCACTCGCACTGTATACTCCATGCAGGCAGGAAGGCAGGCAGGCAGGCAGGCAGGAGAGGAAGGGTGGAGTGATGGGGGGAGCTGAGGCATGCAATGGCTTTTCAGACCAGATTATGAGAGAGTGGAAGTATAAATTAAACACAGTAAACAACAGCATAAAAAAACAAAGTGAATATCTTCAACCGCGTATCGATGATATAGTGTAATTCTGCTGCGTGAGCGCCGACAAATAGCCGACAGGGATTTCCACGCGTCTATACCAGAAGGTTCTCGCCATATTGTCAGGTTTGAGTCAATCACTCGCGCCATATAGAGTAATATATTATCCAGACGTGTCTGCACAAAAAGTTAATTGCGCAAATATCTCTCAGGGTGCATAATTCACTCTGACAGCACAGCGACTCCGCTCGTTTCCTGCATAACTATGAAGATAAGATCAGACCAAGAAGCAGAAGATGCGCGAAGCGAGGTGCGTTTCCGCATTCTGCTGCCTGTAAATATACATTAGAAACATTTTTTGGGGGGTCTGCGACGCAAAGATGCAAAACCGGCCAACGCTGCCGTGTTTTCCTGCTTTGCTCTGAAACTGGTCGGATACTGGGAGCACCGAAACACGACTGGAAACTGGCAGCACTCCTGTTCCTACACGCACACGCACTCACACACACACTTTCCGAGGGCCAGCGTAGCAGTAGCGATGGCCAGTGTGCCAGTCTGAGCGTGAGTGTGTCTAATTCCCAACTAATGCTCTCGACCCCCCCCCCCCAGGTCCACTGTCCTTGGCTGCCTGCCACTCTGCCAGCGCTCACTGTGCTCTTTTAAAAGCCTTTCAAGGAAAAGGGCAGCAGCATAAAGCAAGATAACAAACAGACAGAGAGACAAACGCACAGGAACACTTTATTTTCCGCAGCGATAAGACCGAGGGTCCCGTATATTATCCGAGCGGCGTTCCGGGGACACGAGAAGTTAGAGGACCAACAGTCCGCTGTTCAGTGCAGAAACTGTTTGATCTTGATGAATCAAAACAAAATAGTTCACCTTTTTCATCCGTCCAAAAGACAATTGAGACGTTTTTAATTCCACAACTAAATAAACAACAAACTGCAAACATTGGCTGGGACATTGCGACAATGTCAGCTATTGTTTTTGAGTCGCCGTTATTTGGCGAGCGAGCCGACGCTTTGGGTGGCGCTGGCCACAAACAAGTTGGGTGGAGTCGAGTCGAGGCAAGTATTCGAAAGTAGCTCGTTTGCGTTTGAAGTAACTCCAGCAGGAAGTCGAAGTACTGCTCCAGTTTTCACCTTCCTCCTTGATTGTAAGCGGTGGGAACAGTTGCATGTTTTAACCATGAGGCCTAACCTGAATTTTACCACCCGACCTCTGACCTTTCACCCCCCCCCCCCCCATCACCACTCCCACCGCTCCACCTGCTCGGTCTCGTACCCGTCCTTCAACTGTCACGCTCCTCATCGGCCAACGACCGAACCTCGCCAAACTCCCCCTTCCCCGCCGCGTCCGACGCCTCGGCCTCATCGGCGTATTACCATAAATACGTTTACCGCTGCGGCTCCTCGGGCCGCGCGGCTTCGTGACACGGCGCCGGCGGCTCTTCCTTATGAAACCTGACACCTGGAGGGAAGCTTACAGATAATCGGGCGGGGTTGGCCGGGGGCCGTATTGTAGGTTACATCAGAGTAAACGGACCAGTCAGGCCTGCGCGTCGTGTTGTTGCTGCGTGCGACTCGTCTCTCGGCCGGCCGCGCTGTCCTGAAGGAACGCCGCCGCCGCTGAAGTTGCGGCGCGAGCATGCAGGAGGCGGATCTGCACGAGTCAGCGGAGGCTTTATTTCCATTGATGTGTTTGCATTTGGCCCGGTGTTAATAAGGTCTGTCCAGGACACACCTATCGCAGTGTGTCATCTGCGGCACCTTGGGGCTTCTTCTTTTTTTTGGAGCCTCCTTCTTTCTCTGGTTTCCTTCTCTCGAGGAACCCAAAAATAAATATGCCCTCCGCACTGTTGCAAACATATTGTCATCACATACACCCCCTAGATATGCATTTCAAGCAAAGAACCACCGGCAATTTTTTTTAAGAGATGCCAAAACACAAATGCTGCGCTTCAGGTGATGGAATAAGACGGATATATTTAGAGCGGGGAGATCCTCGCTGGAATTCAACACTTGACTCATTCATTTTTTTTCTCTTTTCTCCCCCCATTCGCTGTCTGATTTGAATGTGTATTATTTAGTGGATTGTCTCCGAACACGGGGCCTTTTAAAGGCGTCGGAGACGCTTGGATAGTTGAACCACGATCAACTCTGACGGAGAACGAGTGTGATTTAGTTTCGCTGCTTTTTTTGGGACTATTTATGCAAAAAAGAATAAATGCTTGCAAATACATAAAGCAGTTTACAACAATTTTGCAGGAACATGAAAAAATGGATTCTACTTTTCTGCTTTTCTATCTTGCTGTCTTGATCAAGACGAAGCGAGACTCGACAGATCAACACAACAGATCCCACAAAGTGTCTTTGGTGAATAAAGTGTGTATCCTGCTCATAGCATAAAGAGAAATATATGTTTCGGGGCTGAAAAAGGATATAAAATCATTCACAATTATTATCCGCACATTCCTCGGCATCACTCATGTCTTGAAGATAAAATACTAGAGTGGCATATTTAAAGGTTAATGGCCATGGGTGCTTGCGTGCGTGCGTGTGTGTGCGTGTGTGCATGCATGTGTGTGCGTGCCGTGTTTTCATACGAACTTATGCGAAAATATGCCGATGTCTGCTCACATGTGCACATATCAGCCAAGACAGATGAGGTTGACAGATGTGAGTGTATTCGTGCATGGGTGTGTACGGGACAGGGAGGGGGGAGGGAGGGGGACGTGGGTAGGGGTGGGGGTGGGCGAGGGGCATTGGTGTGTGCATGATGGAAAAATGTCGAACAGACATGGGAGCACAATGACGGCTCTTTGAGTTTCATCCGTCTCCCCATCGCTGCCTTGCCTCCCCCCAACCCCCCCCCCCCCTCTCCCCCCCTTATTTTCCTAAAGGCACAAACTCTGCCAGTTGTCACCTTAGAGTATTGCAGGCCTGCTGAAGCACTCCACTCCTCGGGAAGAGAATGTCAGCCCAGGCTCGGGGCAGTTTTGACAAACAGAGTATATATTGATACATGATAAAGTATGCTAGAAATCACCCGACTGCTGAGGGCTACTATAGTTTTAATATCATCATTTGAATTAACAAGCATTCTGTGGAGAAATAATGAGCTTTCATTATTCAGAACATCATCCTTACCCCGGCGGAGACTCGCAGGGCTATTAGTGCTTGAGAACTTAATGAAAAGAAGATAAAGAAGGTTTGAGATAAAAGTTTGAATGGCCACACTCGGTAACCAGAGTTAAAATTTAATGCGGCCCCAGCGGATGACGGATGAGCTTCTTATCTGGGGCCCGGGGAGCGGGTAGACAGGGGATCCGCTCTGGAAGGTGCCATTCTGGGGGTGGGGGGTGGGGGGGGGAGGTGCAGGATGTGCGCCCCGCCCTCCCTCCCTGCCGTCGCTCCCTGACAGGCTCAGCGTGGCGTGCCAGCCTGGGTGGACTCCCCCCCCTCCCCCTCACCCCCCCCCCTCCTCCGTGATTCATGCCAAGCCTGAACTTGTCACCACGAACGCACATCTTCGAAAACATTGTTGCTTAGCCCCCCCCCCAAAAAAGATGACATCCCATTAAACGAACGTGGATTCGATTGGAAAATATGTCCGACTATCATGGTGCCCAAAGTTAAGTCTCCTTCACTTCCCTTCCATAAGCTACAGCGCGTTACATAATTAATGATTAGTTATCAACAAGAGGAGATAATTGATGCCCACAGGAGTTGGTAGTTTAAGTGAAGACGGATCAGCAACGACAGGGAAAAAGTCAAATATTCCCACTTAAAAAAAAAAAAAGGGAAAAGTCGGAATCTGCTCATCTGTTCTCTCACATCGAGTTAATTTTTCACAACTTACGATCACATTCATACGCGCAAGGACCGCTCGCGGACAGATCCTCCCAACCTGTGGTGATGCCTCCTCTGCACGGCCGCGAGTGTGTGTGTTTCCTTCCTCCAGCGTGCTTCAGCTGGAGCACGTTACGTAACCGACAAACAGCCAACTGTCAAGAGATGGAGAAAAAAAAAACAATTTAAAAAAAATGAAACCAAAAAGTGTCCCAGAAAAATGTGAGAATGAAACGACGTGCGTCGTGAATAATCAGATTTGAGACGTGACGGATCGTCGGCAGATAGGGAAACAAACAGGTACACAATAACAAACTAGCAGACGCACACTGAGCACTACACACACTCTCACACACACACACACAGAGGAAAAAATGGAGAGCAGCAAGCACTCATGGAGTCCCTCTGCTTGATGCTGCGTTTGTCCCAAGGGCCTTCAGGGAAGTATGTTTGCTTGCTGAACCATTGTGAAGTCTCCAACAGACATGTCTCGTTCGCTGCTGCGCTGGGCTGTGCTGTTCTCTGCTGGAGGAGATCTCTGTGAATGGGAGGGGAATGCATTGATTTGATGAATGAGTGCATATTTGTGGGAGTACTGGTGGCCGATGTGCAGTCTGGTGTGAGGAGTTATTTTTGTGGCTGCAACTCGACAACAAAGCCTTCAGCTTCGCGGCGGCGCGACGCGGCGCAGTGCTCCTGCAGATGTGCGTCGTTTTTCCTTTTTTCCTTCGCGGTCGTCTCCTTCGCGTCGATTACCGGGCTGTTAATCTATTTCGCAAAAGAGAGTTAATTAATGGCGTTTGAGCCCATTTTCTCTGCTGAACGTAGGAGCGGCGTCGCCAAGGATTTGGGGGTTTTTACGGCGTCTTCGCCTCCAGCTGAGGTGACGACACCTCCAGCGGTTCAGGCTGTTCCCGTTCGCGTTGCACCTCATCCCGTTCCCAAACGTACGCAGGCATACATATGCTGGCAATGTGCTTTCCAGTATATAAAACTCCTAAGTTGGCCCATATAATCCCTTTTTAAAATAACCAATTAATACTTCTACTAGGACAATAAAGTTGCACATCAAACCCAGGTGTTTTATGGTCCGAAAAGTAAATATCATTGCGACGCATTTCAACTCGGCAGCTTTTACTATTTGTAGTGGTAACACGGTTCATACTTCAAAGGAACTGGTTAATATTTTAAGCTCCCATAAAGGTTCCTTATACTTAATGGCAAGTCCATTTATAGTGGCAGTATAACTAATTAAACACACCCATGTGTTGGCTGGTACAACGACTTGACACGGCAAAGCAACGAGATGACCTGGTGAGAGACTGGGAGGGAAGGGGGGGCATTGGGGGGGAGGAGGGGTTCCTCTCTACAGTTTAATGGCTGAGACTTGAAGTTTTCCCAAAAACAGCAAAGGAGTAGAAGTACTCGGAGTAACAATCTGTATTTTCTCCCAACGACAGTCAGCTGTTTGCATTTTTTGTGTGTTTCTATTTACAAATGTGTCCCTGGTAAGTTTGTTGTTGGTTTATTGACAGGATTTCGTGAGTTTCTGTGACGATAAAGGAGTTAAAAACGCGCCCGAACTCGCTGCAACACCAGCGATGCCGCCTCACATCTTTCTGAGTAAAATGTCACCTCAGCCTTTCACAGGAAGTGAAATGTCAAGCTGTGACTGTTTTGTGCTAACTGGCAATTAAACGCTCAATAATATATCTGACTTGTGAAGCATCACATTTAGAGAAGAGGAGGCGAGAGAAACGGTCGCAGAGTTGAATAAATCTGGAGAAAAACGCAAGTTTTTTTTGGTGATTTGAGGGAATTTGTAAGGCTACAATTCCAGATTATCTCAGCCTTTTTAATTCAGCTGTGTTGCATCACTTTATGGGACGAGGTGGATGGCTGCGGGGTAAGACGGGGGGATGCAGGGGAGCGTGGTCTCGGTCCTCGACAAGCGCTCACATGCCCAGAAAGCAGGCAGGCGTCATAAAAAATGGCTCACTAATCATTTCAATGCAGCGCCGTGGCGGGCGGGAAGATCGCTGCATGCGCACAAGCACGCACATGCGCGGCAACAGGTGACGTTCGCGCAACCCGAAGGGGGGCGTTCAAAACACGAGTCGGAGGAAAGAAGAGAAGGAGAAAGTAGCGGAAAAAGCAGAAGGAGGCAGAATTGGGAGGAAGTTCGGATCTTCGGAGACGAAGCGACGTCAAGACGTTGGCTGGCCCGCGACGTGGAGACACCTCGTTTTGAGAAGCGAGGCGGCGAGCCGTCATGGTCGTCTCCAGGGGAATCTTGCTCCTAATTTCCCCTGGAATCGCAAACAGCTGTTGTTTAAACTAGATCACATCACTGTCACATGGCTGCGGGGCCTCGCCGTGGCGGTAGCTGCGCCGCTCCTCCTGAATGTCGCCGCCCCAACAACCATTTTTAACGCTGATCCCTTTCAGGTACTTTAATGTTCACGGGGGTCTCGTGAGACGGCGGCAGCGGCGGCGGATGGAAATCCGAGCCCGAGAAAAAGACGTAATTCTGCGAAATGAAGCGACCCCGACTAAAGCTCAGGCGACCCTGCTGTCCGGGTCCCGCTAATAAACCGACAACGTGTTCTGTTGTCTTTCGCCCGTTTTGCAGCCCAGGATGTTTGGGCCCCACCGCTCTCGTTTCACTCCCGGGGTCCCATGCTCGCGCCATGTGTTGTTGCTGATCACAAACACATGGGTGCAATATCGCAGACGGCCGTCCACACATAACAACAAACGCAGACGGCGAGGTGGTTTACCTTCTTCTTTGAACCGAGTTGATCACTCGAAACGATAAAAACAGATCGATTAAAGAGGGAACAACACGATGTTTGCTTGGCGCTTTCACGAGTTTGGAGCACAACTCGTCTCGCCGTGATGGCCGTCTCACTCGTGACTCACTCGGTGACATCAATCTCCGGCCAGTCAGTAAAAGCCGCAACGTCAGCTTGACTCGCTCGGAACGTCTGCTGACGAGGCACTAAAAAAGTACCTGTGAGCAGGAACCGTCACCTAATGGGAACTCCCTAAAACTCTGCCTAGAACCTCGACAAGAACGTTTCTGATTCGGTTGTTTTGGAACCTTTCGGCAAACGACAACAACCGCCAGCCGGCCTCGGAGCGGTGACTCCATACGTCAGGCATCTTTACTCCCCACAAAGGAATTTTATAAGCATTCCATCATACTAACTTTACACATCGCTGAGGTCGGGTAATTACAGTCGACGCCTACCTGCACGAGCACGGTCGATCCACTTATCTCCGCAGATGTTCAGCGAGAAGCAAAGCGGCGCTGAGAGACCGTCGGCGTCGATGGAGACGGAAAAGGGCAACGCGAGCTTTCCAGACCAAACGCGAGATCGTTGACTCGGGTTTTAATTTCATAAACGACTGCATGTTCAGTTTGGTGTTCGATGAGGATTTCGCGAAGAAAACGGCGACTTTGGAGGTAATTTATTGGACTTTTACCGTAATAATACACAAATACTCGGAGCCCAAATGTTCCCGAGGATATAAATAAAGTAGATTTCAGCTTGAATGTGTCCCTGGAATCTAATAGGAAGGTGGGAGGTTATTTTCTCCTCACAATATCACACTATTCTTTTGACTTCCATCCGCTGTGAATGGTCCCTGTGGAGATGTGTCGACCTTACCTCAGCCAAGAAACACTAACCGTTCTAACAACTGCATTCTCTAAATCATATTTCACATAATTAGGGTGTACTCCAGCTAGCCTAGAGGCTTTACTGGAAGCATGGCTTGTATTTACACATCTGACAATACAGAGTGTGTGTGTGTGTGTGTGTGTGAAGGAGAGAGAGAGAGAGAGAGAGGGGAAGACATGGAGCGAGATGGCAGCACGCTGCAGTGATCCTCCACAGACCGCGCTTCAGGAGACAGACGTGAGCGTAAAGCAGCGGAAATGTAAATGAGCGCGTCCATCCATCCATCCAGGGCCGCACTCAAAGCCGTTGCACATGTGAACTTTAAATACCACCCACCCGCCTCCTTGCGATCGCCCGCCTCTCGGTGCCTGTCTCAAGAAAGGGCAGCGGACTGAACTTTTTACTCATTGATTATGTGATTAAACCCACTTGGTTGGGTGTCTGCCGCCGTTCCGCGGCGCATCTCATGAGGCGCCGAGTTCACGTTTAGGACCGTGTGTGGCTAAGTGTGAGTGGGTGTGTTGTTTCACATGTTTGTATCATCAGTCCACACTTGTAGGAACTCTGCAGTAAGTGTGGTGGGACAGGATCGCTCTCCCTCCCAGGGTCGATCCTCGCACCTTTATTCCACACACGTTACGCTGCGTCTCGGCCACCTGGTGTGTTAACGCTCCGGTTGGGAAACGCTTCCCGGGTTGAAACTCGACCCCTGCGCCGAAACAAACCCTCTGCCGGTGTTTGTTGCTCATGGCCTTCCTCCTATTGTGTGGGATCTGCCTGCTGTGCTGATCACAAAGTACGAGACAAATCATCAGGTGAGTCAGAGGCAGCAGCATTCCTTCTTCACCAACAGTTCCACTGTTACCACACACACACACACACACACACACACACACACACACACACACACACACACACACACACACACACGAACACACTGCAGGTGTGCCATAAATTAAGTGCATGAGTAACTGTCTAGAAGAAGGAGAAAAAAAGTGGTCTATGAAATGCCAGCCTACACTCATAAACAGATGTATGCAGTGCTCACACACACACACACACACACACACACACACACACACACACACACACACACACACACACACACACACGGATAGTCTTGTTTTTATCCCTTTATGGGGACAATACTTTGACTTCCATTCGTTTGCTTCGGGCGAACGTCGTCATGAACTAATCGTTGGCTTAAATTAAACTGGATTTCTCTGAAAAGTTGGTGTGCGATGAGGGGCAGGTCCCTACAAAGCTATAAAAAAAAGCACACACACATACAGAAGCAAGTGGAAACACAGCTCGACGCAACTCGACACTCAGAGGTGCGAAGATGACCTCTAGTGGCTGGATAAAACATGACAGGAGCAACGGAGGAGCTAAAAAACGCAGATAGAAAAATTATGTTTCCAACTGAGACTAAAATGCGTCTGCTGCTGGTATCAGACATGTTTTTAACTCCTCACAATTATTGATTTTTGGCACAATAACCGAACGAAGTTTTGAACTGAATCGCTAACTTTCTGTCGTCATGGTGAAAAGATCATGAATGTTTACAGTTATACTTTCTCGTATTTATGAGAGCGTAAAGAAGTGGTTTCATTTGAGGATAATTTGATTCATCTTTTTTTTCTCATTTCATTGCTTTTCTGTATTCTAATTCGTGTGTGTGAGCTTGTTTTTTTTCCTCCACCGGTGGGGCTGAAAAACCTGATTGCACGCTGACCTCCGGGGACTCGTGGCCGCCATATCGACAAGAACCGAGAGCCCCACGAGGAAAATGGTGGTTGTTCTTTTTTTCTTTTTTTTTCCGAGGCGACCTGTCTTAGTCAGTGACACAGATATAATACCTTTAAATGGCTCCCCGGTTGCCGTCGCCGGGGAATGTGGCAGCAGGCAGTGGCAACTTGACAATCCAGTTTTGCGTCGGCGTGTGACGAGCCAGACCAAAAGGTCAGAGACTTCAAAGCCTGGGAGCAGCTTCAAAACAGCTCCACGCCTCTGACAGCTACGTCCCTGCGAAAGCATGTACCTGAGTGTGTGCAGGAACACAAGTCTGCGCGTTGGAGTTGCAAAGAAAAAGCTGAGTTTTAATGAAAGCCTGCCAAGACGGACCGGCGCGTTATGACCAGACCCCCCCCCCCCTCGACAGTTAAAGCGAGGAGCAGCAGCGGCGGCGGCGGCTCCCCTTCGTGCGAGCGGTCACGTCGTCGGGAGTTGCTGCGGAAGTTTCTGCGCGGAGACGTTTAATTATCGGAGGGAATTAGGAGAGGAAGCCGTGGTGCACTTGACATCCAGTGACCTGTTGCCAGTTTGGCATGCGCTCCCTCTTGAGAAACCAGATTGAAAGACTCAAAGGAATGCGAGCGTGTGTGGGTTTTGTGTACACAAGCGCTGCGGAGCCGCATCCCAGGGAGCTATTTTCTGCAGTCGGAAGTAATCGATACGCAGACATCAGCGCTGACTGGCTTTGTCTCGAAACTCTGCAAAGTCATATCAAACTTGGGTACACACTTTATTTATTTAATTCTGCGGGAGGACTCTGAAAAATTAATTTGTAAGCCTGACACAAATAAACAGCTCATGCATAAATATGCCCGTAACTTTAAGACAAAAGGAGAACAGCTCTATCTTCGTTGCAAGGAAGGGATTTCTCTCCTTATCAAAGCAACACAGGGCAAGATTAAAGAGTCAAAATCCTCCCCACGTGTGTGTGTGTGCGTGTAGTGTGTGTGTGTGTGTGTACAGTGTGTGTGTTTGCTCCTGCGTGCCTGCCCCTGGATGTTCTCTCCCCCTCTCCTCCCTCCTTCCCTCCCTCCCTCTTGTCGCTCTCTCCCTGTAGCATTAGGAGCTCGCTGCCAGGCTCTCCTCTTTAGCATCCATCCATCCCTCCATCCTAACCCCCCGGAGGAGTCTGCATTAATCAGTCCTTTTTTATTTTTTTTTCCAAGGTGGTCCCGCTACAGGAGCGCCTGTGTTTCTTTTTCTTTTTTTTTTCGCCTCCAATTTGTTACCATGCAGATGGAGCCTGAAGTCAGGTTACACCGATTCTTACACGTGGGGGGGGGCTGCACGGCCGATCAATAACGCGATATGAACCGGCCGTCGGAGGGTCCGCTGTTCCATCCCACCCACTGACAAGAGTTTCAGCAGGTGATGCATGGATTACAGATTACATGCTGGAACGAGACTGAACCAAATCCGGGGTTTTCTCATGTTCTCAAGTTCTCATGATTTGATCCAATTCGTTTTCATTTTCTGTCTGCACAAAGAAGTCTCTCTTGCAAGTGTTAGACTTTTTTTTTTTTTTTTTTTACAATGTTTTTGGCTCATCTGAATGCAAATATAATGTAAGATTTAAACTCAGCCTGATTAAAACAGAAATTTTGAATCTCAGACGCGGATTTTAAACTTTGGTTGTGCCGTAAGACGTCACTCGAACTCTTTTTTAACACTTGATGCACACGAAACGTGACGTCACGTCTTATCCTGACAAAATGTGAAATTACTGCAGTAATACAGTGACGATTTAAACTAACTCGCAGGCCCACAAACCAGTGAAACGAGAAAGACACAAGAAATAAACAATAACGAGGAAATAGTTTGATCCCTGGACCCAAACAAACCCTCAAATAAATTCTCAATTATTGATTTCCTTTACCTGTAAGTGGGACAACAAAGGGAGTAAGCCTCGATCTTTATTCCTAAGAAAATTAGTTACAACTCTTGAATTAAACAACAAAGTAACATGTTAAAGAGTCGTTCTAATCTGGCCCTGATTGGTGAAGTTTCCAGTCCTTACTGCCCGCCTGCGACTCCAAATCAAGCTGTCAGTGAGCACGCCAACATGTCCACAGGGCGCCACCGCACATACTGCACCGAGCTGCAAACAAACGCCACTTCCTGCTGCGGGTCTGCAGCGGTTGCCAAAGGCCAACGCAGGTCGTGGGGGTGGGGAGAAGAGGGGGGTGGGGGGGGGGTACCAAAATGTGGGACAGACAGATGCAGAGAGAAGGTGGCGGCAAGGGACGGAGGAGAAGTGGAAGTGGGGAGGAACGGGGGAGAGAGAGAGAGGATGAGGGAGGAGGTGGAAGATGGCAGGAGGGCAGCATGCAGATTGCCCAGGACCTGACTGGCATATTCTTGGACGGCTAACAGACGGAGAAGCAGAGAGCGGGGGGGAAGGAAGGGGAGGGGAGGGGGAGGGGGGGGGGTTGGGGAGCCGGGGAAAGTTTGGGCCCTCAGGATGTTCTGTCCCACTGCCAGCCCCAGAAGTGTGGCTAGGAGATAGCAGGCCCACGTGCAGTGGTGCACCATTCACACACACACACAGACACACACAGACATACACGCGCGCACACACACACACACACACTGGAACAATGAGGAGAGGGAACAATGTATGGATCAAGATGGATAACAGAAAGTCTGGAGAAATAAAGCGACTTTAAGTATAAAAGAACCAAAAAAACAACCAAACTGGTGAGGAAATACAATGTTTTTCGGTCTTTTGGGAGTTTTAAAGGTTCAGATTGACTTTTTTTTAATCTGAAAAACAGCAAGATTGCTTGTAAATGTGAAGATATTACCCAGAATTCGCTTGCTCAGAAGCTTTGTCCTCAGACCAGCGAGCATCACATCTTCAGTCAGGTCAGCGCTCCGTGTTTCTGTTGTTTTTTTTCTCCCGCTTTACTTTCTCCATCTGTATCTTCCACTCTCTCATTGGCAATGTAGAGTGGAGCAGCTCCAGGCCATGTGTGCAGGTTTGGGCCAATTATAGGGATTCTCATCAGTGCTGGGCTGCCTCCCGCTGCAGGCGCAGAGCAGGCAGACCAGCCGAGGGTCTGCACGGGTCAGGCCCGGACCCCCTCAAATCTCTACACAGCCAGCATACCTGGGAGATGCACTTTGGGTTCGGAGGACCTGAAATCTGAAGAAGTGTGGAAGAAAAAAGAAAAATATGCTTTTCAGGACAAGATTTTTTGGTTTTACCGCCCTCAAATTTCTTTTTCACCTCAACCAGTTCACCAAAAAATTGTAATTGTAAAATTCTTTCTCATTTTTCAAAAGTTTTTCAATGATATTGATATTTACGAGTAGAAAATGACTTTTTTTTTTAGCATCGAACATACCAGAAAAATATAATTAAAGTATAAATATACAGGTTGAGATAATTTTGTCTTCATCTGCTAAACGAAAGATTTGAAGGTCTAAAAAAAATAGTTTTTAACATTTTCAGCTGAAAGTTAAATCACAAACTATTCATAAAACTATATTTAACAATTGGTGTATAAAACAAATGTAAAGTCAGACGATTATTGGCGATCTCCTCCTCGAGTGCTGTGATTGGTCAGTGTCCTCAGGTAAATGCAGTATTACCACTGCTAAGCCAGCTGTTGTTATGACAACGCTGATGTAAAAGTCCCTGATCCACATTCGTGTCGGATGGCTTCCTCTGGTTGGCTGTTAACGGCCTCCGTTTACCTCCAGGTTAACAAGAGGTGTCGTCCACTTGCTGCGGCGTCGGTAACAACAGCAAAAAAACCAGCAAGTCGACACTTTTTTCGGGCGTAATTGCCAGCTCGGAGGGAAATTTGGCTGAGAAACTGGATTAAGCGTGACCGAATCTTCCTAAATGGGTAGAAAATCAAAGCGCGCTGAACGTTCGCCCCGTGCACGCTGGCTCGGGGATGAAAGCCTTGGCCGGGGTTCGTGAACTAGCACCGACACCGATGAGGTTGGTTGTGTGGTTGTTGTTGTTGTTTTTTTTTTTTGTCAAATTATCTGCTTTTATACGACCAGGAACTTTGAACAGTGCAGCTCTGTGTGTCTGCCGCTGAAACAGAATCTCAAACATGGCCTGGAACTGTGTATCTTTGAGAGGGAACCAAACTTGTGGCCTGTTTGGCGAGACTGCAGCAGCGCAGCCCCTCAAAGTGGATTGTGCTGGTGCACGGGATTAGCAGAGAGCAGAGGCAGGCAGGCAGGAGTGTGTGCGTGCGTGTGTGTGTGTGTGTGTGTGTGTGTGCGTGCGTCTGTGTGTTGGCGCTGGAGGCTAGCGTGTGGTGAGGAGGAAAGATTCGCACCTCCATGCATGCTGCTGAAAACCTGCTAACCGTTGCATTTACAACTGGCGGTATGGTGAGGTAAACACATTTTTTTCGCCGAGCGGCCCCCTCCTCGCGAGGTTTTCTGTTCGCGAGGAGAAGCGGCGAAAAACATCCAAAATAGCATCGCTACAGAGGAGGGATTCTCTGTGCCCCTAAAACAAACATTTGGCATTGCCAAATGATGCTTGTCATCCAAAAGCAAACATTCCCCAATACCATCATGCGGACTTAAGCCTGTTGACAAAATGGAAAGCGAATTACGTGAGGTCACTGTTGCCACAGAAATTAGCAACGACATCAAAATGTACCCACTGAGATCAGGCTAATCCGTTAAAGACGAATTTAAGTGCTCTTGATTTTATTAAAACCATAATATAAATAATCGCGGGTATTTTTTGTCTCCCCTAAGAGCAGAAAAAATTAATGTCAGACCCAGATTTCTATCCCACAATGTATTTGGGGGGGTTGTTAGTTGGAGGGGAGGAAAGGCAGACAGAGGAAGCTTTAAATCTCTGTCAAAAAGGGAGCGAGAGACATTAGGCCGGTGCAAGATGTTCATTTCGGGAACCTGGTGTGAAGGTGCGTACGTCTGGTCCATTAATTACAATAATCACATCGTAGGTGTTAGAATAATTCATTAACTCAGATTTAGTTAAGGCTTCATTTAATAAGTCCTTGTTGGTCAGGAGAATAAGAGACAGGAGAGAAGAAGGGGAGGGGGGGAGAGAGAGAGAGGGAGAGAAAGAGAGAGAGATGCAGGGTGCCTATTAAACCACAAGGCCTGGATTGTCAATTTGTGTTTGAGCGTTCCACTGGGGGAACCGTTCCCTCCTTTTTAAGAGATATATCATTTTATAAAAGACCAAAGGGAGGAAAACGGAGACAAAAACTGGGGGGGGGGCGGTTGGAGGTGGAAGGGTGGAGGGTGGTGGTGGTGATACAAGGGAGGGATGGAAGGAGGGAGTTACGGAGGAGGGGCGGTTGGTTAGGGAATCAGTTTTGCCTACTATATTTAACTGACCCATAAATCTGTTTTTAAATTCCCCTCCATTTAAAAGCGCCCGGGCGAACGGCAGCGCGGCGAAGGCAAAGAGGGAAGAGCGAAGAGGCAAGAGGGAAGAGGGGAGGGCTGCTTCTTTTCTCCCTCTTTCTTTTTCGCGCCGGCTGTTAAGTACCACAATCCATGCATAGCCGGCGCTACATTTATCCTAACAATGTAATTGGTCCAGCTCCCTTGGCTGGTGGCTCAGTTACTGGCCCTCCCTCAGGCCCCCCAATGTGTCTGTGAGCGCCAACGCGAACGCAGCCGAGGCCTCCCTTCAGCCCCGAAATGAAGAGAAATCCCTGGATTCTTTGGAGACAGACGCTCACTGGGGGGTGAGGGGGGTGGGGGGTGGGGGGGCACGGCGGCTAGGCTAACTCGGCTAACTCAAGGATAGCCACCTGCTAACAACACGTCTGCAGGGCGAGGAATCTGTGTGTGTGTGTGTGTGTGTACACTGGGAAGCCTGTTGGGAGTCAGTGTGTGGACTGCACCATCGGCAACAGATGAAAAGCAAAGGAGGCGGACCCACATGAGTGCAGATACACACACAAACTCACAAAAACAGCCCCCCCCTTTCTCTGACACACGCATGTACAGTGCACACGAATTTGTACATACGCGCACGCACGCGCACACGCACCGACTGCATTGAAAGCGCCGGTGCAATTACGAGGAGAGGACAAAAGCTTCACAGACAGAGGCAACATCAGGGTCGGCTCTCTGTTTCACCTGCAGCTAAATATCTAAAGCAGGAGGGGAGGAGGAAAGGGGGTGAGGAAAGAAGGGGGAGAGAGAGAGATGGATGGATGGTGGGGCGGAAGGGGCAGCGAGACATCGGGGGAGAAGGGGTGAGGGGAGGGGAGGGGAGAGCAGGTGTTAACCGCAGCTACTGTGGTTTTATTTGGATCATTTTAGTGTCGTTTGGGCTCATTTTGGATTAGTTTTGTTTGGATTCAGTGGAAAAGCGTCAGAGGAAGAATTACGAAAATAGTCTGGATAACTGTGAGCAGATTAAAAAAGATAAAATGGAAGAATTGGAAGAATATAAACAAGGAATAAAGGACGAGGGGG
>JASSRZ010000002.1:7027825-7053993 GCA_032164315.1 Malacoctenus gilli
CCCCGCCTAAAAAAAAGGAAAACGAGACTCAATCTAGATTAATGGTGGTGGAACGGCCAACATCGTAAGTTAGCCCCCCTTTATGATAATGATTGTAATGATAATAATGAACACTTGGATGAAGGATGAACAATCCCCTGTCCTGGAGTTGAATCCCTATACAGGTTAATTAGGTAAGATAACATCATTAGCCACTCTCATGCCCGCACCCAGAATTAATTGGATAAGATGGAGATTTAGGTCTATATTTAATCGCATAAACGATCAATGACAGCTTAGCCAGGAGATGGGAGGTCCAAATCGGTGGGCATCTTATTTAGATTACATTTAACCAGCCTAATGAGCAAAAAAAAAAGGAAAATACCCCGGCGGTTTGCGTCGTAGGTGCTGCTCGGACCCCTTTCGCACGCCATCAAAATATGCGTTAATGATGTGCTGTTGTGCCTTATTAGTTCCTGATTGTTTTGGTTTGATAACCAAAAGCCAGAATCCAACACGGGTCAGCGGAACGAACAGGAAGCGAACGGGACGGCCGCGGCGGCGGCGACTCGGCGTGAGCCAAACAAATGAGGCTCGTTGGTGGCTGATGCATTCGAGCAATCGCTCTCTCCCCGGCTGGAAAAGGCCACCGATGGCCCGACGGCTCGGCAGTCGTAAATAAAGCTCGGCCAGACGCGTTTGTTCTCAGGGAGGCATTCGCTCCTGTTTTAGGGGGACGTTCGCGTCTGTACGCCCTACGAGAACGGACCAATCGGCTGGCCGCGCGCTGCCGATTCCTCACCGCACTCGGTTGTCTCTGGCAGAGAAACGGGACTGTCCCCCGGTTCCCTCTGAATATTGCATGAGGGGAACTTTTTGTATGAGCGTGATAATAGATGTTTGCAGAGCGGCGGGAGCACTTTGACTTCAGAGGTGGCAGAGCAACCTGTTCTACCTGTAATGTCTCCGTGCTCCGAGAGCGGCAAGGTGAATAGGCGCCGCGCTCCCTTTTAATTATTCAGCGTTTGTGAAGTTCAGAGAGCAAACAGTGAAGCCATCTGGCGACTGAAACACAGGTGGAACTCTATCTCGTCGAATTTACGGTCGGACGCGCCGCGAACGTCGGCCGTCCTTCCTGTTTCCGTCATTAAAACGATGTATATTCCAGCGTCGAGCGTTTCCCTTTCTTGGCACGGTTCTCACGCACTTTTCCTTTCAGTGGGAGAAAGTGAACACGAGAAGGCCAACTGACACCCTGTGTACCTGTGCGTCAGCGTCGCCGTGGCGACCGAGGCGTAGCTGACCACGGAGGGGGAAGAATCGAGGCTCCGCACGGTAACTCGCCTCCTAATCCTTTCGCAATAACATAATGTGAGGGTTCGGTTTCCATATATCGGGCGACTTATTTGCAACAGATTTACTTCATAATACAGTCGGATCGAATGACACACTCGCATGAAAAGTACTTTTGTTCTGTCTGTTCTGCAGCTCATCTGTTACTTGTCCTTCTGTAACCTTTGTGCATGTGGCAGATCTGTTGATGCTCCATCACGAGATCCAGTTGACTCTAATGCAAGTGTGTGTTATTAGAATCGCTGGCATATATTCAAGTAAATGTTACAGTTTGTAATGTTAAATTGTGTATTTATTTTAATTTGAAGGAGTAGTTCCCAACACGACATTATAGTGAAGCCAAAAGGCTGGTGGACTTGTACTCTCTCAACAACATGCAACAGGGGCCTTCAAAATAAAAGCACCAGGTTTTATTTTCTTACTTTGTTGCCAAGTTGGATCCTGCAAGATGAAGTAACGCAAGATTAACAAACTTTTTGAAAATCGTCAGCATCAACGAACATCCTTTTGATTGGGTGCAGTACGTTCATAGTATTCAGGTTGTAGTGTCCTGATTGGCTGAAGCCAGGCTACGTTAAAAAGCAACTGATTCCATCTGGTTGCTAAGAGTACTAAGAATACTAAGTCGGATCTCCTCCTACACCTCACTCCCGTCCACTTGCAGTGCACTTCAAAGTGCAAAGTGCACGTTTAGAGTAAATCTGCATGCCAAATGTTGACATTTCCCATTGAAGTAGAAGGAGTCTGCCCTTTTCTCACCGGCGTTGTCAGCTGTGTGAACTCGGGGAGTCTTGAGGGAGTCTGTCTGTTGTCAAACAATAGGAAAAAGGGCCTGTGTTCACGAACAAGTCAGATACCCCCCCCCCCCCCCCCCTCGCACGACGGCCCGTCCCTCCGTGACTATCGCGTTTCGTCCCCGGTCCCCGTTGGTGGAGGACAGAAACAGTCTCCAGCAGAAAATTTCAGGTCGCATGTGCCATAAATGGGGGGTGGGGGTGGAAGGGGGGGGGGGGCTTTGTCTTCGTGCAACACTGATCCCACTGTCAGCCTGGATTAGGGGCTGATTGAGCTTAGCTGACTGGATGACAGAGGAGATGGTCATTCTCAGGTCAAGCTCAGGGAGTTGGGGGGGGGGGGTCAAATATAGTAACATGTAAAGAAGGAATTTGGAACTTTTTTCTCTGAGAACCACAAAAACTCAGTATTTTTTCGACCAAAAGGCCAAATTGTGAATGAATACATGAACGGGAAGTTTAAAGAGCAATTAGATCACATGTAAAGTTGAGTTCTGGTCAAATTAGTGTGAGAACGATCGTATTTCTTGCTGTTTGTCCGTGTTTCATGCAGAGTTTTGACTTCTGTGTGTTGTTTAGGGATAATTGAAAGAAGCAGTTGGTTGTTTCTCAAGTCCTCACACTGTCAATACTCGTAACTCTTTACTCCAGAAATTAAAGTTCCCATTTTGTTCAATTTAGCGCTTCATTCATGCCAAGTTCACCGCGTAAAGGTTAGGGGATTTCCGGGGGGGGGGTCGTGAAAGTCACCGAGAGGCCTTTTTCAAAAGCTGAACTCGGATCTGAAACTCGCAGTGTTTTGACAGCAGTTGCCGTCTTCTTAAACTTCGACCACAGCCGCCTGTTCCCCGGCACGTTGCTGCGATTAAATGGGGGAAACAGCTTTGTGGCGAGCAGGTCAGAAACAAACCGGCACCGCGGCACAGGAAACGGCGTGCAGATAATTCCGCTACGTGCGGGCTGGTGTTGGCAGTGCGTGTCTGCATGGGTGCATTGTTCAGTGGGCACATGAGACAGTTTAACACCGAGTGAACTCGCGCACGGATGTCTCTTTGGACGGATGTACGAACCGGAGTCCACAAAGTACACTGTACTCGCACCACTTTAGGGTTTTCTTGCAGGGGATCGTAATGCGTTCGCATATGGCTTTTGACAGAAAGCGTGAACCTCGAGCGGAAAAGTGAGTCAGTCATTTATGTGGTTAACAACACTGTTGGCAATCTCATTGGTTAGGGAGTCAGTGTTTGGCAGCAGGCACGCAGTTTTAACAACTGATGGACTTGTTTTTTCTCATAGCATCACAATTTTACAGCCCGTGTAAAACATTTATACTCACACACACGAGCACAAAGATCACTTCTCAAAAAACAAACTCTGGCTGCATGTTGAATCGCAGACTTAAAGAGACTTTAGCCGTTGTTGTCGGAATGGAAGTGACAGAGAGGAGCGAGGAGTGACAGCGGTTCGAGACGCTCGGATGGCGCGCTTCGTTTTGGCTCGGTGTGAAAGCTCGTCTGAACGCTGGTGTGCAGAACGAGTTCTGGAAGTTTGGTGTGAAAGGTAAACGGACTAAAAGGCGCACCAAAGAGAAAAAAGTGGACCAAACAAAGGAAGTGACGCATCATATTGCTTGGAGGGACGTCGGCAGCTCATTGGTGACATGCACTTTTTTGTTTCAACCAATGAGCAGATTGTTGTTGTTGTTGTTGGTTTTTGTTGTTGTTGGTCTTCTGGTTCTTGTTCTTGTTCTTGTTCTTGTTCTTCTCCTTCTCCTCCTCCTTCTTCTTCTTCTTCTTCTTCTTCTTCTTCTTCTTCTTCTTCTTCTTCTTCTTCTCCTTCTCCTTCTCCTTCTCCTTCTCCTTCTCCTTCTCCTCCTCCTCCTCCTCCGAAAGTATCTGTCATCCACTACTGGACACAAGGATACACAGCTGGAAAAATCCCTCCAGAGTTTCACTCCACCGTTGTTGACACGATGGAGGGTTGTTGTTGGTTTTTTTTGTTGTTTTTTTTCCGCAGGCCGTGATAAGGTGCTTGGATATCCTCTGGCCTGCGCCTGGTTAATGTGTGCGGACCGCACACTGGCTCTGCTTTCACTGAGTTATTACGTGGGGTGTAATTTGAAACAATTACAAAAACACTGGCCCACTTGTTACAACACTCATTTTCCCCTCACATATACAAACCACAGTTTCAATAGCTTTACATGTTTTTCAATCACACCCAGTGGAGCAGTGTTCACTGTGAAAAAGTATAGCATTTCATCCCAGCTCGCATGGTATGGGATAATCTTTCACATTTTGCCTGGGGTTTGTTTTGCTATTTCAGCAGAAACTTGTGCGAGCCATGTGAATTACCGTCGGGAGGGACGATAAAAATACCAAATGATATCGTATCAGATGTAAATGAATAAACTATTTGAATAATCAGGGCAAATAATTTGTTATCTGTGATAACAAACGCTGTTTATTGTCCCGAACGCTCCTCGATGCGCCGCAGATCGGCGCCGCTTTAAACACACAAAGCTGGAAACCGAAGGACTTCCTGCAACATTCGGAGCGAGTTTATCGCCAAATAAACAGCCTCGACGAATGAAACGGCGCGGCTGTAGCTTCAAGTTTGCGATCGGAGCGGATTTCCAGGCCGGAGCTTCGGAGCGGGATGGCGTTTTCTCCTTATTTGTTTTGACACATTTCTCCGAGTTTCTCAGTGTTTTTGTTTATTTTTCGCAGGTCTCGCCATCGTTCAGAGATCGGGGTCAGTCTGTGATGATCCCTCGCAGTAGCTGGAGATGGACACCTTTGGCAGTGTGAGTACAGTTACACTTCTGGCCGTCGTAGCGGCAGCGCCGGGCGGCGAGGAGGTCAGGCCTCGTACCTCCCTCCCTCCCTCCCTCCCTCCCTCCCTCTCTCTCTCTCTCTCTCTCTCTCTCTCCCTCTCTCTCTCTCTCTCTCTCTGTCTCTCCCTCCTCCCTTCTCTGTAGGTGCTGCTGCAGTCTGACCATTGACATTTAGCATTCCTCCGCGCTGCCTCTGGGTTTTCAATGGGGGATTGAGGGGTGCAGAGGCCAGGGCCTGGTTCTCAAGGGTAAAAACAAAAAGGCTCTTGAAAATCCCAAGGAGTTCCCATGATCCGGGGAAAGACCTTGATCCGACCTGTGTTAGATTTCCATTCCATGGATTAGGCCGCACACACACAAAAAAAGGACATATTTGGCCGATTTATTTTGTCTTCTGGCCCCGGATTTCGGACGCTGAATTGCCATGTTGTTCCGAGAAATTCGGCACGGCGATTCGCCGGTAATTTAGATTAACAGGCGGCGGCGGCGGCGGCGGCTCCGTGGCGTTTCTGTTCCTGTCGAGCGTGCGCGGCCTTCGCCTGACATTTCTAAATCAGCTCGGGAAGCTTGTAGTGACATTTAATGGTGGAAAGTTTTCAAAGTCATTTTTCAAGGGTCCTTTTTCTTTTTTTTTTTTCTTTCTCCAGTAACATACATAATCTGTTAGCATCAAAGGAGCACACATGCATAAATAATTGACTAATTCACTTAAAGGGGGCCAGCGTAGATTAATTAAGCTTGAATACTAATTATGTTTTCTGTCTGCACCAACTGACGCGCTCCTTGTTTGGAAGAAGCTGTTTGGTGGGTCACAATTAGTGCATGCTACATATGAAGGCTGCTCTATAAACGAAGGGGGCTTCATGTTTTAAGGGCGCAGTCGCCTTTGAAACAAAATGCTAACCTTATCTGTGGTCGTCTTGAATCGTGGCGCTTTGTAGATTTTTTCTCTTCCATCAGGCTGGTGACATTTTATTGATAAAGCCATTTGCATAAAACAAACATGGAAAAAAAAAAAAAACTTTAATGCCTTTATCGATTCGACAAAGCATTTAATCCTCTGGTTTTTAATCATCTGTACCTCGGTAGGACATAGATTCACGTGTGTATTTACACTATTTCATTCTTCATCACTATAAACACTCACGTTGGGCGGATTAACCCTTTGACATCCAATTTAACAATTTGGTCGCACAAATAAAGCAAAACTATGAAGTTTTGTCCATTAATCTCGAAGGAAATTTGTTTTTTATTCCTTTGGTTGGAAAAAAAATTAAAATTAATAAGGATAAAATTAATGGAAATTGAATAAAATTAAATTAAAAAATAGGAAAATAAAATCAAAAGGAAAAACTTTTGCATGGTGGGAAAAAAATAGTTTGAATAAAGTTCTAAAAATAGAAATTTCAGCGGCTCAGTGGCTCCACTAAAGGGATGGCAGGAAGTTGAAGGGCCGATCAAACGATCACACATCTGGTTTCGAGAGACAAATAATTCAGTGAGGAGATGCGACGTGTGTGTGAAACCTCTTCCAGAAACCTTCCGGTCCCGGAGTCCTTTTGCCCGGCCGCCCGTCTGGAGACGGCGTGCGTCGGTCGGCGAGCGAAGACGAGGCTGGGCTGTCTGCTCCGGCCTGGCAGGCGGCGGCGGCGGCGCGCACAGCGACAGAGGGAGACGGCTCGGAGCCGGGCTCTTGTTTACAGCTGTGCGGGGAAGAAAACAGGCAGACGTAAATGAGGGTTGACGGTTTCATGAAGCACAATTGGTTGACGGCAGATTCAATGTGACTGGGCTGAACTGGGCGATGATCCGTACAGTATGCAAAATTCACTTTCTAGCTGGTCTGTGCCCACCAGCCCCCTAGCAGCGAGCGGTCTTCCCCAAGCCCTTCTAGCTATGCCTTTGAATGCAACGAGAACTGAACAAGCCATTGTTGTGCTCAATTCCTTCTGACAACAATCACATTCAAAGAGAGAGAAATGAAAAGGAAATGTCGTGGATTCTTTTTTGTCACCACTTCTAAACGTTTCTTTTTTTTTTTTTCCTTTTTTTGCCCCCCACCCCCCTCCCCCAACCCCCCCACGCTGTCTGCAGAGTAAGCGTTTCGTGTGCTTCGCGCTGGAAACGAGGAGGAGTGGGCGGATTTAAGGGTGCATGTGTCGACGCCTCCACATGACAAGAGGATGAACTCGACGCTTTTCTGCGTCGCGCATCTCAGTCTGTAAATATTCTAATGGACCCAAATTTCTTGGCACGCCATTCCGGCGCGGCGCTGCCAGTTTTTAGCATATTTTTGAGCGGGGCGAATTACGAGAGGGGGTCTGGACGCACTCGCGGCTGTGGCCGTCCTCTCGTACACGAGGGGGTCATTTCTGCCGCCCAACGTCCGGCTCGTTTCCTGAACCACCGCGACACTTCGTTTCCTCGGGATTTGGTTTGGCGTGATGGCTTCAGAAGTGCAACATCTGCACGTTTTCAGCCCGTTGCGGCACATTAAGCAGGACTCCTCGCGTGGACGCCGGACGCCGTCGGTGTCCGTGGGCTCCTGCGAGCGAGACGTCAACCCTGCTGTCCTCGTTTTTATTTTTTCAAGCCACTCACATGATGTGTGGATTAAATAACGAGCGACAAGGTGCACAAGTGTTAATCCAGAGGTGTGTGTGTGTGTGTGTGTGTGTGTGTGTAACATGCACGCACACTTCACCCCCTCTGTCTTCTCACCCCTCATGTGTTTAAGTTAATTATTTTCACTGGCAAAAATTAATTTATGGTAATCAGGGCGAGTTATTGACTTTTGCAGAATATGAGCAATTTGAGAAACGAGGCCGGTGAATCAGCGCGCACAAGTTTATAAAGAAACCAAACAAATCAACAAAAACAGCGGACTTGCGATGGAGTTTTTTTTATGCGTGTGGTGAATGCAGCTGTACATTAAAGGGGGCAGATTTATTCTGCAGATAATCTGGTGCATCGGTTGGGGTGCTAAACAAATGCATTTGTTTAGCTGGAGATAATCGGATTACTCCTTTGATATTCATACATCTCTCCTGAGTGTGTTTTGTCCTGTGGGCAATAACACTGATTTGGGAAATAAAACAGTATTGTCCTCTTATATCACTCTAATTTGAAAGTTAATTACAGTAGCGAGCGAATAATCAACTGCCGCACGTTGTTTTGCTCGCGTGTCGATGTGCAAAACAACAATTTTGTATATGAGAAAAGACAAAGCTTCGACTTGAACGTGCTCTTTTTTTTCAACAATAACGCATTAATTGATCGATTTCACCCTGAACGTTTCCGAGCAACGCCGATCAAGTTGGTCGGCGCCGATCGAGCGACGTCGGACGACGATTCGGCTCGCTTGAACATGCTAACGACAGAGCTGCTACGCAGCCGAAAGCAGGTCGGAATGGAAAGAAATGCAGCTTCGCCTGTTGAGCGCTGATGTGCGATTAAAATGCGATTAATCACCCTGACTCGCCACTAAAAAAGGGATTTAGCATCGGAAGATGTTGAATTTGGTCATTGATGTTTTCGAGACACTCAGTCAGCATCAAAAATTGTACCACTACATAATATTGCATAAGTCAGACAATGGTATCACTTGACAATACTTCGTTCTTGAGTAAACAGTGAGTATTTGTGGCTTTCATTAGCAGAGAGCCGCTGATTAAGGCTTCAGAAGTCCTGCCGCACTTGAATCGGCGTAAATTGCCGCAAATAGACGAAGGCAAACACAGAGCGCGCGAGGCGCCGCCGATGCCAAATGTGCCCCTCGTCTTTGGGTAACCACACAGTATGTGCAACTCCGAGGAGATGATTGGTACCCAGTCGCAAAGAAAATGGTTTTTAAATAAGTTACAATTAGATAAGCATTAATCTCAGTGGTATAAATGAATGTCTCGCTGTAGGGCTTGTTGAATGTAAAAACAGATTTACAAAAACTCCTCTTACCAGATTGGTCTGGAAGAAGTCCTCTGCTATTTTAATTGCTCTGTCATTTGGAGTTGAAATAAGCCCCCCCCCTTCTCTCTCTCCTCCCCCCCTCCTCCCTCCCTCTCTCCCACCCCTCCCATCCCTTCTGCCCCCTTGATTTTTCCCTTTGAAATTAAATATTGTATACAAATACATGCTGTTCATGGGCATGAGCACAGTTCCTCATTGAAAAATGCATAAAATGATGCTTGAAAAGCCTCCTTTTTTCCCCTCTTCTTTTATCGGGGGGCGGGGGGGGCTCGTCCTCGTGTAAACATATCGATGACAAAACAACAACGACTTCTGCCTTCCACCTCGGCTCTCGTATTGTTCCGCCTGTCCGCAGAAACGGGAGAAATGTGGGAGTGCGGCGTTTGTTCCACGTCCCCCCCTGATTTCAAAGAAACCCGTCCTCGCTCTCTTGCGTCCCCCCCTTCTTCCCTTTTTTTTCCTTCCATTTCATGCCAGTGAAGACCACCTACGACACAGACTGTTGACTGTGCATGTCTGCTCACATAGATTCAAGTGTAGGGAGGGCTTCTCCCGTTGTATTGATGCTGCTTTTGTATTGAGGTATAAAAAAAAGAAGAAGAAGAGAGAAACAAGCCCTCTCCTCAGACCTGACGTGATGCTATTTAAATACAATCCTCTCTCTCCTCTGAGACTTTTTAGGTTGAGTGGAAGTAATGAGGAGTGTGCCTGGATTTCCATACTCATTTGCACTCCAAGTCTGTGTACTCTGGTGCAGCTTGTGTACAAAAACGCATAATTTTCCAGGAGTGCGCGCGCGTGCGTGTCGCTGCGTGTGTGTGTGTTTGTTTGTGTGTGTGTGTGCGCGTGTGTGTGTGTGTGTGTGTTGCTGGCCCGCTCGCTTCAGACACAAGGAGGAAGTATTTTAATGTGACCTTCATTACACATTCATGTCAACTTTTCTTATCTATTTATGATTAAATTCTTTTCCACTCCTGTTGTTCAATTAGTGCTTGACCCCTTTAGCGGCGATGTAAATTAAATGACATTTCAGTGTCGTCCCATATTTAAAATACTGCGTTAGTTGCGGATCATAAATGATGATCTTCATTCTGCAGCTAATTTATTCATTTAACAATTTCCCTCCAGAAGTTACAGCAGAAGGCTCTGCAGCAACCTAAGCAGAAGAAATCCAAGTCGGCTGAATTTCTGATGGGTGAGTCCTGCTTGATGAGTTATTGCTCATAATTTGTGTAAGGATTAATTAACTAATTACAGACAAATGGCTTTGGGCTAAATTTTGCTCTTGCTTGTCAGGGCGCAATTTGTAATTATTTTAATCATTTCTTCTTCTTCTCCTCTCTCGGTTTTTTTTCCCCTCCTCCTCCTCCTCCTTCCTGCGAGATTCTGATTTAATTTTAACCTAATTGTGTTTTAGTATCATTCGAGGAGGATGCGCTCGAATTTTTTTTCGGAGGGCCGCAGAAATCAAGCGACCGCATTCGGCTGCTCATAAATAGGCTTTGTGTGTGTGTGTGTTTTGTGGTTGTTGTTTTTTTTTTTTGTTCCCTCTGACCCAGCCGCCGCCGCCGCCGCCGCCGCCGCCGCCGCGTTGGCCCCTCGCGTCGCCGCGCTTTCGTTTATGTTTCTGCTTATTTCGTCAGGGAGCGAGGAGGAAGCGGCGGCCGTGGCGGGCATAGACAACCCGGCGTTCCACGCAGGAAGCAGCTCTGAGCTTTCCATTCCTCCGCTTTGGCTGGGGAGAGAAATTGGAGGTGACAGGCCAGATAGCACCCTTGCAGCTCGCCGAAAAAAACCGGAGCTGCAAGCCCCTGCCAAAGAAAGAGGTGAAGCTTCATTCTTCATTAGCCTCAAATTTGTTGACAGTAGATGTGTTCCTGATCTAACCTTTTTCTCACTCCTCCTCTCTTCATCTCTCCCTCCCCTCCCCTCCGTTTCGGGGGGGTGGGGGGGCCTTCGGTCCCTGCATTCCAAAGCAAGCTTGTCTTAACAAGCAACCCTGCTCTAACTTCTTCCTCGGCTGGAGAACGCGACTGTGGTGGGTGTTCTATCTCTATCTAGAAGTACCCTCGACACAATCAGCCTTGACTCCCACTCTCGGCTACATGCCTTGTGGTGGGCTGGAGTCATAGGAGAATGCATTTACATACGCTACTACGCTACCAAGCCGATCCGCTGTCTGTGTGGTGTACTCGCAACACCCCCGAAACACGGCTTAAGGCCAATCAGGCATACGAATATGCCCCCTTATAATTCAGTATGTCAGGGAGAACTCTTGAGGAATGGGATGGTAAATTAGGATGCGTTCGAGGTTGCGAGCGTGCCAGTTTTCTCAAGGATGAGTCACATGTTAGATTCTTGATTTAATGCGGTTTATTTTGCTTTTGCTGTGTATGACTACTGGTAATTATTATCATTATTGTCATGTTGGGTTTTTTTTTTCTTGTTTTTTTTCCCCCCAACGCATACAAAGTGCTGCAGCGCTTTTTTGTAAGAAAATAACAAGCATCGTGAAGTTTTCTCTACCTTTCATCTTTGTTTTACGTCTGCTGGCTGGTGAAATAAAGAGTAAATGTGCAGTTGGAGCCTGAAGATGAAGGAAAACAACGTTTTTTTTGGCACTGACTATTGTTTCAGAGTCATACAGTGGCACAAGATATATACACTCAGTACATATACATACAGCCCCATAGATACACTAAACAGAAAATATATACTAGTTATATACAACTCTATAGGAAGTATACATTAGATATACACCTGATACACACAATTCTAGTGAATAAATACATGAAACAACAACAAACAAATGAAGTTCTGCTATGCATTTATAGTAGATTTACACATCTGTGAAGGATGTAAAGACTAAATATTTGTCATGTAGAAACCAATATAATGGCTCTATAGATATATACTATATTATAGTGTCATATAATACGATACACAGTATATGTATCTGAAATTCTACAAGCTGTAGATCGATTTACATACTCGATACAACTTGATTAGACAACTATTACAATCATACAGCTGAATATTACTCTAAATTAAGAGTAATAAGTGAATTTTGGAAGAAAAGTAAGTAAAACTCTAATATTGTACATTATGTGGCTTCTCTATAACTGTACCTTCAAAGTAATGGCTCCAAATGGCTCCCCTGTGTAATTAAACAGTGAATTGCAAGAACATCAGAAGGCGGCTGGTTGGTGCGTCTTTGCACTCCAGTTGAGTCACTTGTGAGCTTTTTATTGGGCAGATCCAAAAGCTTGATTGTTCTGTTTGGGACACTTTTGCTCAGTGGAAGTCTTTGGTTATCTGCCGCTTCTTTGTTTGCGGGATCCGAGGAGCGCGAGCTCCTGATTCCGGGCCCGTAAGAACAGATAATTGAAATTTTCATTAGAGAGACGAATTGGAGGGCAGCCAGACTATTTAGGTAAATCGCAGCGATGATTCAAAAGGCGATTCAACAGAAGCTGCTGCCATTATGCTAATTTTTGTATTTGAAAAAAGGGTTTCATAACCTCACAGCGATTTGGGGGGAGATTGTTCAAACTCTCGCGATTGGTTTTATGGCGTCGTTGAAGAGTCGTGCGTGCGGCCACTCTTTCTTTTGTTCAGCAAGATCTTTTTCGGGCTGCGACACGACGACGCTCTCTGCATCCAGACGTCCATCAAAAACACTTCCTGTGTGGAACTTATACCCCCATCTTTTTTTTTTTTCTTCTTTTACTCGCCCCACAACCTGAGAAAATACAAGTGAGGCAATTTAGATTGGAGTGAAATATTCAAGGCTTGTAATGAGAATGATTTGGGGGTTAAGAAAGCTGCTTGGTGGGGTGTACCCTTAATAGAAGGACCCCCGGAGCCATTCGATTCCCATAAACTCGGCGGAGCAGACTTGATACCCATAGGTCAGTGATTGCTAATAAGAAGTCAATGAGACACGGGCGCCGCTTATTTTCCTTTGGATCTGCTCCTCCAAACGGGCCCGCTCCTCTGGGCCGCTGACCCCGGAGTATTTAGACGGTATTGTCTTTGAAATTCCAGGTACTTTTGGGCTTGTCGACTTTCTCATTAGTTCCTTTTGAACATGGCAAACATATGGCAGTCGTATTTAAGAGATTGCCTGCCGTGACCTTTCGCGGCATGCTAATTAGGCCCCAGAGCACCGCGGGCCGTGGAGAGGTGCACAGAGGAGCCCGGCAGTCCCTCTCCCAGTCCTCACCCCCCCCCCCCCTACCTCCCCTCCTTCCCTCCCCGCCTCTGAACTCCCGTCTCATCTTGGCTCTGCCTTATCTGGTAGCAGCCGCTGCCGCTGCCCTTCGACAGTGTGGGTTTCAAAATTAACATTTTGCTTCATGTGCTTCTAATAACCACTAACCTGAACCCGTACAACTCCCTTCTTCCCTCCCCAGCGCCTCGCCCCCCTCCCCCCCTTTTCCTCCCAATCCGTCTTTCTCTCATTCGCTCTCCTTTCGCACTTTCCACAGGAAATGAACGCGCCCAAAATTACTTTGACCCGTCTTCGGCGGAGCAGACAGACCCAAGGCATTGCGGGATGGCGGGGGTCAGCGCCGAAGATGAGCTGGAATTAAGTATGCCATTCTCTGTCATAATGGTTCTCCTCGGTTCATTAAAGAGGGGTGAGAGAGATCACCGGTAGCAGGCGGCCATTTGCGGCGGCAGGACCGTCTATGTAAATACACCAAGCGATGGCACCAGCAGATTGGCTACGCAACTCGTTGTCATTGATGAAGGTCACCCGTCATTGGTCAGTTCCCATTTCGCCGCCGCGTTCTCGAATGACACATGCAGAGTCATATCAATAGTTTGCAGCCCCCCTTCCAAAGTAGGCCTATTAAAAGGGAGCTCCTGGGAGCCAAGTAATATGCATGTTATAATGAAACCTGGCTATTAATGGAGGAGCCATTCCACCTGTATCTTTTGGATATCACTGCCGTGTAATATCAGAGGATTCACCAAATCAAATCTCATCACATGATGACAGGCCGGCTAACAGGCATGCCGATGCCTCTATTTCATTACCGCGCCGCGCACACACCTGCCGTGACAACGCGCGCACGCACGCAAGCTCGCTCGCTCCCCTCCGCGGCCGCGGCTTGCGTCTCTAGTTTGCATGTTAAGATGTGGTTTAGATTGACTCGTCTGATAAGTAGAAAGTAATTTGAGGCGCATAAATGAGAACAATTTTCCAGCAGCGGCCAAGGTGTTCTGATTGTTATAATTGTTTCGCTCCGCAGCGATGTCCAACGCTGATGAAAACGGACTCTATGAGCGGATGACGGCGCTGCTCAACGACCGCGACGCCCTCATAAACATACCCGGTGTGTATTGTTGTGTAACAGCACAGCTGTTTCTTGACCTCAACCTGCCAGAAGTGACATTTTATTTTGAAAGGAATCCAAACTTTTCGGTGGCCTAAAACTTTTGTAAAATCTGAGTCGCACATTCCAAAGAAAACAAAATTAAGACAAGAGCAGACCTGCCAACTGCCTGGTGCTTTTATTTTGAAGGCTCCTGGTTTCATATAATGATCAGAGTGTGTTTTTCTGCCGCCATTTTTTTTGACCCATTTGTTCCGCTTACAGTCTTTCAAACAATTATGTTATTTAATGCACGAAACTACAACACTTTAGTTTGTAGTTTTCCTCTCAGTTTTTCAAGACAATCAAATTCAAACCAGTGAAATCGCACAAAAAGAGGAAGAACAAACTAGGAAACGGACGCTCACTAGTCGTCGCTGCTTTCCAAGCACAGCCATTGTCTCACGGTAGGCGCGCCGTCTCTCATTAGCTCAGTTTTGGTGAGAATGTGGAGCCATCCGGGCAACGTGGAGACGCTTTAAGCTGAGCATTGTTCTGGGTGAAGACAGTCGTACCAGATCCTGTTGACATGACGCACATCTCCCTTGTAATTCCAGCACACAAGTGATGGGTTTAGGCCCGCTTCAACATGGTAGAATTTAGCAGGCTGGTATTATTTGCCATTGTTTGGGATTTAGCTGTACCACCGAGATTAGCAGCCCCGTCCATTGTCTGGGAATGTTCATGAAATCCCACAGAGAAAGTAAAGAGGATCTTGGATTAACAGTTTCATGCAAGAGGCTGAGAGACAGGAAGAGAGAGAGGGAGAGAGAGAGAGAGAGAGAGAGAGAGAGAGGGGGAGACTGGAGTCCAACTCTGGGGACTGCCAGTTAGCACTTCACTGAGCTACAATAGACTTTAAGACAATCACCTTATGCAGTTGTATGGATGCCTCCCACCGGTGCAGGCTGCAGCGCTCCTTTATAGACACACAACGGGGCTCAGAGTGTGTCGGGACTGATCCTGACATCTTGTGACTGCGTCTCGGGCGCTTTGTTTCGGCTTTTACCGCCTGCGACAAAAGCGGCGCGCGCACTCCAACAAACAAACGGCGTGAATGGGAAGAAGTATTAATGAACTCGACAGTGGCCGAGGCTGCAGACTCGTTGCGGGAATAAAAAAGGAGCGATTCCTGGAGGAATCTTCCCCGTCTGTCTGAGGCCTCCGCTTTAAATCGCCATAAATTTCCTTCGCGTTGGCTCGCAGAGGAAAACACAAACACTAAACCGGCTTTTTCAGTCATTCTCGCTTTTTCTGTGAAGCGGAAAGCAGCTTTGGCTGCTGAATGCACCGGACTGCACACGTTGAATAAGAATACCGTGTGGCTGCTACCAAAGAGGAACAAAGCGAGCAGGTTCATTCCTGTAGACTCGCCAGGCCTGAACTTTATTCCAGCCGAGCCACAAACTCTTCTTCTTGTATTCCTCTTTATCACTCAACTATAAATACGCCTCTTAGATCAATTTGACCTCCAGTGCCACCTCACTTCCTGCTGATTTCAGTCATTTTGATGTTATTTTGTTTTATTTCTGTCATCCAAACATGTTCAAATGGTAAATTCTGAAGAATAAGACCAAATAAATGAATTAAGGAAAAGTTACAAACATTTATTTTTATCCAGCACTGGTTTCGAATGTGCTAAGTATGCTCATCCATCAGGATGCGGATGCATGTGCTGATGTTTATGAGTGCAGATTCATCTGTGTGTGTGTCTGTTTTTATCTGCATGTATGTGTGTGTGTTTGTGTATGTGTTTGTGTGTGTGCATGCCCACCGATGCGTATCTCTCCAGGTACGCCGCTAGCCTCCAGGGATGAGGAGGTGTTGGAGGTGAAGGCGGGTGATCTGGTGCTTCAGCGGCGACTGCTGCTGCTCCACAGTGGTGGTGGTGGTGGTGGTGGTGGAGGAGGTGCCTCGGGCTCCGGGCCCTCCCAGGCCCACGCCGCTGCCAAAACGCGGGCTGAGGGGAGCGCTGGGCTGGGAGGAGAGGCTGGACTGCAAGCAGGGCGGCTAGTAATGGGCAGAGACAGCACTGTAAAAAGTAATGCTACTCTTTTATTGGTTTCATTAATCCAATTTTTATTGTGCAGTATTACACTTTTGTAGCAGTATATCCCATCAAAATGATATGATATAATAAACATATGAAGAAATGATGTGTAATATCTCATAAACAGTTCAAATAAATGTATTTTTTTTTACCTAAATTAGACAAAATGCGTCATTGAGGTTGATCTGTGACTTTAGTGGCAAATCAGGTGTAAAATTAAAAGCTAACACTGATACTCTCACTGGATGTTTATTTTTCAAGTTACAATTCTACAAACAGCCTTTTATTGTGAAAAGCATCATTATTGACATGAATGACATTCTTTCTTTGTTCTTATTCTGGAATAAAACAGGAAGTTAAAATGTCCGTTTGGTCATCAGAGGTTGTTGAAGGTGGCGTTTCTTTGTCCTTGGCGGTGTTTCTGATGCCTCTGAGTCGCTTCCTGCAGTGAGGACGGCTGATGAGGTGATCCCTGAGTACACGCAGCGGCTGAGGGAGCGCGTGCGGCCTGACATGATCACGCTTGGCAGCCTTTCACTGCAGCAGGTCAGCGCCACAAAGAGGGAGATCTGTGTCATCATCCCACATTCACCAGCACCATCAGCCATGTCCATTACGTCGTGTGTCAGCGGCTGCGGCTAATGGACATGAAGTGTGTGCATGTGTGCATGTGCGTTTATGCCTTTTCTGTCTCTTCGCATGGCTGTTTATCTTCTGCAGGACTTTTCCGCCCTCTTCCTCCTCTCCTTCTTTGTTTTTCTGCCACTTTCAGCAGAAATCTTGCGTTTCGTGAGGAAAATCTCGGCACTTCCGCACGTTCCGAAGGTATTTCGGAGGTTACGTGACTCATTTGTCCCCAATTCAAAATTAGCAGGCGGGTTTCGACTCCTCATTCAATTCCACATGCGATACGCTCGCACAATTAATTTATTTATGGAGACTCTTTTATGCTCCCTTTCAACTTTGTTGTGCATTATCATGCATATTTGTTTGTGACAGAAGCTGAATTTCGCTGGCTTCTTTACCCCGTCTTACGGTCTTTTCAGGAAGAAATAGAGCATGACTACATTATATTTTCCGACGGCAGGGGGGCGAACGGGGATTTCGTGAACGCGTCTTTCGTTTGAGAGGGAAAACGGGGAGTGGAAGCGAGGAACGCCGCGGTTTCCATTGTGTCGGCGGGGGGAAACGCAAACATTAGTGCCCAACTTATAGCCACCGTATTTATAGTTCTAATCTCATTTTGAGGGGGAAAAAAGTGAGTAGGAGTCGCAAATAACGTGAATAGGAAAGTAAACGGGGAACAAACGAAATTGCCCAACAATGTGGCTTGGAAGTGGCAGCAACAGTTGACTCATCGCGCCGCGTTGGATAATCAGCGGCGTCGAGCGCGTGCTGTATCAGTCTTAGGATCTGCGTTATCTTGTGGTGCCGCAGCTCTCCTACTGTTTCCACACCCACCTCCCATTGAAAGCACATTATCCACCAGAGATTTCACATCTATTTTAAAAATAATAGCGTTTTTCTTCCGTCTCTATTCTGCCGCACAAAAGCCTCTACAGGGCGAGACGTTGTCACTTAGCAGTGTCAATGTGTCTGAAAAGGGGCGGGGGGGACTGGGGGGGGGGGCTGGGGGTGTGAATGTGCTGACTGAATGTAAAAAAAAAAGAAAGAAAGAAAACCGGCAGAAATACTCATCAAACGCCGCATGTCTTTAGGGTCTGGCTCGCTATCGATTGCCTGCAGATTGCATTACAGTTGCTCCTTGTGCTTAATTCTGCCATTATGGAGCACCGCGCTGTTTCATAAAGCTGCAGAAAAGAGAGGAAAAAAAGTGTGTACGTGTGTTTATAATTTTAGCACGTGGCTGAGAAGAGACCCCAGAAGAAGAGCGAGTGGGCAAAGCGAGCCGGCGGACGACTGATGGCCCTCCTCGGCGTGAAGGTAGCGCCCACCGCGCTGTATGGAAACGGTACCGGGAGTGTGTTTGAGTTGGAACTGCAGTTCCTCCCCCGGAGGCATCGCCGTTCACACTGCACGTTCCTCACTGGCCCGTTCACCAGCTGAGCACGTTCACCCAATCCAACTCTTTCTTTGCATTCGTCAACTGCTGTTATTATTTTATTGCCACGGCTCAGAAATTAAAGTCTGCCGTTTGTTATTTCGAACCACGTGCTTCAAATTAAATAAGCCGTCAATTAGTTTATAATCCTAATAATAATTAGCGCCTGTGTGTTAACGTATCCGTTGTTTCAAAGAAGCCCGGCTCGCAGGGAGGCGGTGGCGGCGCGGCGGGGGGGCCGGCGCCCCGGCTGAACGCGGCGCTCCAGCGGTGAGTCCAGCCGCCTCCGTATTTCTTGCCATATGTAAAATTGATGTCACATGACTGTAATCATTAATTGTGCAAGGAGCATTTGTATTCCCGCTGACGTCCGAGAAGGCGCGTAATTCATGTGTCCTCTGCTTGGCTTCCTCCGTGGCCGCCGCCGTGCATTGTGGGTAGCCGTGGCCGCGGGGCGCGGGGAATCTGTCCATGTCAATGGGCTGCGAGGTGCATCAATTCCTGGTCCATCCACTTTAGTCGGAGATCACACATCACGTCTGGTAGAAGGAGCCCCCCGCAGGCGGCGGGGGGCTTGGCATGTTTAAGTTTTGTCGTAATTACGGACCACCGTTGCCGGCTGACATGATAAAATCAAGACGCTACTGTACGCATCAGCATCTGGGTCCGCGCTACGGGTGGGCGGGTGGGAGTCGGACACCAGCCCTGTCAGATGAATGTGGTTTGGAGTTTAGCGAGATGACCTCCTCTCGACAGCCTTGAACCCTGTAAATTCCTTCTGATATCAATGGTGGGTGGCTATTAGACATGGGAGACTTTCTATGCATCACCTAGGGCTACATCTGCCTGAAATTGAATGAGAAATTATTTCACTTTTTCTCTCCGTGCGCCCGACGAAAGGGAAAAAAAAAGGAAAAGAGCGCGCCGACGCCGAGCTGACTTGTGGTTTTTGTAACAAATGTGTAATTCATTTGTTTCCACTGTTTCTGATTTAATGGAGGTTGAGTAATTGCATTAGGAAGCACATTGTGCCTTGTTGTGAACTGATGAAAGCACATGTAATACTTTTGATAGGCAAACACAGAGGAGGGAGCGAAGGGGAGCGAAGGGGAGCGCGGCAAGCGCGAGATCCAGCGCCCGCCTTTGAAGCCCGGCATTTATTTGCTGAATTATCCTTCCTTTTACAAGCATCTTATCCCCAGTCACAGGCAGGCCAGGGCCCCTGTGATATTGCTTTATTTTGAGGAATTAAGAGAGGTGGCGAGGAGACAGAGCGAAGCAACCGCTTATTACATTACCGCTGATAAGATTGAAAGGCAGAGAGACGGAGAGAGCACGAGAGAGAGAGAGAGAGAGAGAGAGAGAGAGAGCGGTAGAGAGAGAGGGGAAAGTGTTTTGTTGTGCTGTTATTAGATTGAGCTGCTGTTGGAACAACAGAGGGTCCAAAATGCAGGTGGCTGTTAACAGGGTTAGCCTCTTGTTTTTGTGTGTGTCATAAAGGTACTCGTGTGTGTTTTGTGAAAGCCCGTCACTCAGGGCGCTGGGGGAAGGCCAAGAAGAAGATGAGGAGGAGGAGGAGGAGGAGGAAGAAGAAGCAGCAGCGGCGGCGGCGGCCAAATCTGGCCAGACGGCAGAGCTCCCAGAATCCCCCTCTCCGGCTGCGAACCCCCCGTGGCAGGTGAGTCCCGCTGGCCTGCCGCGGGCCCGAGAGTCCCGGGAGAAGCGCGTAAACAGGAAGTGGCGTTCTCCTTTTATCTGGAAGAGGGGCGGCGCCACGGGAGGAGATATCGATCCAGAGGTGTTTACGCATCAGCGCTGTTTGTTCAAATACAGTCACATGATGTAACGATGTGAAATCCTGCGATGAATGGGCCCCGCTGGAGAACAGAGCCACGGCGTCCCCTGTTTTCCTACTTTGGTTTCAATTCATCCCCGCTGTTTTGTGCACATGCCTACACACGGGAGTAAAAAAAACAACAAAAAAGCGCAGTGTGTTCACCATCAGACCGACAGACCGAATCTGTGTGGATGGCGTCTCTGGTTTCAGGAACGTAAGTAGGAGGTGAAAAATATATTTTTAAAAAAAAACAGGAAGGGGGGGGAACGTAGAAAAGAGACGCGAGCGAGCGGGGGAAAAGAGGCGGCGAGCGGCGGCGCTTTCGCCGGAGCATCAGCAGCTGTGGGAGGAGTGTGCTGTTGTGCCGCATCTGGGGATGAGGCTGCCATGCCACCGTGCTGGCTTAAAGATGTAATGAATCTTCAGTCGGGGGCTTTCCTTCCAGGGTGACAACTGGCTTTGAGGAAGGTTGTAAATGCAGGGGAGATTGTGGTATAATTCCTCAGACTGGCGTTTGTGCCCCCCAGTCACCATTCGATTATCTCCCAAATTGCTGTGTTTCACTGAGATAAAGATTTTTTATGGCTTGCTGACTTGAAACAACTAGCACAGGCAGAATAGGGGGCAAAGGAGGGAGAGACGGGAAGGAGAGAAAAGGGAGGAAGCAATGGCCAAACCTGCCACGCATAGTAATTTCCTTTGGTAAATGACAAAATCTTTGTTTATATGACATTTCCCTAAAATTGCTGCAGCGAGATGAATCTGAAATATAAAATGTCACATTTGGCATGCAAAACTATGAAAATATATTTCTGTGCAAAATTCATGGAGGCATTTAATTTAGAACGTGTTTAATAACTAAGGCAGCCTGCATCAGTAATCCTGCCCGGAGGTCCCAAAAAGATTGTCATATTTATTCTCTCTTTTCTTCACCCCCCCCGCCCCCCCTCCAACACCACCACCGCCACCCCCCCCCACCCCACCCCCCACATCCCTCCTTCATTCCAAAGCCAAAAAATTTTAAGGGTAAATGTTCATTGTTAATTAAGATTTACTAATTAAAATGAAAATAATTAAGGGGAAAGCTTAATCTCTGAATATTAGCCCGTACTTAGAGAGAAAGGAAGTTTTTGTATGTGGCATTTCCTGTCTCTATTAAGAGTGCGTTCCGTGTGATCAGTCAATGTGCGGAAAGCCCTGAAAAGATGCTTCAGCGCGGCGAGGACGGCCGCTTGCCAGCACAGCCACGGAGGATCCCTCGCCGGAGCCTTTGATCTCATCTGTAGGAGTGCTGTAATGTTATGGCACTTTAGGCACAACTCAGGCTCGGGGCAAACAAACCACCTTCTGATATGGAAAATTGGCTCACTTCACCTTTTACCTTCGCCTCGCCGTCTTGACTGTCTCGCATGATGATGATGCCGCCGCCGCCGCCGCCGCAGCGCCAGCGTGTGGGCCAGATAATAACAATGCCTCCCAAAGACGGAATTGGACGGCGGTGTGACGTCGTTATTTCTTCTTTCTTTGGCTTTTTATGTCCCTTTCTCCTCCTCCTCTTCTTCCTTTTCTAGTCGGCCTGCATACATCTGCTTCCAGTGTGGGGGTTTGGAGGCCTTCATCACCTCCTCCCAAATGAGAGATGTGTGGGCTAAACCGCTTTGCCACCAATTATACTAATTTCACTTCTGCCTAAATTGTTTTGGTTGTTTTGGTATGCAAAGATGCTCACACTGGGGAGATTGAGGGGCATTACTGCAGGGCTCAGCACCCCCCCCTCCCCCCTCCACCACCACCACCACCACCACCCCTCCCTCTCTCTACAGCCTGTCACAGCAACAGAGCAACGGGCAGAGCCAGCCGTCAGCGGCTGAAGACGGGAGTCTGGGACGGTCTCAGAAACAGACGCTGCTGTTTTGTGTTATAAAACGACACACTGTATAAAAAAAAAAAAAGCTACGTGTACGCGCCCGCGCGCATAAATGTCAGCTCGCGCGCAGTACGTTCGGTTTCGCCACTACATCATTGATTGGAGCTGAGGACTTTAATTGCCACACGCTGAAACGTTGCCCTGAGGAGCTGGTTAACATGGTGTAAATTTGAGGACATGAAATAAATAAGAATTAAGAGACACGACTGAGACGTTCAGTCGAATGCCGGCATGAAGGGAGGAGGAAGGGCTCGGAAAAAAACGGGAGGCGTGTGTGAAAACGCCGGGTGTGTTGGGTGGGATTACGGTCTGGATTAGGTTGAGGTGGGATCAGATGCGGAGGTGAGTTTGGGTTAAGTAAGTAGAAAAACCTTCAAAATAAAAGTGCTGGTTTGATGTGTCTGCTGTTGATTAGAAGCAATATTTCGTTCGCTTTCATTGAAATATGCAAGCTTGATATTGTCAGAGCAGGCAAAGCCTCGGAGGCCCCTCTTGTGATCTGTGCTGCCCCCTTCAAGGGGAGCCAGGACCCCAGGTTGGACAGCACAAGTGTCAGCGGGCCACAGGAGGATCAGATCGATCAATTAACCAATGATGTGTGTGGATTAACGGACCAGGAATCTACTGGTCGTGCATTGAAGCGTTGAGTTGTCAAGACTAACAGAACAATCAGATACTTTCATTTATGTCGCATCTTGGATGAGTCCAAAAATACCCGAAAAAGAAGAACAAAAGGTGGCAAAATTTGGTCAAATGAGGGAGTTGATGGAAAGCAGACAGAGAGGACAGGACTGGATTAGGTCAGTTGAGGTTCCGGCCAATGGGATCGCGCGACGCCGGCAGGAGTGAGACTTCTCCCTTGATCCAGCTGAAGGCTGGAGTGCTCCAAAAAAAACCCCAGCTCAACATGTCTCACCGGGACTGTAAGTGTCCATATCAGATTGCACGGCGACACTTCCAGCCGTGTTTTCTTCCACTAAAGTGTGCGCAAACAGATCGTCTAACGAGCCCAACAGTCGACCAACTTTGCCTGTAATGGCGACAAAGAGCGAGTGCTCCGCTTAAAGCCCGCTGCCTTTTTTTTATTCAGCTGCGTTCCACACATGCCATAGGGGACAAAAGGCTGAATATGTATTTATATTGTTCTCTGATTACGTTAAACTGTCTAGCCAGCTGACTTTATTACCAATTCTAAGCCCTAAAACAAGGCACATGTCAGCAAATCAAACAAGCAAATAAACAACAAGTGGGCTGATGTAGCCCGAAGGTTGGTGGGATAATCTGACTACCAGAAGGCTGGCGTCTCCAAACCTTCTGCTGAATGGCAAATCTAAGTTTGATAACAGGGAGTGCTGATGAGCCCTTGAGCAAAGCTTAAAGGCCGTAACCCCGTTTTGCGAAGGAGCTGAATGCATGAAGCTGTCAGGATCCATTAAACATGCCAGGCACGCGCGCACGCTGACTTTAGATCCACTCGTTAAATAATGACGGGAATCTGTCTTATCGGAATTTGGCGAGACGTTCGCTGCCAGAGCCGCTCTGAGTCGTAGGACTCCTCGCACCTGCGCTCGGGCAGTTTTCTGCGTCTGTCCCGCTGCCAGATCCTCTCTAGCTCCGGTGGGCTCGATGGCTTCGCGTCTGTAATATCGTCCTCTTTGTGTCTCTGTCCAGCTGTTTTGTCGAGTTTTGAAATCTGGTTCTCGGCTGAAAGGCGCCAGTTTCACAAGCGCCTCCGTTCACAGGAACTCCTGCAGTTCTTTGGTTCAGTGTGCTGCCAAAAACGGTGAAAATCTGTGTAAATCTTGTAAATTTACCTTCAAAAAGAAACAATTTGTAATCATCTAAAATAAGATTTGACTTCTACACTTATATGTCAAGTTTTTGGCAAACAAGAGTCTCAATAAAATAGCGACAGATCAACTTATCAGCACCACGAAGTTTGTACAGTTTCTACTCATTGGACCAGACCAGATTGAGGCCTCTATTCCTTGTCCCGCCCTCCTTGTGGCTCCGCCCCTGACCTGGACAACCCGCCTCGTGTTGAATCTAAATGAGACTAAGTGACTTTGAAGTAAATATTGTCTTTTTTGTCACTCCTTCCTCTCGCAGATAGGAAGGTGGATACAGGCGAGATAAGCGCGTTTTGGGTAACGGCAAAAGTGATGCGGTATTTACACAGCACATATTTGCAGAGTGTCCGACAGAAGTTCATCGTCAGGGGAGGATGTGGACGAGATAACCCAACTGTTAACTGCAATTTCCAACCGATGACAAAATATTAACCTTCAACACTGTCAAACAAATTGTTTATCCTCAAGGCAAAGCAAGTATTTACATTTGTGTGTGTTTGTAAAACTGTTCAAACGGATGTTATTCGTTTAGCCTCAATTGAACCCAAAAGTCTTTTATTTTGTAAGACGGTGGATATTTCTGCTTTCAGTGTGAGTGTCTCCTTGTTTCTCAGGGGGTCCAGTCCAGCCCCCAGCCCGTGGAGGTGTGTGTGTGTTGCCTGCGAGCCACCAGAGACAAGCTGCCCCGGGGTCTCTACAGCGTCCGCGTGGCGCTCCACAGCCGCCTCGGCGGTCCGCCTCTGGCCTGGCTCGGCCAGAAGGCGCAGCAGATCTGGGCGGCGTCCACCGAGGTGATGGAGCACCGCGGCCGCTTCTACGACACCGACCTGCACGTCAAGCAGAGCGTGTCCATGGTAGAGCCCGCCTTTCTTCTTCTTTGGTGTTTAAAGAAAGCTGCGATCGCCGGACGGAGCCGAGCAAACGAAGGCAGGAAGCTCGGAAATTCCAGGTGTTTGACTCGAGGAGAGTTTAACGTTCGCCGCAAGGATTTAAAAGCTCAAATAAACCAGTGAAAGTGGCTGCTGCAAGAAACACAGACGAGTTTATATTTAAAGGAACGTGTTTGTTTCTTTTGTTGACGTTAATGTGCTTTCATTCGAGACTGCGTTTTGATTTGTGATCTTTGTGAATGTGAGAAATTTCTCTTTATTTTTTCAGCCTAAACTCGGGAAACATTCGGGTCGTTTTTCCTCAGTCAACACGCTGCGAGCGCCGCTTCAACCGAACTCCGTCTTTTTTTTTTTTTTAGGTCAGTCCGGAGAACAATGAACCGAATCACGCCAACCCAGAAAAACGACCGCCGTGGTTTTTCCTTCTCCAGTTCTGCTTGGTTTTTTTTAACTTGTAGTTGCTAAAAGAAGGTTTGAGAAGTTTCCTGTTAAAAAGACGCGATATGATAATACACCCCCCCCACACACACACACACACAGTCTCACCGCCTCAAGGTTTTCTCCCAGGATCTTCACATGAATAAAGCAAAAACTTCTGGAACATGACATTTATTCCGTGCATGTAAATCAAACCCCAGATCAATTATTCAGCCGTGTCGGGAGGAGGTGTTTTATCAAAAAGAAAATACAAATTGAGTCAAACATTCATGCTGCTTTTCCAATCCGCTATCCTAGCTCCACTCCGCTCCACTCTACTCGGTTCGAGTCGCTTTTCCCGCACGATCACATTTAATGGAAAAAGAGCAGCGTGGCGAGGAAGTCGGTGAAATTCGTGGTTGAAACGGCAAAGTTGGACAAAAACGGAGCGTTTTCCGGGTTCCAGAATATCTTAACCTCCATTTCCGTTGAAAGGCACTAAAAATGGTTTCCCGTTTGATGAACCAACACAGCAGATTACATTAGGAGAGAAAAAAATCCCATAGAGGTTTTGCAGCCACTTTCTAAAACCTCTTGATATGAAGGGAAGCGTCCTCTATAGAATCGCCGCTAATCTCAAAAAGCCCACGTACGTATTCTGGATGGTCGATATTGACCAGTGGATTAGAACTCTTTGCTTGGGTTTATTCATGGATGGCATGTGTGTGTTTCTGTGTGTGTGTGTGAGTGTGTGTGTGCGTGTGTGTGTGTGTGTGTGTGTGTGTGTGTGTGTGTGTGTGTGTGTGTGTGTGTGTGTGTGTGT
>JASSRZ010000002.1:7054093-7085484 GCA_032164315.1 Malacoctenus gilli
TGTGTGTGTGTGTGTGTGTGTGTGTGTGTGGATGTGTGTGTGTGTGTGTGTGTGTGTGTGTGTGTGTGTGTGTGTGTGTGTGTGTGCGTGCAGCACAAAAGCTTCCCAAGCGGCATCTTAAAACAGAAGCCACTGAATTCAGTGTCCCTCCTGATCCCATAGAGGCTGGTACAGGCTCAGAAAGGGTTCCTTCTCTGTTCTGATGGCAACTCTAAAGGCCTAGCTGGAGCATTTAGCTCCTGTGGACACTGTCAATGTGCTGGTGGGCGTATTCACCGAGCCACCGCGTCCTGATAATATTGTCTCCGGCTCCCATCAGAGATAAAAGGATGGGGTAAAAGCTGGCTTCCGCTGAATGCAGACCTGGGATCTGATTCAGAGGTAAAAAAGAAAAAAAGGTTTAAGTACGGCGTGGTAAATGCCTGGTGTCACTCTGCCCCCCCCACACACACCCCCCACCTCCACCCCCCCCACCTCCTCCCCAAACCCTCAGCTGTGCTTTAGAGACAAACCAGTCGTTGTCCTCATTGATAGTGGTGGAAACGCTGATCAGATTTGTCTGAGACTACCGAGATTGGCTCAGATCTTCTCTCTCTCTCTCTTGCTCTCTCTCTCTCTCTCTTTCTCTCTCTCTCTCTCTCTCTCTCTCTCTCTCTCTCTCTCGCTCTCTCTCCCCAGTTGCCCACACGATAGCGTGAGATTTCAGGATGCTTGCAGTGCCTTCTAAGAGGAAATGAGGAATTAGTGATGGTAGGAGGAAGCCAGGAGCTTATTTTCCTTTCCTCCTTCTCTCTCTCTCTCTCTCTCTCTCTCTCTCTCTCTCTCTCTCCCCCTCTCCCACTTTTTTCTCATTCACTCCTCGCTTTGTGTGTCTGGGTTGGGATTTAGACAGAAGCGCTGGAGTTCAGCTGAGACATCTTGGATTTGCACGAGAGTGGGAATGTTTGGAAGAAGTTGGGAAGCTCCCAAAGTGTTCGATTTTCACACCCAGGCAAGAAATTGTATATAATTTGACATTATGGCAACGACACAGGAGAAGCGGCTAACAAAAACTTAAACTGTGAAGTTGGAGTATTTTTTAGAATTGGAGTTTTTTGCAGTTTATTTGTGGCACGTTTTAGTGATATCAGAATGGTTTTCTGTTGGCTCCTTTTGGACCCTGCTTTTGTTTTTTTCCCTCCCTAATCTGAAACATTCAAGTGAAGCCAAATACCAATTAAATACCAGCCCACAAAAGCAGAAGCCTTCAAAATAAAAGCAAGTAGAAGCATGGCCCCACCGTCCTGAAACCCAGCATGGTCGCCATTTTTCACATTAAACCTGTTTTCGATCAAAGTGACTGTGTGTAATGTTGACAAAGCTTCATTCAGCTCACATCAGGCAGCTCTGAAACATCACTCACACGCATGCATGCGTGTGCGCAGGTCCACACGGAGGCCTGTCACACATGCACACAAATGACTATTTACACAGGTCGTATTTCTCACAGTCAGTGAATAATACTGGATATTCTCAGCGTCTGTAATCTGCGATATTGTGCCATAAATTCACGTCGTGGACGCCACCAGCCGTCGGTGCACAGGTGCGCGCCACAAGCGGGAGGGCGAGCAGGACACGCGTGATTTATGCGCTAAAACAAGTCCTCCGCATTTCCCATTAGGACTAATAAAGGGATCAGATATCTCCAGCCGGTGATGGATGAAGTCGCCAGCGCCTCACCGTCGCTTCATTCTTTACGCAAACCCGCCGTTCTTCTGGGTAAATAAGAAGGTTTTCCATCCACCGCTCAACCGCCAACATGTCTTTCCTTTTTTTTTTTCGCGCCACACGAGGCGGCCGCGATCTTATCGGGCTGATCGATGGCGGCCTGGAATGACGGACGCAGCGGCTGTCAGTTCACGCTCCTCGCTGCAACGTCTCATTTCACACGATTTGAGCCAGTAAAAATGTCCGTTAACGAAACGGTTTTGTGAGGGGAGGGGCTTCAAGTCTGTACATAAAACGGGGCCCCTGGGGGGGCCTCTTGTCCTGTTTGTTGCCCTCTTTATGTCTATCATGTATGCGTGAGGACACACCAAAGTGTGTGTGCTGAAAGTGTCTGCATATATATGTGTGTGTGTACGGTGGCGTGAGCACCTGCAGGCGTTTGCGCTCACCTTTGTGGAAAGTGGGAGGGGCTTAAAACCTTTTCACGCCCCCACAGGTCCTACCTGCCGCCTGCGAGATGAGCCCCGCCACCGTCCTGGTGTTCCAGCTGATGGCGGTACCAGAAGACCGCCGCCACGCCCGCTCAGCGCTGGCCTGGGGGGCATTTCCTGTCTGTGGGCCGAGTCTCCGCCCGGTTCAGGGCAGGTGGGTGACGCTGGAAATGAATGAGAGACAGCAGGAATTTATTATTTATCTGCATTTTAGTTACTTAAAATTTTATTGAGGGTTTAAACTAAATTTTAAAAAGAAGTTAAAAAAAATTAAAATATAATGATTTAGTGTCCACGTTTTAAAGATAATTCAAGATTATTAATTTCTTTGGTGTACAGGTAGATTTTTAATTTTTACATTTTTTTTGTTTACGAAGCTTTTTTAAAAAAATCTGATAAAATGAATAAAATAAAGAAATTTAGTAAAATGGTTTGGAAAAATGCAATAAAAGTGAAAAAAATTGTAAAAAAAAAACCAAAGAAATTTAAAGGGGGACAAAATGTAGGAAAAGGTGGTTACATTTTTGCTGAGTTTGATCCCACTTTTCCCCTTTTTTTCCCAAGAAATTCATCGTCACTCATAGAAAAAAATTGACTCACATCGAACTGTTGATGGTAATGTAATCAACCTTCGTTTGTATGTGATGGGTGCAGGTTCAAAACGCCGCTGCTCCGAGGGGAGCCCACCGGGAAAATGGACCAGTTCAGGAAAGTCGAAGCGCTCATCTCGTCCGATCTGGACCACTGGCTGTGCAACCTCTACTTCCAGGTGGAGTGTGACCGCCAACCTGTCCGTGTCAGGGTGCACTTTTGCTCTTTGTGATCCTCTCCTATTGTTCGGTCATGTTTTGGAGGCAGCGGATGAAGGTGGTGGTGGTGGTGGGGGGTTGATTTTTTGAGGGGGGGGCGGTTGGATGCTTGATGATAAAAAGCTTTTACAGAGGAATTGGAAATTGGCCCCAGAGAGCAAACGAGAACCACATCTTTGCCCGGCGATTCCGGATGCGTTTGAGCTGATGCATTGATTAGATTAGTAAACATCTTAATTGAATTAAAAACCAGAACAAAGCTCTCTGTCCCGGCTGCTTTTGCTTCTTTATTTGTCCCTTTGACTGTGACATGCTGTTCGTATTACTGCATTATCATTACTCTTGTCTGCAGTGGCTTTCCTTCCTGGGGGATGTTTTCTGGTGCCGCTCCATTATGTCACTGCACAATAGGACGCACAATATTCTTGTCACATTTGTCCACCTAATTGATCTATTTTACTGCACGCCGGGGCTAATGCTAATAGTTCCTAATAGTTCTTGCAGTTTGATCGCCGACGCTGCGAATGTAATTGCACACACGTGTTGTTTTCCCCCCCGAACGGTGATGCAATGGAACAATATGAGCGTAGCTTTGACATGAGCAGGTTCCAGTAATGATGTTTAAACACACGCCGGGACCTCCGACTCACCGCCTCCCTCCCTCCGGTCCGCCTCGTCTCAGGTGAAAAGGTTCCCTCCTGGAACATCTGGGCCGCCGCCGCCGCCGCCGTGCCGCACCCACGCAGCCGTACCCTCGTCCCACCCCCCCGCGACGCCTCCGCCGAACCAGCCGCCGCGTCAGCACCAGCTCCGTCCTCAGCGGCAGCACGCGGGCCCCAGCAGCCGAACGGGGGAGCCCGCCGCGGCACATTCTCACCGGGGGTCCCCGCTCCACCTGTCGGCTGATTCCGCCTGCTCCTCGTCATCCCTGCCAGGTAGGGGTCCGCTGTTAAAGAACCCCCAACCATGCCGCAGTGGGGAGAAAATGTCACCCTAATGTCACCGGCGCTGGGAAACAGGAAGAATGGCAGCGCTCAGTCTGCGCGGCGACTCTCCGCTGAGGTGAAGGCGCCGGCGGGCAAACGAGGGCCGAGATTGACGGCTTGGAAATGATGACGAACAAAGAACGTAAAACGAACGAATTAACGAAAATCTGAACAAACAAATAGATTCGTGGAGAGGAGATGACTCCGAGAGACGAGAAAGATCAGTTCATGGAGGAAACGTTGCCCCTCAGACTGCTTCTAAAAGAGAGCGCGGACCCCCTCCCTCATCCCTGATATTCCAGTGAAGCCAAACAACGGTGGGCGCTGTCATTCTCAATCACTCCAATAAAGCATAAGGAGAATTTTCCACTTATTTAGGCAATATCTGTGTCCGAGTAAATTCCTCCGTCGCGAAACGCTGAGATGCACGAACGACAAAGCGTCTCCTGTTTTCAGCGCAGCTGTTCACTTACTTTAGTGGGCTGTTTTTTCGGACTCGGCAGGTTTAAATTGCTGCCTGATTTTGTGTTTCCTAAAAAGAAGTCCCCCTGTCGGGGTTTGCGTGTTCGCACGGCTCTCCTCCGGGTCTCTCCGGTTTCTCCTTTCACTCGCAGAGTTATGCGGGTCAGTTATGTTGCAGATGTACATTCCCAGGTGTCAATACGTCGAGTTTCCTTTCTTTGTTAGCCTCCATGTGACTGACAGGTGTTCGCTCGCTCCCCCCGCTCGCCCTCGCTCCCCACGTCTCCAGATTAGATCTACTGTTACTCCGAAAAGGTGAATAAAAGTCCCGTCGGACAGAAAGTGGGCTTATCTGGTGGTCCGGGAAAGGTCGGCCAAACTTGCTAATGACTTCGCTCGTACCGATACCAGTCCATTTCCTCGCGTTCCTAAACACTGGCGTCTCACGTTGCGGCCGAGACGTCGCGGTCATCGGCGGGAATCAAACAAAGATGGCTGGCGAGTTTCTTTGTTATCAATCCATCTGCTTCCCCCCCTTTTCTTTCTTTCTCTCTCTCTCTCTTTCTTCTTGCTTCTTTTTTTCGCACGCACAGCTCATCTTTATTTAACAGTCCTCAAAAGTTTCTGGGGTGCTCTGCTTTAAACATCACACAGGCTTTTTAATTACAAATGAGTTGTGACAGGTCTGCTGGGTAGCACCCTGGCCCATTTTAAACGTGATGCCGGCTGACAGCTTGGCAGTGTTCTCCCAGCGCTGGAACATGTGGAAGAAATTGGTCTTTTACATTTCACAGCTTGTCGCTTCCTCCGCCGGCTGACCTGTGACCCCCCACAGAGATCCTAACGCCCACAAGGGAAGTGTCCCCAACGAACCGACTGAGGAATAAGCAAGGGGGGGCCATTGGGGGTGGGGGGTGGGGGGTGGGAGCGCTCACTATGGGAGATTTATGTTCTGCCACACCAGGAAAAAGGTACCAGGTCTCTTCATCGCACATGTCTGCGAGCTCCGGCTCCCACACACTCGTCCACACCCACACACACACACACACACACACACACACAGCCAGGTGAGGAGGTTGCTGGGGAAGTGAACCCGATCCGGGAGTGAAATAACGGATCAAAAGGTGTCCTGCGCGGCACCTCATCCGCGCCGCTCCCTAAGCCGACCTGACGTACACGGCGCATTTGCATACAGATCCGTTCATGTTGCATTACCTCTGGAGTGAATTATGGCCGCTCAGATGGGGCGATACGTCAGGGCTGAAGCGAGCGATTGGACGGACAACTTTAACCTCGCCAAAAATGGAAATCCAATTCAGCGAGGAGAGAAACGAGCGAATTACCCCCACCCCACCCGCCCCGTCCCCCCCCCTCCTCCCTCCCCCTCCACCTTCTGGAGTCTGAGGCTTCTCAGACGTTTCCTTCCCTCTTTTCGTGCCTCTTCTCCTCTCTGACGCGTGTCGTGCGGAGATCACTGTCTCCGTGCGCGTAACGCCTGGATGTTCCTCATTACCCGTTTGTCTCCGAGTCGGGACAAGTGAGCGGAGACCCCCTGTCATCGTGATAGCGCACGCCGAGCAAAGCTTGACAGTGGGACTGGAAGTTTGTGTTCCTGAGGCCTTAACTTAATTAATCCCCACAGAAAAATCACAGCGCCGGTGAGGTGCACGGAAAGACGCCTGACGTCCCGATCCGAGACGATAACCGGCTCACCCCCCCCCCCCCCCAAATCGTCGCCGTCGATGGTTTACAGTCGATGTTTTTCTGTGATTAACTTGTGATTAGATGACGACCATAACGTGATTTACCTCGGCTGACTTGTCCAAGCACAACGCAGTTGCGTTTGGCTTCCGAGCGTTCGCGATTAAGCTGGAGGCGCACTGGGTTAAGTGACCTTTCACATTCACTGAATGATCCAGTTACATTGGGTTTGTTTGAACCCAAACGACTAATTAGATTAGCGTCTCGTTTCATGATCGCCTTCAGTGGATCGCGGCGAGCACGCAGATGAGTCCGCCGCAACTGTATCACTGCACTGCCTTTTATTTCTTTAATTTTGCTTCATTTCGCCTTTTTCTTTTAACAAACGCTTCCCAGCATTCGTCCCCCCCGAAGCGTGGACGCCAGTTTTCGAGGATTCCTCGTGTGATGTCCTCTTTGGAGGGCCGCCCTGCTCCTTCAGTGCGCCGCTCTTCCTCCAGGCCGCTCCCAGTCATCGGAGTCTCAAACCACAGCGTTGCATCGCGTCTCTCCATCAGCCTTCACGTCTCGCCGGACGATCGGACAAGAAAAGTTTTCGTGTTAAATCGGAGGTTCTCGGTCCTCGACTCCTGATTGCCGACGAGGCAAAAACTGTGACGCGAGGTTGCCTGTTGCCAAATGGCTCGGAGACCAAACGGTGGGTCTGAAGTTGCGTCTGGAAAAAGCACCAAGCTGAGCTGTGTAGAGCGGAGCGGAGCAGAGTGAAGCTGAGTGGATCCTAAATGAAAAGCGGCATTATTGTTGTAAACAAGCCTGCAGAAGCACATGTGGAGGACAGCAAGTGTGTCTGAAGCGAACACACCCAGAGGTTAAAACATCTGGCTTCCGAGACGCCACGGCGAAGCCAGATTTGGCTGCGGCACGACAGATCCGACATCCATATAAATACACATTATCATGCGGCGAGCATCTGTTATTGGCATTACGATGCAGCGGAGAGAGACTGAACTCCGGTGTGAATCGACACCAAGCCGCCCCCCCCCCCCACACCCCCACCCCTTCGCTGTATCGTAGCAACCTCAACACCAGACTCTGACACGCACTCGGGGGCGATCCCGGAGTCGCCGACCTTCGGCTCCTCCCGTAAATTCGGACCAGTCATCAAGCAATTAGGGGCCGAGGTGAGCGAGAGCCGCCACCTCGCTCCGGCCCCCCCCCTTGCCGGTAACTCGGTGGTGGGGGTCTCGGCGGTGTTAGAAGCCTCAGGCCTTCGTCTTTGCCGGGTCTGTTTTTGTGTGCGAGCAAGACGAGGAAAAAACAAAACAAGGTGTGTTGCGAGTTGTTGAGGTACGCGCACGTTTTTCTGTCCTGAAAGAAAATCATTCTGCATATATGCAAGTGTCTACATATTAATATCCGTGCCTTTTTGTGTGTGTGTGGGTGCATCAATGCGGTGTGTGTACTGAATCAGTGTGTGCGGTGGTCCTAACACAGCTCCGAGTGCTGAGGGGGATAACAAGGAGTTTGTTGTTGGCCTTGGGTGCCCGGAGAGGCTGGAGTTGTGGCGGCTGGAGCGCTCCGAGTTCACGGACGTAGCCCTCAGCTGTCAGAGCTGTCGATGCTGCCTCCGCACCGACGCTGCCGCTGCTGCTGTTGCAACGTCGGAGCGCCAGCGAGCCGGGCCTGATGTAACCAGTGTGTGTGTGTGTGTGTCCGTGTGTGTGTGTGTGTCCAAGTAAGCCTCCCAATCCTTGGTGATACAGGTCTGTGTGTGTGTGTATGCTCAGCATTGTTTTTGAACAGAGCCTGAAACGTGTGTGTTGTGTTGCTTTGTCCACACACACACACGCACACACGCACGCACACACACACACACACACACACACACACACACACACAGCACATCACATCACCCCCATGTTTGACTTCAGGATCAAACCTTTCTATAAAATCTTTTTCCAGAACAAAAATATTTGGGTTTTTGAGATGCCGATGAAGCGTCACGAGACACAAACCAGGAAACTGATATCTCAACCTATTTTATAAGATTTCATGTATTTACTCGTGCAACTTTTTCATCCTAATTATCTTTACATTATATTGACATATATTGATGTTTTGCAGATAATTGATGAATCTCGATGCATCTGCAGGATTTATTTCATATTTCTTGTGATGTGATAAAAATATGAAGATTTGCATCTTATTTAATTTTAAGTGTTCACCCACCAATGTTTGCCAGACAGTCAGTGATCAAACTGCCCGAGTGCGAGACCAACAGCAGCACACAGAGCCATTTACATGAGCACGATTTAGCTGTCAGATGGATTCCTGATGTGTGGCCTATATTTAAGTTATTATTACTGATATATTTAATCCTGCAGCGAGGGAAAAATTATATCATCGCCCAGTTTTCCATATGTATTATATAGATGTGATTGGTTCCACCGGGGTGAAAAAAAGTTTCACATGGCGAGATTTTTACATGTATCAAGCTAAGGTTTACTTAATTACAACCTCCAGGCAAAGCAGGAGCCCCTTTTTTAAATTCTGTGAATGTTAATATGCTAAATAATGCAGATCTTCGACTCTTCAAGCATGAGACACACATCTGGCAGCTTACCATTTAAATTACAGCAAAAAAAAGTCAGACAGATAGAGAGAGAGAGAGAGAGAGAGAGAGAGAGAGAGGAAGTAGAAAAATGGGGGGTGAAAAACACTCCAGAAGTCATTTCACCAAGAGGAAAAAAAGGAGGAAATGTATCACAAGCAAATTTAATTTCTTCTCTGATTTTTCATCTTTTCTAATCGCTGCATATTTTCAGCTGCACAGTTTCCCATGTGAGTCTCCAGAAGAGACGGTAAAAAAAACACATTTTGTGGAAAAAACAGGAAAAAGAAGGAATTTTCTGGGTTACAAATTTTAGTTGCTGATATATTTTTTATTTTCATTTCATTTTTTAACACTTTTTATCTGCGTATTCAGCTTTTTTTCATTTCAGACTGACAATTTATGTGTATTTTTATTCCTTCTGTGGAATTTTATAATTGAGGTTATAATTTTTTGTGAGCTCACAAAACAAAACAAAAATTTTGTTGTGGGTTTTTTAAAAAAGGTGAATAAATGCATTGTTAAATTTTAAAGAAAACAACTTCTGTTCACGTCGTCCAGTCGTTTACTTTTGCTCGTTATTTGGTCGTAATTTGATAATAGATGAAAAGAGGCGGTTCCAACTGGCAGGTAGTTTCCTTCACAAGTGTCTCTTTTGTTTCCCACACCGACCGATTGTTGTCTGTGGTTTCTTTTTGGGACGCAGGGAAGAATTCCTCCTCGGGAGCCTTTTGTGGGAACGCCGGAGGAGAGCGGAGCGACGCGTGCAGGGAGAAAGCGGAGGGTGGGCTCCTCCGCCACAAGGTAACACTGTGATTTAAGGGGAAGCGTTCCCACCCTTAAAATGAGCACCCTCTCCCTGCGTCTCCTTTCCCTTCCCCGCCCCTCCTTGCCCCCCCCCACCCCCCCTGCACACACCTCCCCGGCTTATTATCTGAGATTTGTCAAAATACATTTCACACTAACAGGTATTTTTCAGCCTTCAAAGCCAGTTTTGATCTGCTTGACAAGCCAAAGCAGCTCAAATTCTGTGAAATCTGCAACGCCAGCCAGACCTCCCTTTTTTTTTTCTCTTCTCCCCCGGAATCGTTGGGAAAACCCGCCTCTTCCTGCGCCACAGAAGACTTAAGCTAAATTAATCAAAGCCGGCATGTTACCTGCCGCACTTTGAAGTGGTAATTGCAGAGTGACTCCGTGTGCTGATCCGGCATCGCTGCCTCGCCGTCCGCCCCGGCCATTGTTTGCCTCCGCTGCGGCCTTTTGTTGTTGTCATGTTATTGTTGAGGTAGTTCGCGGCACGCCGGCAAACACGAAGCCCCCCTCTCCTCGCTGCTTCTCACTTCCACGCCTCCCCTCAAGTCTTTATCCTGGCTCACCCCCCCTCTCGCCGATGTACACGAAGCTCCTCAGACCGGCCATTAATCAGCGGCGACCTGTTAAACGAACGAGTTTGTTGATGCGAGGTTTTATTTCCGCGCAGCCTCTGTGGACCACGTCTTTGCCCCCCTCCCCCCCCCCCCCCCTATCTTTAGAAAGCTGGCTAACTCTGTCAGACGTGGTGGCGTGGAACCCAGTTGTCTGATGATTAAGTGGAGTGATCTCCAACCTGGCCCAGCCTGGGAGTGGCGGGGATCAGATTTCAGCCCTTCAACCTGCAGTGCGGCCCTAATTAAAATGAATTTTCTCCAGGCGACCGCTCTGCCCACGGGGCAGGAATCCAGCCTATAGACGGAGCCCGCTCTTAAGGTATTGCATTAAATTTATTGTGGAGGGGGACATCGGAGAACATTGTGCTTTATATATATCTGCTGCATTTTTTTGCTCACCTTCTCCACCTTTTTTATTGTGATCATCACTCTGGAATCCAAGCTTGCTTTGGCAAAGATTGCCCTATGAAAACGGATGGAGCTTTTATGGGACTCTGCCCATTTACTACTTCCTGGGTCTAGTTTATCTCAGAGAGAGGGAGGGAGGAGGTGAGAAATAAAACAGAGCGAGGTAGAGAGAGAGGGAGGCAGCGAGAGGGAGGGAGAGAGAGGGAGAGAGAGAGAGAGAGAGGGAGAGAGAGAGAGAGAGAGAGAGGCTGCTCATTCCAACTGTGGATCTCATTAACATACATCAGTGTGTATTTCACAACTTCAAGCAGAAAGGCACTAAGCCCACCCAAGGGCAACACAGGCAGGGCTGACAGGGCCAGGGAAAGCAAGCCGTTAACATGTTGGCGGCTTAACAAATAATATCTGCTCCCAAGTACCTTGGTGAAAAATTTAGAACCCCACTTCCTAACTCCGTTTGACTGTGTTTATGACGGTGACAGTAAACGACTTGTGCGGAGGAAAGAAAAAAACAAAAAAAACGCACTGCCAGCTGCTCAAATATCACATATTTAAAGCCGCCACTGCCGCCGCCGTCACCGTGCGCACGTTTCCCAAATGAACTCGACTTGAAGGATGGCGTGCCGTATGCGATTTCGCCGCCGTTCTTGTCTGGTGTCAATTGAGGCGCGGGTGAGATATCGGCGAGGGCTCCGGAGTGCCACGCGCGCTGTCGCCGTCACCGCGTGCATCCCCCAAGATAAATTTCGGAGGCCCGTTTCCTGCTTTGATTACAAACGACATCCGCATGTGTGCCCCCCCCCCCTCACAGAAGAAGCCAATCAAGAAGACAAATAGCTGCGGCCCCAGCATGAGCGGCAGGAGCGCGCCGCCTCGGCAGGCGGGCAAACAGAAGATGCCGCCGTCAGTGGAGAAGCTCTCGGCGGAGGAGATGGAGGAGTACACGTTCTCCCTACAGTGAGTCTCACCACTCATTATCCCGCCGCAGCCGCGCCACCAAACTCAAATGTGGGCGAAGAATAAAAGAAAACGGGGAAAAAATGTGGCTCACAGACAACGAGATGTGTGCGCAGCACCTTCTGTCGTCGTGTGTCTCTCAAGGAAAAAACACACCCTCAAACTGTTGTCGTTCGCTTTCGACCGACAAACTCATCTCGCTGGTTTTTGGCCCTGAGCAGCTCCGACGCGAGTCGGGGGGAGCAGGAGACCACCACCCAAACCCTCTGACCCTCTCAGCACTGATGCAAACGTGCATAAATCACCTTTTCTGAGCGTTTATACTCACATTTTCACATCATTTTGTCTTGAATTGGAAAAGAGAAGCAGTTTGAGGCCGTTTTTGGAGCTACAGGAGACTTCTTGTGCAGTGACGATAAATAATTATTTGAGCTTTGTTAATTTAAATTTTTTACCATCAAAGCACAAATTCGAAAGACTATAAGCAAAGATTTATGTTACTTTTCGGGGACCGAAATGAAAATTTGTGCGACTCAGTTTTGGGTTTTTGGGAAATTGTGACTATTCGACACGAATCTTGCCAACCAAACTGACTAATAATTTCATTTTCTGTCTTTTTCAACTGTATTTACCAGGGAGTCTCACAGTTTTAGAGACAGTGTCGCAAATAAAACAGTAAACAAGTTGTGGATATAAAAGACAAGTTAGAATAATAACAATCAGTGAAATAAGTCATGTTGTAAGAGCTCGTACGACCTTTTCCAGTAAAAACATTCACATTTTATAAAGTCTACTTAAGTGAAAACAAGGTTGAAACTTGTTTTTTTAATATAAATAGTCCCAATCAGACGAACCACAGCGGCCATGATGTCACTTTGTGTGTTTTCTTTCTCTTCTGCACAACAAAGACGCAACAAAGAGAGTTTTGGGATGGAAAAGGGCCGGAAAAAAAAAAAAAAATTGTTTTGCTCTCCGTTGTGGCTCGCAGCATTTGATTTTAATAAGAAAAACAGGAATGTATGAAATATAAACAGAGCACGAAGCTGCAGTCACTCGTGCACTTTGGCCAAATTCGTTAAACGCAACAAGGTGCGGCGCCGCGGCGCTCGCGACGCATCCAAACAGGCTGAGAGCGAAATGGCTTCTTTCAACAAGCAAAAAAAGTCACAGGTATTTGTTTTTATTCCAACGTCAACTGAATTAAGGGGAGGAGATTACTAGACACATACACAAGCACACGCACACACACATTGCTGCTGCTGCTGCTGCACTTGGGGGGTGAACAGCGAGAGAAGGAGGGGTTGGTGGTGGGGGGAGAGGTGGGGGGGTCCATGTATGTGCAAGAGAGACATAAAGCGAGTTTCTCCCTGGAGATTTAAAAGTACCCATGTTTCCTCATTTCTGGGAGTTGGTAATTTATAGCTGCTGGTCACATATTAAACAAGATCAGAGACGACTCCCTGACATCTTCTGAGCGTACTGGGGGAATTCGGATGATTACCAGCGTATCCCGCCAACAAATGACGACACAGGGACTATCTGGAGGGAGAGCGAGCACAAAAAAGCCAACGCAGGACCCGGGCAGACTGCGCACAAAGGCACACAATTAAATGGTTTCCCCGATTATTCATAGCGCCGCTTTTTACCTCTGAGCGGTCGCCCGGCTCGCCGGGATGAGACGTTTCTGTCAGTTATAGGTACGGATTGTATTGAGTCGGAGCCTCGGCGGCTCCCCGATGCCCTGTGAAGGTGCTGCTGCTATTGATTTCACCCTCGCGAGCGCGCACATTACAGCGTCTTTGAGCTGAAAGCTGCTTTCCTCGCCCTCGCCTAATCAGGCTATTAGAAAGACACAGGCGCCGGCGTCGGCGCCCTTTTTTTTTTCTTCTTCTTCTTCCCTTTTTCTTCTCGCGATGGCGTCAGAGCCGGGTTTTGAAAGTCGTGCTCTCGCCCGTCTCTCCCACTGCGTTGTTTGACTTATTCGGGGGGGCTTCTCCACATCACCTGAGGACTGACGGAGAAGCAGGAAGAAGAGGGAAAGAAGAGAAGGAGGCGGAGGAGGGTGGGAGAGGTGGTGGGTGGGTGGGGGGGGTTGTTTACAGATTTGCCATTATGGTGTCATCGCCATCTCTCCTGGCATCACGAGAGCTCAGCGTGCAGCTCCCGGTCTGTGTTTAGAACCATCCGTGCATGTATGTGCAGAGTGTGTGTCGCCGGCGTAAAGCACTGCAGGAGTGTTTACAGTAGGAACACGCACACGTCTGTGCTTTCCTGTATTTTAAGTGGGGAGAGGATTCGTAGCGCCGTGATTGAGGGATATTACTGCCATCTATTGAGCCACCGGAGACTGAGCTCATTGAGATTTTTATAGGGCGTCCTGACACAAATGTGCAAATCAGATGCTCATGCATTATTAAGCCAAACACTTAGAAACTGTAAGATTCGCCGCAGATATTCTTGACAATCACAGAAGCGCTTTTTCGTTTCGACGTCGCCGTCTGGCTCTTCTTTATTCACCCACAGAGATACAGGAAGAAGAATAACGCTCAATAAATAATGCTTCAATATTATTGATCCTACGCTGCTTTAAATGCTTCTGCATTGCAGGATGACGACAATAATGTCATCTCTTTTTGAGGCTTTCAATTGTTTAAGAAATTGAGCGTTTTTGGTGTCAAAATTGATGCAAAACATCACGTTTTCGTATCAAAATAACCTTTTTTTTCATAAAGAATGAATGCAGCAGATAATTTTACACGTTTAAATCAAAGTTTCTGTCATGAGACGTTGTTTTCCTTTGGTCTGAATCAAGTTATCGGTCCATAAGTAGTGTTTTTTTGTGCAGATTTGCTTAGGGAAGACAACCTTAAGAATTGGGATATCAAAGGAAACACATAGTTTCTCAGTGAGTATCGACAATTGCAAGTCGATTCTTGGCAAATGAAGAAGAGAAGCGAAACAAGTCGGGAGTGATCTGCGTTTTATGAGGCGTTACTGTGCTGCTGTATCTGTTTGAACATGCATGAAAGACTCTCGTCGACCTTCCAGCTCATTTGATGTTTTGCGAGTGAAATCTTAACCACCTTTTTTTCTCTCTCTCTCTCCCTGCCTCCCTCCCTCTCTCTCTCTCTCTCTCTCTCTCCCTCCCCTCTCACAGAACAAAATCAAAGCACCTGATTCAATGCGGCTGCTGTAATTTCATCGCGCCAATTTAATGCTTTCGGATGAAGATAAACATACTCCGGTTAATTTTACACTTCACAGAAGACTTTGGCAATACTTTACACCGAGTGTTTACATGAACATTTGAGCGGTTTACCGACAGACGCCAGTTTTCAAACTGCTCATTGTGGCTGAAAGTCACCGGCACTGTAATATCTCCTCCTGTACTTGTCGTTTTTTAAGTATTTTTATGTTATTAATCACTTTTTGCACCTGAGAGATAATCTGCATTTTTTCCTGCACGGCGACAACAGAAAGCTTGAATGTAATCCAAACGAAATCTTATCTTTTAAACAGGCAATTATAACAAACCATCAAGATGTCGGCCAGCATTCTGTGTATTGATAATTATTGGCAATTAGCGTTAGCATTGTGTCTTTCCAAAGTCGCACAACTAGTTTTTTTCTCCAACTCTCCTTTTGAGGAGAGAAACCTGCTTTAATCAAAGTCATTCTCACATAGCAATTAGATCTAATTAGTCCAATTATCAAGACTCTAATTACATTAAAATATACCCCCTAAATCTCATATCAATTATGGTATGTGAGACTTGTCCTGATCAGAAGACAGAGAGAGAGAGAGAGAGAGACAGAGAGAGAGAGAGAGAGAGACAGAGAGAGAGAGAGAGAGAGAGAGAGAGAGAGATTGAAAGTACAAAAAGATGAGCGTCTTCATCCTCTGGAGGACAACTTCCTGTTCAAGTGTCTGCGATTGTCCCTGAAGCTTTTTCTGACAAAAGGTTCAACAGGCACCGGGGGAGAGAAGTGTCGCGTAACCTTTCTTCCACGCGCCGTCGTACTTCCAACTGTTTGGCGACTGATCGTAATGCGGCGATTAGTTACACATTTGTTTTGTCTGGTTCACACTCGTGAGGGAACACCACGACTGTGGGTGTCGCAGCGGGGCGGGAAGGCGTCGCCGTGACGTCGTGACCTGTGGTGAAAGCAGAGCGTCTCAGAGTTGGACATCCAAAGTGTGGCCTCAAAGTCGTCTCAGACCTGCACATTTATACTGAAGCGTTACACAAAAGGTGTACTGACAGAGCACACACACACACAGACACACATGCACAGGCTGTTCTTGCTGTGGAGTCAGAGGGAACACACTGACCTAATTTCCCCCAGTTAGCTCGCCTCGTTGGGGACCAACGTTCCTCTCCACCCGTTTCCCCCAACCGAGCCTATCAGAGCACTCGCTCAGTGTGTGTCTGTGTCTCTATCATTCTGTGCCCTCCATCTGTTTGCATCCATGTTCAAGTAATAGATTAGCAGCAAAGTGTAGAGTTAGGCAAGCTGTCCGTCTCTCGCTTTCGACACACAAACACGTCGTTCCTTTAAGAAAACCGAATCCGCTTCGTATCATTGAGAGAGCGCGAGATCCGCCTGCAGAGAGAGAGCGAGAGAGAGAGAGAGAGGGAGAGAGAGAGAGAGAGAGAGGGAGGGAAAAAAAAACACCTGAAATAACAACTAGTTCCAGGCTGTCAATCCCTTTTGCACACTGCAGCTCCGAATCACAACTCAGTGCAAGGGTCAATCAATTCTGATGTAATGCTGGTAGGAGAGGTGGGTGGAGATGGCAGTGCCGGTCACCTCTGAGTCTCCGGTGCTTTCCAGGCCTCCTTCCTTTGCTGAGGGGGCAGGAAAGTGTCTGCGTGTGTGCATGCACAAGTACATGCGTGCATGTGTGAAAGAGAGGCCCCTGGCTACCTCGGCCCGAGTGCACATGTTAGGGTTTTTTGCGGCCAGACGCGCCCTAGGTCACTTCGGATCTCGCAGACGCGCACACACACACACACACACACACAGAGACACACACACACACACACACACACACAGAAAAATCAACGTGCTGCTTCCTTTATGGAAATCAGAGCTGTCAGCTCCCTGACAGGCCTCGCGCTGCCATGTGATTGGCTAATCCGCAGCCATGTGGGTGTCAGCGAGAGCCCGCTGCGGTCCCATTGGTGGTCTGGGTCAAATGAACGTGTTTCCCCACTGACACGTAAGAGAGCGGGGGGGAGGTGTCGCACCGGGGAAAGTGACAGAAACTATATGGACGAGCATATGAGTGATTGTGTGTGATTTGTGCATGAGAAAGTGTGTGTGCCAGAGGTGACACTTCACTCTTGCTCTTCCTTCTTCATGTGCAATCGCTTCTGCCCCCCCCCCCCCGTCTCATGTGCGTGTCTAAAAAAAGATGGCAAAAGTCAACAAATAACTCCCCCAGAAATGAAAAGTGGATTTTTTTTAAATGCAGCCTGATATTAGCTGATGCACTGGAGCACAAACACACACTAACGTGCGGCGCCCTGTGCAAATAAATCCGAACTTTTAGCAAAACATCAGTGACGGGCAGCTCTGATAATATTAGTGACAAGTTCTCACTGTTGATGTAATCAGGGTTTGATGCACGGCCGAGCAACTGTTTATAGTATATGAGCGTGATGTCATGCGCTCCCATTTTAGCCACCGTCATTTTAAAGTGGCCGCACGCTCGGCTGGTGATTGCGCTGACACCTCAGACTCAAACATTTGCCTTTTTTTTCGTACTCTTTGTTGAAAGACACACAAACAAAATTGACAACTTTCCCACAGAAATGCTGAGCGCGCCTCCGCTCTGATCCAAGGGGCAGAAAAATGTGTGCAAAGTGGAAATAGGATGCTGATCTGCCAGCATAGTGCACAGAGGAGCGTAACTGACAAACGTTTGTTTGTTTACATAAAGTTGTTGCCTTTTTCTATCAGATCCTGCAATATCCTGGGAAGAGTTTACGCTCCTAGAATAAGTTCAGCATCAAAGTTTGCGTGTGGTCCAATTTGCAACCAGATTTACCAGAATTCCAGAGACTAACTGGCTCGGCCTTTACTGGAGACGTCTACACAATCTCTTTGCATGCACTCACACTCTAAACACTTTGAGATTTGACTAAATCAGGAAATAATGAAAAAGTTCTGAATCACTCCATCTAAATAATAGAAACTGACACGTTCATGTCATGACATCAACACAATGTGATCGTGGGAAAAGTCAAATGTCGAGTGCACAGAAGAACAAACTGGTTTGAAAGTTAAACTCTGAACGACATTTCAGGTCAAGTCTTTGCACACAAAAAGAGAGTCTTTTTTGCCTTCATTTCCATGTTCATCTCTCACTTCTTTGCTCCCTGCGAAGCACACAGTTAGTTCCTCATAATTATTTCCTTTATCCCCTCTCACTCCCTCCTGTTAATTCCGTCTTTATCTCACTTTCCTCGCCTCTAATTTTCTCCCATCTTTCTCCCTCCATCCTGCCTCTATCTCTCTGGTGACAATGTCCTGCAGTTATGAGGCAAGGTCAGAGGAGTGAAATCCATTTAAATACTGATGCAACCCTCTGGAGGCCTATACTCAGCCTCAGCAGCACCCCCCCCCCCGCCCTCCCCGCACGCCTCACCCCAATTGATGAATGGATGGATCTCTGCAGAACATTTATTATTTGTCCTGCATTAATCATTCAGGGCAGAGCGGGTTTACTGGCACTGGGGTTTGTGTGTTTTCTCAGCACCCCTCCGAAAAAAAAGTTTATGGACAGAACAACAACCTGTTCTTCATTGTTAAGGACCGTGGTGGTAGTTGTAGTAGCTGCGTGTGTGTGTGTGTGTGTGTGTGTGTGTGTGTGTGTGTGTGTGTGTGTGTGTGTGTGTGTGTGTGTGTGTGTGTTGTTGATCCCAGGTGCATCTGCATTTGAAATGTTTCCACCCCACTTTATGGCACACCGAGGGACCTGCCATTTCCATGTTTTAATTCCCTCTCATGCTAAGTCAGGCGCTCCATAAAAACACCACATGTTGCTCTGCAATGAAAACAGCTACCTCATGTTTGCATCCAAACTACTCCAAGGTGTGTGTGTGTGTGTGTGTGTGTGTGTGTGTAGGCCAAGGTGCATTTTCTGCAGCCACTGCTGAATCATGATTTGTCTTTCTTATCCAAGTGGTGTGAAAAGACCCTTTTCCACTGATGTTACCAGGAACTTTTAGTTCCTAGTAATCTGTGACGTTTGTGTTTGTTTACATCAGCTTTTTCTGTCTTCTTCTCTGTTTTGTAGTTCATCACAGCGCCACTCACAGGCCGGTTATTTAACAGCGCTTTCGATGGTTTCGTAAACTGTCGTTCAGCTTCTTTTATCTTCGTTTGACTCCTCTCAGTTTTGTTTCGCTGTGTCCCAAGAGTCCCGTCTTCTTTCTTTGCTATTTTAGCGTCTCCTGTTGAAGGAACCGGCCGTCGAGCACTCTGAGCACCTTTTCCGCTTCCCTCAAATGTTCCCCCTGCATGCAGAAATGCCCCTCACATTGTAAAACTCTGCAGCCAGGTATTAAGTCGATCTCGGGTCCCAATAAAGCGTATTTAGTGTTTGTGATTATCCTCCTTCAGCCCCGATCAGTTGCTAACAATTATGCGTTGGTGGTGGGCTGTTATACGGCTTTCTTCACCTGATGATGGACTCCAACTCTGAGTCACGGCTCCGTTTTTTACTCGTGCCACCACTGGGCTCCCATTTTATCAATGAAACACATTCATGTGCGCTGCGGCTCTGCCAGTTAAAGTAACTTTGCCTATAAACGCACCAAATTATTGGAGTTGGATGGGATGAAATAAGTAAGAGGAGTGAAATCTGAAGCAATTTGTGTATTTTTCGAGATTTCTTTTCTTTCTTTCTTTTCTTTAACCCGGTATAAATAAAACTTCTCACAAGATGATATAAAATGACTCAATTATCCCGAAGCCTCGCAGGCATAAAGCGTTGCTCTGTTCAAGTTGTTTTTATGCACACACGCATCCAGGGTGCTTTGGAAAATGATACCAGCTTAGCAACCTATGATTATCTTTTAATACATCTTGTGGGAGTGGGTTTCTTGCTGAGTTTTCTGCACTCCCTGCATTATATTTACCCACCTGTACCGAGTCTTTATGATGGCACTCATTACCGCGTGTGTGCCGCGCTCCTCCAAGAGTGCAATAAATATGGAGCGAGCCCTTCTATAACGTTAATGCATTATGTAAACGTGTGCCGGCGTACACGGAGTATGTATATTTATTTATGCAACACATGCACACATCCATAAATTACTGTCTTGATATAGAAATGTGCGAAATGTGCATTAGAAATGTATGGAAATGCGTGCGAGCGCTTGAGCTTAATGGATTCGCTGCTTTTGATTGGTCAGTGGGGTCAGCGTTGGAGGTCAGCAGTAGCAGCGGCGGTAATTATGTGTGTTGTACACAGACACACACACACTCACTGGCATACATATGCATGGACAGCAAAGTGAAAGTTCACGACTGAAAGTGAAAAAAGTAAAGAGTCAAAGTTCACATTTTAACTATTTTGCTGCTTAACTCCGTCTGCGGCTACTCAGGGAAGAGACTGATTTTCACCCTGAGTGGATAAACTGCAGGAATAAAGGCGCAACATGACCATTAATCACCAGCAGATCGTTATTCCCTCGTGCAATAATCTGTTTAACATGCAATTTATGTGCTTTTTGATGTGGAACTAATTCATTGAGAACCACACACAACTTTCAGAGTGAGTTCACCTGCTTTGTTTCCTCTGACTGATGGATGTGGACCAAAAAAAGGACCAAACGCCTGCAACAAACAATCACCTCGAGCGAAACGTTATATCTTTATACAGTTTAGAAATGAATCAAATTAATCCAAGTAATTAAACTTTATGGCTGTAACCAGGACTGAAGGCGTCGACTGGCATTTTCACCTGACCGATAAGTGCAATGCAGTCAATCCTGTCAAAAGAAGCTCGCACACAATGTTAATTAGTTATTTTTTCCTCTTAATGAGTTTATGTTGTTCAGCCAGTGAAGCAGGGAGTCACTGAAGTCGTTGGATATCTGAAAACGTTTCAGCTTCAGCAGTTGAACGTGTGATTTACAGATTCACGGCCTGCCGAGAGTTCAGACAGGAAGGCGAGATATCGAGCTTCCTGTTTGTCTCCCGCAGGTTCGTCCCGCGTTCCTCCCGCGGTGGCTGACAGATACTGGCGAGTTGAATGTGAGTCGCAGGCCTTGGCACACTCGGGGAGGGTTTAGCTGAGCTGATGAGTCCTTTTCTTGTTTGTGCGCTCGTGACATGGGAAGGAACAACAAACATATCAAAACTCAGATAATGATGGAACAGCTTCTGGCCCAGATTTCACACGAGCATAGAAACTACAATTCAAATGGGGCATTATGTGCCAGCGCACGCCTGTTGAAACGCTTCGTTTCGTCACCGGGCCGCTACGCCACATGCTATCAGTCGTCCGGGACACAAATCGCTGTGATATTGGGATGAAACGTGCGTCTTTCTGGCGAGATAAAAAAAAAAAAAAATCCCACTCCTCCGCCCGCTGCCTTTGCTTCTTCTTCTGTATTGTAGTTTTGTAATTGGAGGTGCCATAATGAAATCAATTCAGTGGAGATAACAGATTTCACATCACGTTACCGGTTCCCTTCTGGAAGGGGCCGCCGCCGCATGAAGACGTCTAAAAATATTCCTCTTTCATGCATCATCAATATCTTCATTATATGAAAGATGGACGTCAGATTGTATTTGCTGTTCCCGCTGAACGCCGGCTGACAGGGTAGCATCTTGCCTGTGTCTGTCACACACACACACACACACACACACGCGCGCGCGCATGCAGCTTTTTTTGTGTGTGTGTCTCCGCTCTGATTCCACTTTCGCAGACACGCGGGAAGCAGTTTTACACCACAAAGAGACGCAAGTCGCGATAACGCTCGCAAGCGAGGAGAAGCGTCTTTGTCAAAATCACACACGCACAAAAAAACAACAAGCAAAGACACACACTCGCATAAACACACACACACTGGCTTGCACATAATCAGTCTTCTGTTCGGATTATACCTCGAAAGCTTGTGTGTGGACACAACAGACAACAGGATTGCAGATTGTTTAGTATTTTTCTGTCACAGAAATATACTTTTTTTGGTTGAAAATATTCAGGTTGCTGACATTAGAATACATTACGGGATAAAACCGGTCTGACAGCTCGTTATTGTATCACATTTCGCCTTGTTTATGTAAAATTATCAGCTGAATGTGACAGGAAACACCAACAAACAGTGAGCTCAAAGGACTGTATTTGTTTGCATATAGGCAAAAGATGCATGAACTTGTATTCACCCATTTGTTTTCTAAATGCAGTGCAGTGGATTGAAAAAAACAGCAATTTAGCTTCTTTTTTAGTTGTTTGAATGAAAAACATCCAAATTTGATCTGCTGATTCCCTCAAACTCACAACTTTAACTCTAAACTCACAATAGACGAGTACAAATAGGGAGTACTTTTTACCTGTCCTCTCACAATGAAATATGTTGTAAACAATCGGATCTATGAAGAACATAAAGGACTATAGGAAGCCGTGCTTTTACTTTGAAAGGTCACACAGGTCTTTATATAGAGACCTGCAACCTTCATACTCGTAACACTTTTTGAAATGTGTGTTTTTATGGGGTAAACATGGGAATTTAGAGCAATTGAGCAAGTTGGGGTCTTATTCATGGGCACTAAGCTCCGCCCCCCTCACTCTCCAGAGTAGCACTTGAACTGACGGCCTGCAGGAAGTTAATGGTAAACCCGAACCACACATGAAAGCTGATGTTTTACTTCGCTCTCGCCAATTTCCTGTTGAGATCGGTGCGATTTGAATAAAGCTTTATACAAAGTAGATGGAAAAGCAGTTTTGTTTTCCCGACGGGATGTAAATGATTGGATTTCATATTGTTCCCACCGCACCTGAACTGGGCGGCGTGAACGGCGCCGCAGCTGAAAAGAAACCGTCAAGCGGCGCCTTGAATGATAACTGACTTTAATGACACGTTTATCCTCTCCGCCGGAGTTTGTTTCCGCCACGCCATGAATATTTATCGGGCCGAACTGTTGAGCGAGCACTTTTCTGAATGAATCCCCAGTTTTTTCCCACGTGTGCGGCGCCGTTCTCGCGAGCAACTGGATTCCACTTCGGGAAGTCTGCAGCACGTCGCGGACGCTCGCCTTTTGTTTGAGACGTCCATACATTAGCGGGGGATGAAATCCGAGGCTTCGTTTCGATGTGAGTGGAGCCTAATTATTTGGCAACGAGGATTGGGGGGGGGGCAAGACAATTGATTCTGTTTCTCCACTTTAGGCGATGTAGCATTTCTCCCCAGATAGACACTACAAAGTGAATTCCTACTGTGCTCTGGGACACAGCGGTGAGACGCGGGGATGTCCACAGGCTCGGGCCTGCAGCCACACTCTGTGATGCTACCCGGAGCCGCACTGTAAACAGCCACTTTTAGCCTCCTCCTAATTACTGGCAGCCAGACGACAGGGGTCATCGCTATCTGCTTATGTTTACATGTGCAGACGACGGCGCAGGCCGGCTGTGGCTGCTGCACACACAAACACACCCTGAGCAGAGTTGTCGGAGTGTCTGTTGGTATTTGTGCCGGGTTATTTACATCGTTTGCTTTCTTTTCTCGACATAGCAGCTTTGCCTTTCCTTTCCTTTCCTTTCCTTTCCTTTCCTTTCCTTTTTTTCCTTTCCTTTCCTTTCCTTTCCTTTCCTCTCCTTTTTTTCCTTTCCTTTCCTTTCCTTTCCTTTCCTCTCCTTTCCTTTCCTTTCCTTTCCTTTCCTTTCCTTTCCTTCTCCTCCCTTCCTTTCCTTCCCACTCCTCCTCTCCTGCCTCCCCTGCTCCATCTGTGCCCTCTCTATGAAAGGGAATAGTTGAGCAGGCCTGACAAAGGGCGGCACAGAGGAGGCAGAGGTGCTGAGGGAAGCTGAGCACTGCTGGAAGGGATTCCTATCTGTTTGTGTGTGTGTGTGTGTGTGTGTGTGTGTGTGTGTGTGTGTGTGTGAGAGAGAGAGAGAGAGAAAGACGAGCGAGCGAGCGAGCGATCATGTATGAGTCTTTGTCAATTTGAATACGGCGTTTCCACACCTCCAGTGCTCGCTGCTTTTGTCTGACGATGGATAAAAGCGTTTGATTAATATGCTGTTGCAAAACTTCCTGCCACTGCAGCTCATTTATCACCCTCTGTGAGACGTCCTGTGTGTACCAGCAACCTGCTGTTTGTCCAGCTCAGCCTCGATGTAAACAAAACACACTAACCGTCCTTGTCCGTCGCAGGTCCGCGCCGGCGGGACCCGAGCGCTGCCGGCCGCGCCTGTCCGAGCGAGCCCGCCTGGCCCTGCGCATGCTGCCGTCCGAGCTGGGCCTGCCGTTGCTGCGGCAACAACAACAACGAGCGCATGGTAGCCGGCGCGGCCGCGCTCGTCAGCTCGGCCTCATTATGCTGCTGCTGGCTTTGATGTGGTTTGTGAGGCTCTACCTGCATTACTGCAGCCAGTGGCTCTACCTCCAGGCCATAGCAGTTCCTGTCAACAAGTGAGTTTGCTTCCTTTGATATTGCCTCGCACGCACACACACACACACACGCGCGCGCGCACACACACACACATGGAAAAAGGAGCCTATGGACACACATACGCACGTTGCTGCAGACACAAATCTATGCGCAAAATAGCGGATCGATTCCTCCAGATTAGTGAAGCAAACAGGCGGATTGCAAATTCATGCAAACGGACGTGCGTGTAATCTTGGAAACACACAATTATCTCGAAATAGGATGTGAAGGAGATAAGCAGAGGAGAGGAAGAGCGTGTGTGCAAGTGTGTGTGTGTGTGTGTGTTGGCTCGATACACCCAAATCATCTGTTTGGAATCCCCCCATTAACATTTTAACAAGACTCTCTCAATATTAACAAACCGTTGCTTGGGGAGTTTGCTCTCCACACAGCTTTAAGTCCCAAAAGGCTACATTATTTGGAAGGAATTTATTGTTATTATTTGGTACACGGCATCGATAATAAACAGCAATAAGATACCAAGGAACTGTTAAATCACAATGCAATAGCATATGGTGCCGATTTAATCCATCACAATAAAAGAGAGGCTGGCTGCAAACATGCGCACAAGCAGGTTTTTTACTGCAATAACACGAGGGTGCAAGTGCCACGCGTTAAATCATGGAAAGTGATGGAGGGAGGGAGGCAGGAAGAAAAAGGGAGAGGAAAAATCAGGCTGAATGAAGGGAAAAAATAGCAGAAGAATGGACTGAGGGGGAGGAAGGGAGGAGGGAGGAGAGAGGAAAAAAAACAAAATGTGAAAACAGAGGGGGTCAACGTCGGATGACAACTTCCACATGTCCGATTCGGCTGCTCTCCCTCCGAGCATTTTTTCTCTCCATGCAACGGTCAGAGCTGGTGCTGCCCATCGAGAGGGGAGGGGGGGGGGACGAGAGAGTCCAAGTGACAGTCAGTGTGGTTAGCGTGATGACAGGCATCTCCCTCCTCTCGCTCGTCTTCCTCCCTCCCTCCCCCCCTCCGTCCTATAATCCTCCCTGGGACGTCGGTGGACAGCAAAGTGAGCCCTGCAGCAGCGGCGGCGTCTGACCCCGATGCGGCTCCACAGGCTGAGCCGTCTTCCCTTTTTTCCTCCTGTTTTTCAAATAAACGCAAAAAAAATGCCACATTTATAGTTTTTGAACCTGTTTTCATTTATAGGAATTTAATAGCATTCATTCAGAGAACTTTGGTCTCTAACTCGATGAATCGGATCAATCCTCGGAGCTGCGCTGACAGGAGGTTGAAGAACTGGACATTTTTTCTATTTTACAGTATTTTATGTGCATCATAAATGTGATTAGGGAACAAAGGGTTAAGTAAAGAAGAACTTTGAACGTCAAATAAATACATCACTGTAAAAACTATGATTCTGGGAGGAGCGGAGGAGCATGGAGTAATAATATGTAGGATGTCTGTGGTGCAGTGGTTTGCTTTCTCCCCTCACGGCGGGGCGGAACCAGGTTCAGACCCAAAAGGAACCTTTTCTGTGCAGTTCGCATGTGGTGGTTCCGGTTCCCTCCAGCAGTCCCAAAACATGCATATGAGCTCAATTGGTGACTCCAGTTTGTCTACCGTTGTGATTTTTATACAGCCACAAGACTTTCAAAAAGCATGGAGTTTCTGAGGTTTAATTCTCCTTTGTGAAAGTCTCTTATTCCGTTTTTTTGGGTTATGTATAAGATAAGTTTTGGCAACCTCAAAGGAGATGAATTCTTTGCCCCCCACCTTGTCTTGCCCCTCACCACCCCCCCTTTGAGATCTCCTCCACAATAAAAGAGGACCAGAGTCGTCCGGTGGCGTAATCTCCCAGCTCAGAAACGACTTTTTGAATCTCGGATCTGCCAGAGAGAGGGAGAGAAAGCAGCAATGAACCTGTGCTGCCGGATTAATGGACAGAATCTGGGGGGACGTTTGATTCTTGGAGCAAATCAGACGGAAACTAATGAGAGAAAACTGGACCCCCGGTCGCCCACCGCCGGTTCTGCCTCCTCCTGGCTGACGGGAAGATTAAGAAGCTCATGAGGCTTGCTGTAAATGCTGGAGTCTCACTCTGTCATGTATCAGCCCAGGTGGCAGCACCGTCAGACGTGTTTTCTGTCCAATTTTTCATCATTTCCGCGTCTTTTCATTCCAATTCGACACACATATATATATAAGGATTATCAAGCCAATTAAAGTCTTCGTCTTAAAACACAGCGGCGGCAAGCAGCGAGGCTAACAGCAGCCAATTATGAAGGTAATTGTCATCAAACTAATTAAATATGATGGAATCAAGCGCAAAGGACGGGACGCGGCGTGTGAATCGCTGGAGCTGGTTGCCCCTGAGCGGGGAAAGCGTCACAAACAAACGAATATGGCGCCGGCGTTATTGACACGTTCCTCTCTCGCCAGATTCCGCTTCCACGCACACACCGTGGACCTCGTGTACCAGAGCTCGCTGCTCCACACCCGGGAGGAGCTGGCAATGGTGGTGGTGGGTCCCCTGACCTTGAACGCAGCAACGTTCCTGCTGGTTCTGATCAGATGGGGCTGTCAACAGATATTTGGCTCACTCCCTTCCTTCACGTCAAAGTTTATCATGGCTCAGGGAGTGTGGACAGTCCTCGACCCCCTGGCGGTCTTTGCAGTGGACGCCGTCCTCGGGGTAAGTCACTTAAAAATAACTTGGACACTTGTGCACTTTAAATAGGAGTTCACTTTATCTTGGCAAAGTGACTTTAGATCGGGAAAAAAAGAGAAAAAAAAGAGGAGGGGAGAGGGTGAGAAAGGAAGTGTGCAAGGTTGGATGGGTGTCTTTTTTTGGCAGAGGGTTGGATCCTGTCAGTGTTGTGGACTGTTTGGATCATCGGCCGGCTAAAAACAAAGCGGATTTCGGTCTTTGTTGCCGAGGAAGAGAGACAGAGATCCTTTTGATGCTCAGAAATTCAGAAATTAAAGACTTGAGCGATTGTGTGATCTATCTGTTCTTTCAACACCTTTTCCCAACTATCGATGTGTAGTTTTGAATAATAAACCTTTCCTACGTACATTTTTACGGTACTTCCTTCCTTCTTCCACATCTTGCCTCCTCAGCGTCTCGCCTACAGCCCCGACACTCCGGTGGGCGACGCCGCCAAGCTTTACTGGCACTTCTATCGATCCGCCCAATCGGGGGCAGCGGGGGTGATCATCACGCTCTTCCTCTATGGGGTCATTTTCCTGCTTTCCATCACCATCCTCTTCGTTTACCTGCTCAGGTAAGACTCAAAAACCCCCAGAAAACCTCAAGAAATTCGCCTTAAATAGAGGATTTTGTGTCTAAATCTGTAAATCTACAGACTTTTATTTTGAAATTTAAAGTAGATTTGTGTCGGTACCTTCAGTTTTGGGTGACGCCGACAGTCTGTCATCAGCCGCTGGTTGTTTCCATCGTTTGTCCACAAACAGCGACGGGAAATAAAAACAAATGTTGATGAAACTCCGCCTGGATTTTTATAGTCACATGGAATTATTGATGCCGCTTTTGCATAAAAAACTCCACTTTCAAGCGCGCAAACTCCACACAAAGAGCCCCTCCCCCTCCTCCCGCCATCGCACACACGCCGCACTCGGCTGGAATATTGCGAGCGTTTCTAATTTGGAAAGTTCGATGTGGTTTGATACGGCGCGAAACACGTGACCCCCTTTTTACATTATGCGATTAGGCGGAGTGTTTTGCATGGTTGGGATCACTGCAGGTTTTTCATACATATTGATATGGCCTCCGTATACATCTTAATGCCGTGCGTGTTCCACTCATGTCTCGCAGATTGAGGTCAGCCATGCTGAAGTGAGGAACCTCCGCTGGTTCCCACCGACGTTTTTTCCTCCTAATGTCCCGAGTCGAGCGAACAGGAAGCTACAAACGCCAGCAGCAGCTCAGTTTAGAAACCTTTAACCGCAACGCGTTGCAAGCATCAGAGTTTAGACGGTAAAAACTCAAAAAACTGACGTTTGTTTTCGTGCCGCACGGAAGCGTCGATCAGAGAAGCGCGTGTACAATTACAACGCAACCCAGTGTTTGTCCAAGGTGTGTTTCCGCGCCGTCGTATCGGAACAAATTCCATTAACGGCTCCAAATGTAAGAAAAGCCCTTATTGAATTAATCAGTTTGAGATTGGCGGCCGAGGAGAGGGTGCCATCTAATTTCAGTAAGCGGGACGCTTATCGTGGATCCAGCTAAATGGACAATATTAAAACAGCAGCCGGGAATAATGACTTCTGCCACTCAAGCCGCCGCCGCCGCCGCCGCCGCCGCACGGGTTTGTGTTGAATGTAGGCCACGAGGCTGAAGCAAGGCTGATAATTTTATGGGTTACAGTTTTCTATTGGCTGCAAGGAAAGGGGGCTCTGACACAGACCGTGACCCATTTCTAAAAAAAGAGGCCCGGGGCGATATGTATAGATAGAATGGACTGTTATCCTTTTTTAATTACATTTTAGGCAGCCTTTATTCACCGCCCGCACAAAAAAAATACACGTTACACCTCCGTCCGCTTTGAAAGTCCACAAACACTGAGAGGAGGGACGTCACACTCGTTTACGGGAGGGTCAATTCGGGAAGTCTAATGCTCATGTCCATGATGTGCGTCTGTGTTTGTTCGTCGTTGGGTTTTTCAAGGTGGAAGATCGAAGCCACGTCCGAGAAGTTGTACCTGTTGGTTCACGCTGGAAACGGCTTATTTTATCCAAACGTGCTAAATTCAAGAGATCGCCAGCTTTCTAATGAAGCGCCTCATGCTTCCCTCAGGAATTTAGTCGTCAAAGAGGAAAAAATAAGAAGCTTTATGTCTAATGGAATTCATCTGATAACTGTATTTGGTGGAAAAAAGGAAGAAAATTGTGTGTAGTTGTTTTCAGAGACATGCAATATGATTAATAATGATGTATTCACCAAAATGTTAATCAGAAACATTAAAATCATCCTATCTTTTTGTATTTATTTTGATTTATTCAACGTGTTTACGACAAATATCTACACATTAGAATTCATGTGATGCAAACAAACATTTCTAGGCATTCATACAAGGAATCTGGCCCCTTCCTGCCCTCTTGAATCCACTCGCGTCACGATGACACATATGCAGCATGTATGTCCTCATGTTGAACCCTGCTCTGCAAAAAAAGAAAGGAAAAAAAACCCAAGGAGCCCCCTAATATGAGCCTCGTCGTCCAGGTCAGACCCCACAGATAAGAATTACACGCTCGTATCCAGGGCCGCTTCCACCACCAAGGAAATTAGGCGGTTCTGAAGCGCAAAGATGCAAAGACTGTGAATTCCTCCACGAGAGAGAGAGAGAGAGAGAGAGAGAGGGGGGAGATAGAGGGAGCGAGCGCATAAATGAATGAGAAGCACAATTTCAAGTGTAGGATGAAAATGAATGCAAGCTATTCCTGTGTCTGAGGTCAAGATTCTACAAACGCTGGGCTCCCAAGAGCGCTGGGGAATGATGCTGAGTTCAAAGCTGCGCGGCAGCTTCTTGTATAAATCCCTGCCTCCTTGATGTTGGTTTTATTTGAGAGTTGATTACCCTCTGACAGGCTAGATTCTCTATGGAAGGGCACAAGGTCCGCTGGTTTTGATGGTCAGCCAAGGCATTTGTTTACAGACATGGTGTTTCTTTTTAGGGGTTGGCTGCGTGCACCCTTGTGTGGCAGCAAGAAAAACACAACACTTTGGTGCCGTGCACTCATCTGGAGGTATGAATCGATACGCCCTCTGCAGCGCGCAAACATTTTTTCCTGTGACTCAAGCCGGGCTCTCCAGACACATCTGCAACCGGCACGTCCGCTGCATCTGCCATCTTTGAAGCCTCGGCATTAGCGCTGGAGAACATCCCGGGATCCGACTCCCACACGATAATAGATGTGCAACCACGCAGACGCCCGGCCAAACACAGACATCTCTGCAGCCGGCTCGGCGCTAACAAAGCGCTTCCTACTCACGGGCCAATTTGTTTGATTCCTTTTGCTGCTCCTTATTGATGTATTAGTCTTTTCAAGCGCGTCACACTGCAAATCTGCTCCGTGTAATCAATAAAAACTACCCCATGTTTCTCCTCTGGGCTGAAATTAATGTGATTTCGGCCCGTTTCATGGAAACGAGTCACTCCGTTTAACCGGAGCGAAGCCAAAGAGTTAGTTGGAAAGGAATCGTCTGCGAAGGGTGGTGCCGAACATGGGGTTCGGGACCCCGTTGGGGGACCGCAAGGACCCGGGCTGTGAGGGGAGGACGACAAGGATTTGCCTTCTTTGATGTGGTCAAAATTAGATTTGCACAAATTAGAGAACACTAAAAGACATTTTAGTGTCCAAAGCAGACTTTGAATCTGTCTGAGGCTTTTATTTTGAAGGCTGGTGCTTTTAGTATGGCCACCGGTGTTTGGCGTCAATGAGAATAAAGTGGAAAAAAAAGGTGAAATCTGTCCAGAGGTGTGACTACGTCCCTCTGTCCCTCTGTCTCTGTCCTGGGTGGGACGCTGTGAATGTCCTCAGTGGACGGACGGGACTAAAAAATTGACAGTTTGACCTCCACCGATCAGTTGTGTTGACTCTCGCCTCCGCACTTCACTCCTCCTTCCAGATTCCACAACGACGGCCGCATGCTGGACGTCTACCAGCGGCTCACCGCCAAGGAGGGGCGGTACTTCCTGCCTCAGGACCTGGAGCTGTCCAATCAGGAGCTGAGCTACATCGTCAAGAAGGCCGAGCAGTGGAGGGGCTTCAACGGGGAGAGGCGCAAGGTAAAAAGCAGCCAGAGCCTCGGTCGTTTTTCGGTCAGTCAACGATTTAAAGTGATGAGACACACGTTTGTCTGGTGACTTCCTGTCGCGACAGGAAGCAGGTGGAGGAGCGACGCTTGTTGGTCACTCGGAGGGAGACGTGACGTCTGAGAGCATGTATGGAAGAGGCTCGTTTTCTATCATTACATTTTCTTTAGTTACATTTGAGAAAGCTGAGAATTCATCTCAGAGGTCTTTAGCTTCGTTCTAATTAGTACGAGATAATTACCAAAACAGGAACCCGGTGCAGCAGCAGCAGCAGCAGCAGCAGCAGCAGCAGCCTGCCTGCCTGCCTGCCTGCCTGATTAGCCGGCGCCAGTAAAAAACCAATTTCCGAAGATATTTCATTAAAGCGCGACCGCTC
>JASSRZ010000002.1:7085584-7111981 GCA_032164315.1 Malacoctenus gilli
GCCTGCCTGCCTGCCTGATTAGCCGGCGCCAGTAAAAAACCAATTTCCGAAGATATTTCATTAAAGCGCGACCGCTCAATCGACACACCTTCTGGGACGCACGCGTGCCTCTAATGTGGATCACCTCGGGGTCAGGTGAGCCGGTTCAAACGCCCGAGTGACCTCGTGAAATTGCCGCCGCCGAGGCGAAGCCGGCGCGGCGTTTGACGGCCCCGGCGCGGGGGTCGACGGTGATGACACGAGGAAGGGCGCGCGCGTCAGTGGTGAGCCGGCGCCCGATGAGGAATCTTTGCATAATGATTGAAAATGTGACTTGTCGCGATAAGGGGAAGAGAAGCGGGCGATCAAACCGCGGCCCCGCTTCAATTTATTCTGCAGGGTTTGTTCGTGGCACACGTCGCTCGCCGTGTGCACCCCCCCATCGCCACCTGTTCATTAACTTAGTTGCACTTTGCGAGCACAAAGTCATGTGACTTCATGCGGAGGCTGTAGAGTGGAGGGAAGTCTGAGCTTCCTGTGCAGAAGGAAACGAGGAAACGAGGCGTCAGTCTGTCGTGAAGGTACGACAGAAACAAGCGCGACCATTTTTAGGGTCAAATTAGGCATTTTAAACTTGTTCAGATCACTGGAGTGTCGTAAACTGTCGTGTTTACAAAGTCCACACTGAGTGTCTGATTGTAGGAAATCCTTCACAATAAAACTCAAGTACGTTTGAAGCTATAGAGACATAATGGCAAAAGTTATGTAAAAGAGGACAAGTGGTGGATCTTTCCTGTGTGGACGATTTCTGGTTCAAGCCTGCTGTTAGACGGAGCTTTTTAATGTGGATTTAGTTCAAAAATCAAAATGCACAATGTAAAAAAAGATGGAAGAAGCTTTGCTCATTCATTCCAGCTTGTCTCCATGAGAGCACAAAGTTTTGGTAGAGTTTCGTGAGTGTCGTGATGCAGAAAGTGACCATCAAATGTCAAGGATCGCGGTTCGAATCGCAGTTTCGAGAGAAAATACATCCGACACAACAGAAGTCGCAACATGACCTCAAATACGATGATCAGGAATCGTAAGGCAAAAAAATCACACGTGTCTTGTTCACACTTTCGGTCCTACGTGATGGTAACAAAGTCGAGCGCTACGGCCAATTCCGGTCTTTGCTGCACCTGCCTCGTCAGTCCTAATGAAGTGCCGCCCTGGCTCTGAGAGGTGACTACGCTGCCGCTAATGGGATGGTGATGGACCTGTTTATTGGGAGAAAATTGAACCTCCCCGATGTTTTTTGGGAGACTTTGAAAGAAATTACATCCCCCCAAAGTTTGTGATTAACCAAAGGCCCCATTTAGCCGCTGATGGCCTCTCGCGGCGGCGCGGCGCTAAATCATCCTTGCATTACCGCATATCTCCCGCCGCAGCCGCCAGTTGAAGCCTGCTGCTTTGTATCGTGCCTAATTTGCCGTTATTAAACTGATAAAACGGCAACACGTGAACACGATGGGAATTTAGGATCATTGCGTTTTAACATTTCCACATAATTCCAGCTGACCATTTCTCATCAGGGCGAGATGTGCGGCGCCATTATTTCATAATGATGGTAACAATTCCTCCTATGAAAAGGGTCACTTTCCTAACTCAGCAAAGACATATCCCTATTAGACTAATTTGCCTACATGCAAATTTTTGTCATTTTTCCCTCATTAACTATTTATCACAGACACGGGGAAAAAAATATATTCATGAAGGCGAGCGAAGGAGCAGCCCGACCGAGCTGAAACTAATATTTTGCAACTCTAATGATTTTTTGCATCCTTAATTAGATAGAATAAGGTTGATATGATTAGGTCAGGATGTAGTGTTTTTCATTAAAAATACATTTCAGAAACTGTATTCCAAATGTGCCCTTGCAATTAAATAATGAAACCGACGCATTCCTTATTATGGACCCAATTAATATCACAGGCAAGGGCGTAATTTTAATAACAGTGGGCTACGAGGCCTTCATTAGCCGAGCGAGCGCGAGGAGCGATGGGGAGGAGGAGGAGGAGGAGGCGAAAAACAAGGTGCTCGGCGGCGGTCGGCAGCCAGGTTTTTTCCAAAGTTGCTCAACGCCACATCCTTTACAAGGGGGAAGTGTGGCGGGTTTTTTACCAGCAACCAGAACCGAGCAAGACGGAACGCACCGCAGTCTGATTCAGTCGAAATTCAAGCTCGATGGGTGAAAATACGAAGTTGTTCAGAGCTCTCTGTGGAAGCTTCAAGCGTTAGTTTGGTTTCTTCATCAGTTTGAACACCTTCGAGTCGAAGTAAGTAAGTTCAGGAGTTTTGCGACTTTTCCGCTACAAAACCCGACAAGAAACACATTCACATAGTTGCTAGGAACTCCACCGCATCCCAAGTCATCCTCAGTCACAGCAGCATCGCCGTATGTAAGATTACACGTTTGATTTTTTGAGGAAGACCCCCAAAACCCCTCTGAGAGTGAAGACTTTGAGCTGGTATCACAAGTGTCAGTAATCTACGAGGCTGTAACTAGTTTCCTGGCTGTGACGTGCTGTAACTTCGCTTCATCTCCGTGATGCTCTTCCTCCCCGCAGCAGTGAAACAATAAAAAAAGAAAAAGAGGAAATCCACATTCAATAACCAACCAGCCAATGGCCTATTATTATCAAACTTGTAATTTTCACAAGGCGGTCGTAAAACATAATCTGATTTTTAGTTTCCCGCCAATTAACCTAACGTTATAGATTCTCGGGCGCCATATGATGATTGGAGTCGCTCCGAGGTTGAAGTCCGACTCAGCGAGTCAGCGCGAGACGTCAGTGACTCAGCAAAGACTCAGAAGGACTCTGTCATAAGTATCGAGGACGTTATTACCCCACAGGTGACAAACAATCCTGTTAATTTTCATGCTTTTTAAAGTAACTCTGTTATTTAGTCATTAAGATCCAAGTATTCAGAGCTGTTTTTTTCTGTTTTCGACTGATGAGTATCAAACATCCCCGAAAGAAGACGCAGTCCAGCTGTTCTTGTTACTTCCAGCTTGTTGATTTGTATCTCTAACTACTCTTCTTACCTTCACAAGTAATAGCTTTCATGTTGTAAATAAGAGGTGGAGGGCCAAATTATAACTTGTACAGGAAATCACAAGTAAGTCTTTTTTAGGATCGAGAGAAAAAGCTTTAAAACTGCCCAAGGCTTTTATTTTGAAGGCTCTTTTTATTGAGCATAAGCGTGTCTATCGGTAGTTGGCTTCACTGTCAAGTTCTGGTCAGTCTGTCAGAGAAACTGGAGGTTGGGAACCAGAAAAGGTTAAAAAAAACTACACAGTCAAAAGAAAAAGTACTCAGAAATACTTCTTAATTACAGCCGTGTGAGTTTTTTTGTCATTTGTTACTGCCGACACACACTGAATAACGGAAGAAAAAAATAATGACACATTCTGACATGGAACTACAATCAACACGGCAGATTAGTCAACTAGAGGCAAATTTGTACAAATGGAAATTAATAAACAAAGATCGCAATTTTTCTCCCGGTGCCTTCAACGGCGTGGCGCTCCAAGCGGGTGAGCGGGCGAGTCTGCTCCACATCAGAGTCGCGGCTCAGTAATGAGCCCCATTAATTATGTAAAGGCAGTGATGCAGATGGACCTAATTAATTGTCTCCCGTCACCCCCTTGATTACTGTACCTGGAAGGGAGGTGTTAATTTCTGTAATACTTAAGCAGGTATGCAAACTGTTTTGTCGGAGCTTCCGCGGTGACAATGACAGAGTGGAGCGCCGGCTTACCCGCTGCAAAGCTCGTCGGCGGCTAATTCACCGAAAGGAAAGTTTCCCAGTGGTGGTGGTGGTGACATTGTGATAATTGAAGGAGAGAGGGAGAGATTAAAAGAAGTGGGGGAGGCAGAGAGAGAGGGGGGGGAGAGAAGAGGGCGTTCGCACGGCGGCCCTGGAGATGTTTTCTCAACCTGATTGCATCAACATTTGCGCACCTTTGCGTCGTTTGTCTCTGTATGTCGAGGTAATGGCTTACCAGCGGGCGAGTTTGGGAACACCCAAGGTGCTTTGCGACAGCAGCGTGGCTGGCGGAGAGCGGGACCTGTTGAGAGTCACGCCGCGCCGATCGGCGTGGTAATGATAACCTGAGTCTGCCAGGCGGGCTGTTAATCATACCGGATGGCTTCGCCGTCAGACGCCGCAGCTGGCACGCGCCGTCGCCGCCCGACCAGACGGAGACGCCGGGGTCATCCTTCTCCCCGCCGTGCGCCACGCCCACCCAGAAGTTCTATACTCTAGTCAACAAAAACAATATGCAGGCTTGAAATAATAGATTCAAATGGATGTATCAAGAGTTACGTCGCATCTCAGCAATCTAACTAATTTAGGAACAAAACCTTTAATCTGGGAGCTGTTTTTTCGACAAATACAATAATTGAGTGACCAAAACTTGAAGTTTATCCACTTTATTTTGAGATATCATGATGTCGAAGAAACGGTGTTAGAGAGCCAAACTTAGATTCTTCCCAGCTGTGAGGAAATACGAACAATTATTCAACAAATATGCGAGAAGATTCAGGTACTACGACGCTTTTACTGATCTCTGTTCGAGCCACGTGAGCCGTTCATCTAAACTCGGGTAAAATAAGAGGAAGGTTTAGGAAGGAAGGTGCACAGAAGGTGCAGCGGGCCGTGACGGGACGCCCAGGAACCGCTGTCACCAGACAAAAGAGCCGTCCGTGGGTGAAAAGGAACCCATAACAGCAACACAGGAACACCGGGAGAGGGGAGGAAGGCGCTTGAGTGCTTTAGGTGCACGGGAGCGCTCGCGGAGAGTCAGAGGGCAGCTCTTGGTCTGAGGTGTGTGGGCGTGAGTGCGAGCGCGGGGTCAGCCGAGTCCCTCCGACCCCTCCCCGATAGCGCTCTCCCAAAGAGCAGCGTGGTCAAAGTGTGTGTGTGTGTGTGTGTGTGTGTGCGTGCGTGTGTGTGTCCGCGTGTGCATTTGCACGCCTGGCTGCTCGGCTGTGAATGCGAACCTGCTCGTGCACACGCAGTGTGTGTTTCCAGGGTGCATGCGTGTGTCCTCTGTGATGCGCATTTTGAAAACCGTGAGCGTACGCGAGCGAACCTTTCTGCTTGCCTGCGTGTGCACGTCACATTAGAGTGGCTTCTTCAATTACAGTGGATGTTTTTCCTCTCTCTTTTTTTTTTTTTTTTTTTTTCGTGGACAGTGCTGAGGGCCCCGATGGCCTGGGGTGATGTAGCAGGCGGGCGGGCAAGCGGGCGGGCGGGCGGGCGAGCAGGCAAGGACAGGAGCGAGCCGGCAGCCAGAGCGGGATGTGGTGTCAGAGCATTCAGGGGCTCCATATGAGACATGACTGCAAAAAGCTCCATGCCTGCGTTCCTGAAAAGGTCATGGACTCTGCTGGGCAGCAATGTGTGAAAGTGGTGCAAGGCGGTTAAAAAAAAAGAAAAAGAAAAGGACTTGGGACAAGCTCATAAATAAGATTTCACAGCCTTAAACACAGAGGAGCCATTTATTCACTCTGTCCACCCAGAACAGGGTTGGAAAGGAGAGGAAAGAAGATTAAGCGACGAAGTGCATTAGAAATAAAACGTCACGATCACAAATGACCTCAATTCTTGAGGTGAGACTTCCTGCTTGTTTGATGGTCACATGGCCAGAATGGAGGCCTCTGATTGGCCAGGAAGTGACATCACTCTACGAGAGGCTGCATGCAATCAGACCTTGTTTGTAGATCAGGCAGGAGGTACATCGATGTCTTCTTTTGTTGAGTTAGACAACCAACACCGAGCGAGTGTCTGTCCTCACGTTTACCGTCTTTTCTAGTCTCCATTTTTTGTCCACAAAAGTGAAAAATACCTTTTATTTCTGGTTCAATTCTGCACCGTGATGGTCTCATTTCTCTCACAAACACGCCGCGTTTCCAGACAGAGCGAGGAAGCAGCGAGTGTTCCAGTATGAACTCGTCGGTGTGAAGAGTTTAATTACAGGGAGTGTCAGCCCCATTGCTTAATGTGTCCCTTACAATTAATCCAGCGAGAGGATGTCATTATCTCCCAACGCCTGGGCCTGGGCAGGCTCTCCTGTCGGAGGGAGGGGAGGAGGAAGGAGCACAAAGGAGGAGGAGGAGGAAGGAGGAGGAGAAGGTCGGAAAAGGAGATCCACCGACCTCTGTGTCACAGAGAGAAGCTTGGCTGTTCACGCCGAAGCGTCCCAACACTCGGTTTGCATCAGAGCATCGATGAGTCGCAGCTTTTCGCTCTAATTTCCTCCTGATACGAAGCTTCGACGGTCAGCTGTGAAAACACCCGCAGCTGGAGGAGCTTAGACCGACACCAGCTTCGCGCCACTTCCTCCTCCGCCAGCTCCAGTCCTTCCCGGTCACTCGCCATCCCAGAATACGGAGCAAAAGACGCGAGGGAAGGTTTGAGCAGCAGCTCTCCAAACATTGTGACCAAATTCCCAAAGACTTAGCAGGACAGGAAGTTTTGCGATCTAAACATCTGTCTTGGGTTTGGGCAACAAAACTCCTGACTTACCAAAATAAAACAGAGAAGACAAAAACTGGAGGATGCACCCATTCTCACCACGAGCCTTCAAAATAAAAGCGCTGTGCAGTTTTAGGGGATAGAAAATATATTTTTTCAGTTTCTGGAGTAGTTTTTTTTGCACACAGGAATCGCAGAAATGTATACGTGTTTCCACGTAAACATGCAGAACCTCCGAGTCCACGCAGGGTTTACGGCTGCAACATGACACATGTGATTCTTTGTGACTGTCCGTCGTTAGTCACTTCTTTTCCCTTCACTCGCCTTCCTTTCCTTTAAAGAGTTTGACCTTGGCTGCTTCCTGTAGCCCGGGGGGAGGAGGAGGAGGAGGGGGGAGGAAAAGGAGGGAGGGGTTGGGGGGGGGGGGGCAAAGAAGTCCTGGTGATTGTGACAGGTGTCGCGTCTTAACTGCCCCACATGACATCCCGAGGAGAGATAGACATTTGGAGTGTTTTTTTTTTTCTCATAACGGTTTTACTCATAACCTTAAAGAGGCCACGTGTGTGTGTGTGTGTGTGTGTGTGTGTGTGTGTGTGTGTGTGTGTGTGTGTGTGCGTGCGTGTGTGCACATGTACTGGACCGTCGCGCAGGAGGTCTGATTCCCAGCCCTCATTCCGGTGATTGGCTGGGATACTTATCACCTCCAGCCTCCGAGGCTTGATTAGGCTGAGGGAACTCCAAAGTCAAATTCTGGATATCAAAGGCAATCCTCAACTTTGGCATCTGTCCGCAGCATCTTAATACGAACCCGGGACACCGGAGCTCCACCATTGGACACCACGCCTTGATATATGTCCTCCATGTTTTCCTAGCGCTGCAGGAAGCACGACACTCATGCAGAATGAGTTCATTTGACTTGTTTGGCGACCATCAATGAAGAATGTCAAACGTAACCAGATGGATCTCTAAATTTCCATTAATTGAACTGCAAAGAAATGAAAAAATCTTGGAATTTCACACACTTTGCTCCATTTCTTTGTGTGAATGCATAAAAACCGATTCTCGCAGTTCTTTCAGACTTTTTTGCTGCTGTTCGTACATTGCACGTGTTGACGTTGATGAAACTGAAGAAACAGCAGCATGTTTTGTAGCCTGACGAGCTCTCGTTGCTTTCTTCCGCTGTCTGCTTGTGTTTTCAACGAAATAGAGTCACGTCAAGAGGACAAACGAGTTACTTTCATCCCAGGATTACAGATGTTCTCCTCTTTATTATTCCTGCAGCTCAAACATCTGGATTGAGCCATTTTACAGGCCACCTTTTGCTCAGAGGTTGCACGTCGATGTTGGAGACTCTTGTTTGATGCTTTCGATGCGTTGAATGCCTGGATTGTCTCTCTAATCGCCCGTTTTACCTGAAGAATATCTTGATTAAAAGAGGCCTGCCAGTCAATCGTGAACAGAGAATATCGGAGGTATCAGAACGCGGCGCGGACTCGTCTCCCTTTTGTTCGTCAAAGTAAACTTCGCTTCGCTCCAGAACAAACCTGGAAGAGTGATCTCCGGAGGGCCCGGGGTGACTCAGACATGGTGTGGAGGGAAAAACAGGCCCTTTCTCTGAGTTGTTTACTGTAGGTTGGGAGGAGGCTTTTTTTTCCGCAAAGGAGATTAGTAACAGTGAATTATGCATATCTTATTTTCTGGATTATCTCAGGCACTCAGAGATACTATCTCGCCGGATAATCTCTTTTAAAGTCGTCGGGTTTATTCCGACTGTAAATACAGTCGGCTTTTTTTTTTGTGCTTGTTTATCTTTTCTCGAAGTCCAATTTAGGCTGTGCTACTTTGGGATGGAGCGTATTATTGTTACCCATCGACGGCGATCTTTGCTCTGCAGCTGCGACGGCAGCGGCGGTGGCGGCGGCGCTGGGAGCCACTGTGGCGTACCATCCATTTTGTCACTATGTGTGCACGCATGTATGGGTGTCCCCCCATGCAAATATGAATGGGTGGCCTGTCTCGTCCAGCGGTGCGTTTAACCAGACGCAGACCTTGGCTGCGGCCAAATCGGGCCCCCGCTCAGACGGACGCATTCATGCCATTTTCAAGCTGCTCCAATTATATCCGCCGAGCGTCCACATATTGGCCAAATTTACAATAATAGCATATCTATTTCCATTCTAATGGCTGACATTGCTTGGCTCATCCATGCATGCGTGTCCGCGCTCCCTCATGCTTCGTGGCTCGCTCTCTTCCCGGACACGTGCGGCGTGCGGCGGCCCGTCTCCGCCCCTCACGGCGCGTTTGTGCCGCATGAACTCGGCGTGCGTCTGCGGCGGGCCGATACTCGGCGTCTTTTCTGTCTTCCACTCATGTGATTTCCTTCATTTCCGATTTGAACGCTGTAGCAGAGAATTTATTAATAAGATTACAAAACCTGACTGTTTTTTTGCCCAACCTGTGGGCAGATTATTTATGTTAATAATGGGAGTGCGCCGAGTCTGAACTGTGTGGCACTGTTGTTGTTTTTTTACTCAAAATAATGCAAATTGGTTGTTTCACTGGCTCGCCATCGCTGTTGATGTCTCAGTCACCTGGTTTAATGAGGATCTTCACTGAAGTGCTTGTATTGGTGGGCCTCGATCGAGCTCAGAGAGGCGTTTGTGTGGGAGCAATAAATCGCAAATTTTCCATTGAGGCAAAGTAAAAACGAGCAACGAAGCCTTTCTTCCTTTTCAGTTACATTATGAGTCATTCATTGAAGCTGTGCTCTCCATTTATTTATTCATGCACGTGCATTTCTTTAGATTTTGTTGCCGTCTAACCCCCCCCCCCTCCGATTTACGGAGCCTGTGCATCTGTGCCTGATTAGATGGGCTTATTAATGTGAATAGTGTGATCTCGGTGCGTGTGACCGCGAGTCTCTGGTTGACATGTGCGTTTGTGTGCCTACATTTTGTCTGCGTTCATGGCGTGAACCGAGCAGGCCTTGAACCTGGGCCAGAAATGGTGGGTGGTGGTGAAGTGGAGGGGTTGACCCTCCATAGCTCAGAGAGCCTCAGTGCGCAGTGCACCCCCCTCCCTACTGACACACACACACACACACACCCTACTTTCCCTCCTCCCCATCACCCCACAACCCTCCACTCCCCCCTCCCTCCCTCCCTCCTTCCCTCCTCCCTCCCTCCCTCCCTCCCTTCAATCCCTGCTGCATAGCCCCAAGCGCCCGCAGGCGCTGGAGATGCACGCATGCGTTGCCTCACTGTGTGGGGCTTTGTCTGTTTGTGAGCGCGGCTGTATGTGTGTGTTAGCATGTAGATGAGTGTTACTGTTTCTCTGTGCGTGTGCGTGTGTGGACAAAGGAAGCCTCCATGTCTACCTCTCGCTTGGCAGTAACCACTGACGCTCCCTTCAGCTCCATCTGTGCCCGTGTGTCTGCTGCACCGGCTCCACGTTCGGTCCGACCGTCTCTTTTGTTTCCTACGACGATCAAGTGACAGAGTCTGACGGGAGCAAATCACAACAGCAGTACCGCCGTTTGATAACCTTAAAATATCGTCACGTTTTAAACGTCTTGTGCGGATTTTTCTCCCTTCAACGAAAGCAGCTCGATAAGAAGCTGCCTCACTTCTTCCACTGCAGTGACGACGATACCATCAGTTTATTGTGTGATAAGTCAAACCAAAGAAATCTTGAATTTATTGTGGTTTAAGAACTGCCAAAAGCTTGGTTTGATGTTTAGTCGGCGCTGAGTTTGAGGACATTGATAAAGCCGGGTTTTAATCTGCTTCGTTCATCCGGACGCAGCGTCTCACCAGCAGCACCCGGAGTCGTGCAAGTACTTAGAAATAAACGCACGTGCACGACGCCAGAGCTGCTGTGCAACGTTTAAATCATGAGTAACTCGGAGCGTTGGAGTGGTGAGCAGTCCCGCCTCACGGTGGGAGAGTCCCCGTTCGTGGGGCCTCGCTGTGCAGAGGCTCCAAAAACATGCAGATGAAGCCCACTGGTGTCTGTAAAAAGTGGTCTGAGCACAACCGGCAACACGGAGAAGATAATAGAGTTTCAGTCCCTAAAATCCAGTCTGGGTCTCATCACTTCCTCCTCATCTCCAGCTGCTACTCTGTCATCCGTAGCATCAATTCTAAGTCCTGCCTCTTGCATGGGCCTCACAGTCACCCCCCCACCTCATGTCCAGCCACAAATCCAAAGCCCACATCCGTCACCCCACGGAGCGGCGGCGGCCTCTTCCCGAGTCGCCGTCCCGACCGCAGCCACAGCCGGGGCTTCCATGTGCGACTGACACATAAATAACCGAGCCTGTCCGCCACCCAGGCAAATTCAAATGCACCTGTCAAAGTGATGAAGCACCCGCCCGCAGGGAAGCATTGTTTACATTTTCACTCCACTCTTTGCAAAAGTGAGATTCTAATTATTTTCACACTGTAAATTAAAGCCAAGTGGGACAGAACTACAAACCGAAAGGATCACGGCGGCAGCGGCGGCGGCGAGAAAAAACCCCCGGCACCTCCCACAGCATGCGCGCGGTGGCGAAGGGGCGGGAAGCCGCCAAAGAAGACGTGTGGGTGGTAGACGGAGGGAAGGTCAGCAGCGGTTTTTTTGTGTCTTTAAGAGGGGAGAGAAAAAGGAGACGCGCGGCTCTCGCACCGACTCCGGAGCAGGACGGAGTTTTTTTGTTGTGCTCATTACGGACGAGGTTTGGGGAACGGCAGCCGACCAGGAATATATTCTGCCCTCACATTTCATACATAATAATGTGCCAAAAATGTGCTGCATTAATTTTCATACCAAATGGACAGAGAGGGAGAGAGAGAGAGAGGCGGAAAAGTGAGGTTGTGAGAAGAGAGAGAGGAAGAAAGAGAGAGAGAGAGGGAGAGAGAGAGAGAGGAGGGACGGGAAATGTTTAATTAGTCGATGGGAACATGCAAATGGGAGGTAAAATTAGACGGGAGGAAGGGAGAGCTGGGGAAGAGGAGGGGAGTGCATGAATGGTAATGATGGCTATCTAGTTTGGATCAATCATGGAGGGATCAGGGGGACTGACAGGCCTGTTTGTGCCCACGCCTTAGGCTCCTGTCCTGGACAGTAGCCAGCCCGGCTCAGGCTGCCTGCTCACCGAGACGTCTCCCTTCCTCCTCCTCCTCCTCCTCCCTCCTCCTCCTCCTCCTCATCACTCACACTCGGCCACGGACGCACACACCACGTGCACGTCCAGAACTTGGTTAACACAAATATAGCATCCCCCCACCACCACCACCCACCCCTCCCTGAAAGCCTCCCAACACCGGATACTTTGAGTCGTCTCACTCTGGGGCTCTGCTGGCTGCTGTTTATTAATCAGCGATGCGTCCGCCCTCATGGCGATGTTTTCGAAATCGGGGGGATTTACAATCGCGGCGCCCGACTGTGGGAGCGCTCTAATTCACTCTCGAGGCCTGTGATTAGTTCCCGATCCAGATATTGTGTTTTGATCGGGGACGGAGGGGCGAGTTGGCTGCCGGGTCACGGGGTCTTCTTCGGGAACTGTTTTGCTTGTCGGCTGGATGAGGTCGCCGCGGAAACGGCCTCTGTTGAAGAAACAGTCAACTTTAGACAGTGTTTATAGCCGACATGTCACGAAAAAAGGGGAGAAATGTCAGACGGCGATATATTTGACAGTAAAGGACAAATATACAACGTTGGCGGCACCTTTTTTCCCAGACTCGGAGCGGTTCTGTTAATAAACCAGCAAGTCACCCAGTGGAAAAGGACACTTTTGCTTTTCCTGCTCTGGTTTTGTGCCGCGAGTTGCAAGTTCAAAGCCCAATTTAGACTTGAATATGGGTCACTCTTTGACTTTTCCTTTTCAATATGGTGCATTTTAGCTCCTTTGAGGCCCCCTTCTTTTTTTTTTTGGCCTCAAACTCACCAAAAACAGCGGCGCGGCGTCAAACCACTGACAGGAATTTTAAATCCATCTCTTGACAGACTTTATATTTGAACGCACTTGAATGCGGATGATTGACAGGTCAGTCGAATTTTATTACAAGTCACAGTGGATTTTTTAAAAAGAAAACCTTTTCCACAGGCGCCCGTATTTAAAGACTGATTGCTTTTATTCGGCATTCATCGGCGGTATGGTTTGATTCGCTCGGTGTGAAATCGCATCTTCTCCCAGAAAGACAGACAGACTATATTTGTGAACCATGGAGCCACGTCTGCAGCTGTGCCATCCTCCCCACTTCCTGTGCCCCTCTGTTCCCTCCCTCCCCTCCTCCCCTCCTCGCCTCCCCCCTCCCTCCCTCCCTCCCTGCTCTTCCCAATGTGCATTTGCGGTAATGTCTACAAATCCTGAAATTTATGTCCCTGCTGGAAAACATGGTTTGCCGTTTATAGTCCCCCCACTAAAAGAAATGCGGCCCCGTCGCTCCTGATACAAGTCAAGGGACTGATGCGGACTCTATCAGATTTCTAAATACAGACCCCCACGATAAATCCCGGCTTGATTGGGTTTGAATTGGGTTAGCTCACTTGAATGCTATCTGCTTAACCCACAGCTGGCCTGTCTGCTCCATGCAGGCATTGAACCTAAATCAGTCACTTAGTGCTATCAAATGGAACAATGGTGGAGTGGAGAGAGCACTCAGGCTGCGGCGAGGAGCCAGGCTCGCAGCATATAACGCAACACAACAGAGCAGAACAGAGTAGTGTGGAGCAGACAGGCCCTCTAATGCTCTTTGCGTTTTGTGTCCCCTGCAATGATGCTTCCTGAGAGCCATGCTGCGTTGCATGAAATGGCATCACCCAGACCCAACACACAAACACCTTTTCAGGCTTTTGTCCCGTCTTGTCAACTGGATTTCACGTGCTAATGAGCGTAGGATGGTGGCATGGCTAACATCAAAAAAATCTATTTTCATGCGAGCCAAAATACACACACATGCGCAGCGCACCGGGGGAATTGAAGCAGGTGTGTTTAAACCAAAGTGACTGAAGAGTACACAGGCAGAATGCGCGGCGGCTTCTATCGCCACTGTACAGCTTGGTTTAAAACGTCCTGGAAGGAGGCCACGGCGGGGCGCTTCCTGTGGCCCGCCGGAGAGAGCGCGGAACGGGGGCTGCTCGCGCTCCTTTCCGACCCCTCCGGCGTGTCCGAAGCGCGTCGCGGGCCAGAGATCTTTCCCCGTCTTGGCACGCCAGACAGAAAAAAACAAGAAGCGGACGCGCGTCGGCACGCGCACGCGCCGTCCAAACAGACTGATTGCTGCCTCGCGGAAGTGCTGATTACTTAAGAAAGTCAGGTAATCAGTTTCCCGCCGTGTGGCCGAGGCCAAGCTCGAAGGCAAAGTGCAGCCGAGGCGGTTTTCGCTAATGAGCGTCTGAATTAGTGTTTGGGAGACGCATCCACAAACACACAAACACGCTCACCTTCTGTCGGCCGGCTTCACTCGTGTTCCTCTGTGACACTTTGACACGGGGACAACCAGCGTCTTTCTACTGGCTGTCTGCTCGCCACTTTATGCGGTGTCTCTAATTACGAGCGGGGTAATGGCCCCCACTGTTTTCACAGCCAAGTGCCTACAGTTGTGTTTGTCTAACCGTTTGTAAGTGCGGGGGTGACATCGATGCGGCGCCAAATTAAAGCTCTCCTTCAGCTTGACCCTGCCACTCACGGCCCGCCGAATGAGTTTGCCTTTTTCCTCCCGCCGTATTTTTAGACGAATCATAATTATGCAGCCAATTAGGGGGTCACCTTGAAAAACTTCCTCCTCTCTGTGACTCTCACAGTTGCGAGCGTGTGTGTGCGTGTGTGTGCGTGTGTGTGCGTGTGTGTGTGCGCGCGCAGCTCAGGGTGTGTATGAATCTCCAGCTCCGAGCTTTAAAAATCAAAGGCTCCCTAACCTGGGGTCCGGGACCCTCTTGGTGGGGCGCCAGCGATCCCAGACGAGGCCCCCCGAGGCCTTGCCTGCTCTAAAGAAGGTCGAATTAGATTAGCCAAAATTTTAAAGAAAAATAAGCCACTTTCTAGATCAAACATTAGAAACCGCCTTTTGCTTTTATTTTGAAGGCTCCTGCTTCTCTGTATGCTGATAGGACGTGCTTGGTTTCACTTTATTATGTTGAATAAAACATCAAAAGCAGGTTCCACTGCAGATTGGAGAGCAATTTAGAAAGTCATCAGTTTACTGGCAAATTAAAGCTCAGTAGAAGTTTCTGCAGATGAATGTCGGCTTCATTTGACACCTCAAAACAAGAAGTTTAACTTTATTTGAGGGGGTTTAAAAGGGGAGGTGCATGAATATGTGCCGCTGTGTTAAAATAATGCGCGAGGTCCCTGCTGAGGAGCCGCTGACGCCTCCGACCAGCAGCCCCTCCCACAGAGGGGGGACAGCGTCCATGATCTTCACACATGGATGCCTCCGAGTTACATGACCTATATACCACGTTACACGCCCCGCTTGCTCCCCGAGTCTCACCCTAATAGGGAAGGGCAGCGCATTACAGGTGTGTGAGCCCCCCCCAACCACCCCCACCACCCCCACGGGGGGGGGAGAGAGTCATAAACACGCCTGCCACCCAGATTACGCAGTGCGCCTAATCACAAACACAACCTGTCGCTTTACCTGCCCCCCATCAGGCTCTATTGGACTCATGCACGATTAGCTGCACAATACACCGGCGGGGTCCAACTTTGCCCCCCCGCCCAGTCGAACATCAGCTGACGCGATCATTCGAGGACCCTCGGCGGCTCTTCTAACGGTTCTCGCTCTCCCCGTGTCCCCGTCTGATCAGGTGGTGGTCGAAGACTACGTCTGGACGTCGGATGAACCCACGCGGAGTCCCGAGGCCTCCCACGTTTCGCCCCCACCCGAGGGTGAGACCAGCACCCACGTGACGGTGTTCTCCCTGTCGCTGAGCGGGCTGAGGCAGCGATACAGACACTTCCTGCGGCAGCCGGATGGAGCAATCGTGGAGGTGGGTGATTGGCGGCGGTGGCGACAGCACGGCGCACAGCCTGCTTGAGCCGCTTAAAGTACAAAGTCAAGACTTGAAAGTTACATTTGAGATTAAAACAACTGCATTTATGCAGTTCTATAAAGTAAAACAAACAATTTCACGATTAAAAGATGAAGATTTTAGACTGAGGTTCAGAAACCACCACGTTTTGTCTTGCTTTCTTTCGGCTCAAAAATAACCTAATCGCAAAATCGTCTAATTAAAAGCGTTGCTCTGTGAGGACGCTGCGGCGGCAGCGCCGCGTCCCTTTCCTCAATCACTCGGCGGCTCCCCGAGCGAACCTGCATCCAGATTAATAATCCTGAAGTTTGAATGTCAAAACAGTGACGAAGTTCCAAGCACCAACAATTAGCTCTGAGGCTCCGCCGCCTTCGAAAGCTTCTCAATCATCCTGTGAGTGATGGTGATCTTATGTGAGCAAACACACGCCATGGTATATCTATTACTGGTGTCACACACTCGGCGTCAGTGTGCGTCTGTGTGTGTGTGTGTGTGTGTGTGTGTGTAGCCTCTAGACTTGTGCATAGCAGATGAGACATCTGGGGGGGATTGTTAACAGTCAGAGCACACACACACATGCAAGGATCTCTTCTTTGTGTGACGAAAAGTTACGACATTGACAAAAATTGTCTCTTTTCATAACCACATAATTGCAGATGCTGACACGAATTTACTACACTAATAACCTTCACACACGCGCACAACTGGAGCTCGACAACGCTTCAACAATTCATTCGTGACATTTCTATTGTGAGAATTTATTCACTTGTTACTCTGGAAAGGAGCAAGTTTCATGGAAGTCAACTTATGTGAAAGATAGGTGTCACTGTCCTTGGAAAACACACACACACAGACACACACACACACAGACACACACACACACGCTCCATAATCTTTGTGTTGCTCTTTTTTCCTCATACACACGGCGTCCCTTGGGTGTTGCTGTCTGTTCCTCACAACTTCACAGGCGGAGACCTCCAGTCGCAGAAGACGCCGGTGGCGTCCTCTTTCACCCGCTGGTAGCGAGGAGCGATAACAGTGATGCGCGGCGCCGGCTCCGCCGACGGAGCGCCACTGCGTCCCCCCCCTCTTCGCCTCGCAGCGCAGGGCCTCCACTTTACATATTCAGAACTAATCCTCCCCTGAATATATAGACTGGTTTTATGTATAGAGCCAGATCGAGGAATCACCAAAGGGCATCCCCGGCTCTTGGAAGAACACTTGAGCTGATTTTATTAGTGCTTTATATAATTTTGGCAGTGATATACACGCTGCGGCGGGGTGCTGTGTACAAACTGGCCTTCAGATGTGAGGTGACAGCTCCGCGGAGAAAACAGCCAAACAGGCACTTCTGCAAAATTAAATTGATATAAAAATAAAAATAGAAGGAGGGCTTCGCGATCCGACGTCGGGACCGCGGAAAAACGCCCCTGCTGTTTGGGAATTTATGATATTTTTAAGCCGTTTTATGGCGTTTCCTGTACAGGCTTATTACCTTCTCCACTTGTCAAAATAACCGCGTGTTTTATCGCGATGTAGCCACGCTGCTCGGCGGGAACAACGGGGAGACGCCGGGAATAAAGCGGCCAATAAACGCGGACGACGACGGCGACGCCGGCCGGCTCAACGTCGAGACGGCGCCGGAGCATCGCCGCGCTGCCCCCCCCACGCCCCCCCCACCCGGTTAGTTAAAAGACTAATCCGGCTCCTTAAGAAGTCTGTTTCCATTTACTGAGGAAATATTGACGGATGGCTCATTTCCCTTAAAGAGCCGTGTTTTCTCAGGCAGCGTCCAGGACAGCCGTGCCCCGGAGGACTTGTTCCTCCCTTAGACTAACATGACCACGGCTCCCGGGGGCCAACAGCTTTGCATAATACTCACACATTTACGCCCAAGATTTGTCTAAATGAACACTTTAAAAAGCAATGAAGCGCCCTGAGCCATCGACACTGTTTGGGAAATAACAAAACTGAAAGGTGTGTCCTGTTTGATCTGTTTGAGGAGCGTGCGCGCGCGCGCGCCGGAGCCACCAGAAACCCAGCGTTTCTTATTGTTGTTTTTTTCTTCTCTCCTCCGCCGCCGCCGCCGCTGCCGCCACGGTGACGGTTTTTATCCCGCGACGGCGCGAAAGGAGTAAAGTTAAAGTTGTGGGCGTGCAGTAAAAAATATAACGATAATGAAGTCTTTATTGACTTGCATATTGAATTCTGTTTAAAGAAAGTTAATATTAATGATGCATCGTATGCTCCGGTTGGCTCCGCCGCCCGAGGCGGCTGTCTGTAATATTGACCATGTTGAAGGAATCTTCTCGCTGAATCACAACAGACGAGAAAAAAGGGAAAAGTTAGCGCCGCGCCGCCATCAGTGTGCTCCAATAAAAGACATTAAAGGTAAAGTGAGGTGTAGCTTTTCAAACACTCATTACCTATAAACAGATGTTCCACAGCTGCGAACTCGCAAAACGCACTGCTGACAACAACTGTTAGGGCCAAAATTATGCAGGCAAGCGCATCTATATAACCTAGGACCTTCAGAGAAGGACTCATAACCACTCTGTCTGTAGAAACAAGATGGCTGATGAAGAAATTAATGCAGGCAAAGTCATTATCTTCCCTCCTAAAACCACAGTGGGTTTATGTCCCCCTGTGTCGCGTTTTCTCCCGGGCGAACGCTTAAGTGTCGATGGACTTATAAAAAGATAGGACAAGCCAACTGTGCTCCTTTTGTCTCCGTGCCTCCATATGGGAGGCGACAGCATATGCAAGAACTGGCTCAGCTTCTGTAAAACTTCCATTAAAGATGCACAACTAAGGCTCTGCCAGCTTGAATATTACCTCTCTCCGCAAATTATTTATGGCTCGGAAAAAGCGCTGATGATGAGCATCTCCAGCGACTTGTATAAATAAAAACACTTTTCTCGGCAATTTCAGCCCGGCTTCCTTCTCCCTCTCTCCCTCTCTCTCTCTCTCGCTCTCTGTAGAAAGTACGCGGCTCATTTTCGCTGCATAACATCAAATTATCTGACCTTCATGAAGGGTAAATGTGAGGTTTTTTTTGAAGGATCTCACTCTGATGGAGTTTTTTGCACCGTTTCAGCACCGAGGCTCAGATTTAGGTGGTTACGGAGCGGCGGCGTTATCGCGAAATACCATCTCGTCTCTCCGTGACTCAGCCCCGCCGTCCGTCTCCCCGCGACTCCTCGCTGGACCAATATTGACCTAATTTAGCATGCATGGAATATGAAGAAGTTAACCTTTTGGGGGGGGGAAAGAAACACCTCGCAGCAACATTAATTGACAAGCCACGTCAATCCTCCCTCCTACCCCTCTTTTGTAATTACTCGGCCGCACGTTTGATTGCCGAGGACCTGCGCTCCGTTCGCCGTGAGGTCATCGGCAGCCCTCAGAAATATGAATTTGATTTGTACAGGAAGTGAGCGCGCTCTGTCTCCTTTGTGTACGTGTGTGTGTGTGTGTGAAGAAGAGCGAGAACGAGGGGGAATGTCCTTGGCTGCGTGCTATATGTTGCATGAGGAGATTAATGCCTCCCTGGCAGCCATGTCTGCTTAGCAGGAGGACTTCTGCAAAGTGCGCCGCATGTAATTATCCTGCAAGTTTATACTAGTTTTAGATAAAGACGCAGTCGGTGGAACATTTTTCACGTTATTCCGTCTCTGTAATTTACAACGTGGGGAAAGTGGCGTTCGTGCTGCTGCTCCTTGGTGTTGTTTTTTTTCTTATTTCACATTTTTTCAGTCAGTTTCTGACTGTAAATTTCAAAAACATGACGTTAAACTACGCACACACTCTCTCTCGCTCTCTGTCTCACACACATATATATATATATATATCCTTCTTGACAGATGTAAGGTAGTATTATTCTATAATAGCGTATACCAGTGAGATTTAAGTTGCGTTCGCCGTCCCGGTACATACTGTAAGTAGGCCAGCGCAGCCTGTGTGAGCTGTTCTCCCCGTGGGAAGAGAGCGAGTGTGTCATATAAAGTCTCCATTTCTGCCTCTCCTCCGACTTCGCTCCTCGGCGCCCGGACGGAGGCAGAGACCGCGCGTGACAACTCGACTGGCGGGCCTCGAGGAAACTCGCGGCTCTCCTGCCAATCTCTGTCATTGTCACGCGGGTTTCGACCTGCGCCGTGTGACGCGTGATGTCGTTTGTCTGCAGGGTCTCCTCGAGAAAAAAACAAAAAAAACCACGGTGGGTTTTTATCACCGTCGCGCCGCTCGCTGCTTCACTCTGTTACCTGATGCGTTCGTGATGCTGATGAGGACGGGGGCGGGTTTGTTTTTTTTTCTTTTGCAGGTGATAGGTGACGCGGAGGGGGCGGAGAGCGCGGCCGGGACGCTGCCCCGCCCGGGTCAGAGCGTAGCCGCCGCTGCCGCCGCCGCCGAGGACGAGGGAGGCGCTCGCTCCTCGCTCCAGCTACGGAAACGGAAGAAGCTTTTTGGGCGTGAGTGTCGGGCCGATGCTCCTCTACACAAACACGCTCCAGTGTTTCGATGCAAATAGGCGTTTTTTTCACACAAAGGCGCGCGCACAATGACATGCAAACACTGTTGTCGCTCACCTTTGCACAGCAGCCTGCTTTTCTTTTTTTTTTCCTTTGTCCTTTATTGACAAAGTTTGATTGGGTGTTTTCGTTGCCCTCAGGGTTCCACCGCGTCGAGCCAGTTGGAGAAAGCGGGTGTGGCTCCAGCTTCGCTCTGCCAGACCTCCATCAGTGACATGAGAAACGCAGCGTAAGTCCCCTCAAAAATCAACCTGACCTCAGATCTTCGCGCTGCAGTGAAGACGAAGAGAGACAAACTGTTTTTTCTGGACTTTTTTGGACACGTTTAATGATAATTTCGACCATTTGGGGACAGGCAAAGCCTCGGGCTGCTCTCTTCGGGGCTTTTAAGCCCCCCCGATTAGAAAACAGTGCTTTAAAACAAGCTTTAAGTGACTTCAATAAAACACCTGGACCGTCACTCGTCTCGAAAAAGTTGCTGGAAGATTTTCAGTGTTACTTGTTTCAGTGTTTTGTCCGTAAGTTTCGTGTGTGTGTGTGAACTGATGAGGAAACTGTAATAAAAGGCACCCAGCGTGGATGCGGGTTGTGAAGAGTGTCGCGCGGCTCCGACACGATGAAATATGAAGGTTTCCTAAAGTCACTAATCAGAAGACGAGTGATAAAATATCAATATTGGCCTCACATTAAGCGGGATAATATTCGGGCCAGCTTGATTTGTATTGAATATGTGTCTGCTAGCCAGTGCTTAGCGTAATGAAGTGGCTCACAAATCAGGCCGTAATGGCCGCCTACTTACACATATTGCTTAATTAAAGGTTGTGAGCTTATTAGCATGTGTCTGCGGCGCAGGCTGCAGCCAGACGGGGATCACGACTGATGTGGTCGCGCGCCGGGCCTTAAAGGTTTTATAGGTAGCGAACCTATCACCGTCCCCCCCCTCCCTAAAATTGGCTCTTAATAACCTGTCATTTTCATTGATGATGATTCTCCTTTATGGGCGGCCATTACGGATCAAGTCCCGGGTCCCGTTCGGCGGCGGCGGCCGTTCGTGCCCGTCGTTATCACGAACACGCCTGACTTTGGCCTTGAAGTTGCTGCTCACCTCCATGTTTAAACCATCACAGCGATCGCCCTGGGGTGTGGCGAGCCACGCATATGGACACACACATGCACAAGCGTAACACACTCTCTCACTCTCACACACACACACACACACACACACACACACACACGAGGTGTGATTGAGCAATCGGCCTCCGCTGTGTGAATGTCCCCATAAAAAGGAGGACATGTTTAGATTTATAAGTCCGTACGTGACATAAAAAAAGGATGAGTACATGTTGGCGTTGTTGCGAGAAGTCATCGATCGCATCGCTAATGCAAAAAGGGGGGGGCGTCAGATTCATTTGACCTCGGGGGGGCCGCATAGAGCTCAGTTTGATCTCATATGGACCAAACTCACACCGTGATGGCATAATGAAGGACCTATAAATCCCTCAAACTCCGCCGTTTCCCCTCCAAAGAGGTCAAATCTGAAATTTACCGACTCAAGATTAACTCTGAAATTTATTCAAAGAAATAGGAGCTGAAAGGTGGTTAATCTGAGCAAAATAGTGCTATGAAATGTGATGTTTTTGGTGAGAAACTCACAGTGGGTGGTGCCTGGGTGGGGTCTGTGCAAAGTTGGCACGTCGTCCCCAGAGAAGCGCGGGTTTCCTTCAAAATAAAATGCGTACGAGGTCAAAAGGTGACACCAAATTGTCTCCAGGTGTGAGAGGGAGTGAGTGTGTTGAGCTGGAAGCGAACGAAAGGCCCGAACAGGCCCTCGTGCGGTTGGTGCCCCCATGCCCGGCGTGGCGCCCCCTCGGCGTTCGCAGGGCGCGCCCGTGTCGACTGCTGCCCTGCCGTCCTGCCTGTGACACTGGCCAGAGCCTCCAGAGCTAATGCGCTCCAATTAGAGATCACTCCATTAAGAGTGACAGAGCTACACCCTCCAATTCAATCAAGCTCCTAATGAACATTCAGCAGAGACGCCGTTTGCAGAGCCGACAGGAAGCCGCTCTGATGCCCCCCCCAACCCCCCTTTTTCTCCTGCCTTCCTCCACCCGCTGCTCAATTTTCAGGTGTTTTTAATTTAATATGCAGCACAGAGTTCAGAGGAGTAACTCCAGCACACACACACACACACACACACACACACACACACACACACACACACACACACACACACACATATATAAATATTCTCTCCTCCTGTGATTTGTTTTGATGTCGTATTCTTTTGTAGGAATCTATCGAATTTGTTGAACAGCTCTCGTCTCTCCTCCCGCTTTCTCTCTCTCATGTGGTGCCTTTTTTTCTGAGGGGGGAATCATCACCTTTTTCTATTCATGATCATCAAAACAATGCCCCGATCCGCCTTTTCGAACCTGGGGGGGGTGGAGGGCGGAGGGCGGAGGGGCTGGCGTCGATGCAGCGGGGGCAAAAGGTATTACAATGGTTCAAATATTTGATTGTTAATGACAAACACCAATTCCCCGCCATTTAAATTGCAAATTCATCCCTGCCAGCAATTATTTCTGAGGGAGCAAAACACGCCGGCAGGTCTCCGCTGCACACATTTGCTGATTTAAGTTAAAAGAAAAAAAAAAAAAACACAACCTTTTTTTGCAGCGCTATCATAAGGGAGCCGCAACTTTTTGAAGTAAGTGGCTGCCTGTGCTCAGAGCCAAGCCAACCTGGGGATGTTGGTGAGAGAGAGAGAGAGAGAGAGAGAGCGAGAGAGAGAGAGAGAGGGAGGGAGGGGGAAAAATAAAACATAAAAAGAAAAAAAAATAACACTTTGTCTAATTCTATATTTATGTAGCCCTCAGCTGGAGGTGCTCACATAAAACAGTTTGTATTGAGAAGTGCTGTGGTGATCGTTATGCGGCACGTCGAGAGCGGCGACTCTCCGGGCGCGGTTGGCGGCCGCCGCTCAGCCTGATTCGTCGGAATTAAAGTTGCAGAGCGAAATTCCCACTTTTGCCGCTTCCCTCTCTTTCCGAACCTTTTCCTGATTGTTTTTCGGGTTTTTGTTTCTCTTCTTGTTTTGAAAAGCAGCCGAGAAAGCGTTTCGTTTGATGGTGAATTTGGTCCATTTCTTATACAAGTGTTTTTTTCTATTAATATAGATTTATTTAAGGCAGGAGGTGTGTGTGTGTTTTTTTTTTTCTTTTTGTTTGATGTCGGAACGTAATTATTCCTTGTTGGGAGTGAAAGAGCTCTTTGTTATGATGTTTCACTCGATCGGAGAGGAAACCTACGAGCCCCTCCGGTGGTCTCGGAACATCGGATGTGTTCTCACTTGGAGAAAAAACAACTTTGAGGAAGTCAATCCAAAGTTTAAGCCCCATTTTTTCAAACTGCCTTCTCTACATGTTGCTCGACATTCTTTGAAACCCATCAAAGACTTTATTATTATCTTCACGGTCTTTATTTTCAGCGTGAGAACTTCCTTCGGCGTTACTTTTGTTGAATTTGTTGCGTTTTTATCCATTTTTGTGATAGTTTGTGCAGCTTTTCACTTAAAAAATGGAAAAAAATCAAAGACCGATTATGAGGATGAATTCAAAATGAAAGAGCTCTGGATGGTGCAGACTGATTTTAGTCATTTAGACACTTTAACATGTAAGAAAGTCTAAAAATGATCCGACAACATGGCTGAAATGTTGTGTCTTTGACCGTCAGGAGTTGCACGATGGAGCTGACTTCCGTCCATTGATCCTCCGCTTTGTGACGCTGGTTTCATCCAGCCGTTACACCCTGAAACACCCGCGTCGTGCTGCTATTATATCAAAACAACATTATGCAAATAAACGTACATGGAGGACCTCTGTCAGGCTTTTGTGCCCGAGCTGTATTCTTCTCCGCTGACCCCAGACGTGATTTCCTGGTGCTTAAGCGCAGGAAAACACACACTTCTGGGGGTGTGCGGCGATGTCGAAACATGGCGCCATATTACCGTGGCATCTGGATGGATCGTGTGCGTCTCGGCGCGCACATATTTATTTATTTTCGCCGCTCCAGAGCGGTGTCGGGGAGGCAGATGTCCTGCTCACAGGAAAAAAATAATTTGCGGCGGAAAAAAGCGAGGGGAGGGGAGGTGAAGGGAAAAGTATATGAATATGCAAATCTTGTCACAGTGTGGAACCTTGTAATGAGTGGGAAATGTTGTCGCCATCTTTCATTATGCAGAGGTCATTGCTTAATGCCAGGCAGCTGGGCCCAGCTTCTTCTCGCTGGCCCCCCCCTTCCCCCTCCCTCTCAACCAACTCTCCCCCCTCCCTCCCCCTCCCTCCCTCCCTCCCTCCCTCCCCTCCTCTCCTGTCATCTCACAGCGACTTGAACCAACGTACAGCCTGGCAACTCAGAGTTCACACACATGCACCTGCGGACACACGCGCCACCTGTGTGTTGCTGTTTTGAATAAAATCCTGGCGATAATAAAAGCTCGTTTTACTGGTTGCTCGGCATTGCTTCATCTGGACGATTTAAAGACACAAACGCTCCTAAAAGATGTCCACGAATATTTTATACCGCGCGTGTACCAACATCGACTCGCAACAGAAGTCGAGAGAAGTACAAATGCTCATGTGAGACACTTTTTTAAATCGTTTTTCGCACTTTAGACGAACGTTATCTTGTGCCTGATTTACAGTGAAGCCAAACACTTTTCTCAGACACCTTCGGGATCAAATCGACAGGAATTTTTCCAGTTTTTGATTCTAATTTTCTGAGCTTGTTTCCCCCACACCTGATTCTGCCCACCTGTGTCTTGTTATCCCCCCTTTTACGATGTCAAGTGTTCATCCTTTCTCCTCTTTGACTTTTTGGCAGAGTTTTAACTGAAACTCATTTCCATCTGTAAATCTTCTGGATTATGAGATCAGGTTCCTTCGAAGGGGTGAACTCGCTCCACTGAACAGGTGAAGTTCTGAGCTGTAATTTGCATGCAGAAAAGCAGAGAAGGTTTAAAAACAAGCAGCTCGCTTTGTGCACCAACCGTGTTGTACGTCTTTGCTGCCGCGAGTTTAAAAGAAGGCGCAGCGCCTCGTCTCCTCGCCGTTGTTTTTCCCTTTTGATCAGGCCGTCTGTGTTCCTGCAGATCGCTGAGACAGCTCGCTGCTGTTCTTCCTCCCTTCGCAACAGCTTTCCAGAAATTTCCGCTGGCATCTGCCCGACGTTGAGCTATGGGGCTAATCATTAGGTAAACCCGTCTCCCTCTCGCTCATGCACTCTTCAAATAATCCGGGGTTTGAATGCTAAAAATGTAATGAACTTCACGGTTCATTGTGTCTGACATTGCTTAATTAATGGGTGCATTTAAAGTACATAGGGCCCCGGTAATTGATTTATATGCATGATTTGCACATACAGCTGTTGGTTCCTGTAGGAGACTCATCACTCAAAAAGTGACTGTGCCGATGAGAGGCTTGCGAGGTAATATCGGGGACTCCTGTCGGCCAATCCGGCCCCAGGAAATTAAAAGTAAATCATATGTTGGCGTATTATCCTTCCGAGATGATGTGGAAACTACTTAACAATTTTGACTCGGGCAGTTCCACGCCGTACTTTCACCCGACACTTTAAATGACTGAGCTCAAGGCCTGAAAAAGGTTTTATTTTTTTTCTAAATATGGAAACCTTTTCGCCTCCTGCGACATAATTGGATAAAGTGACAAAACGCCGTCGAGTGAAGACACTTTATTTGCATTTGGCTTCGCCGGAAAGTGAGTTTGGACCTGAGTTTGGGGCAAGTTTAACTTTACATGGGGGCTTTCTTTACACACACACACACACACACACACCCACGCACAAACACACACTTGAAGACTTGAACACTTTGTAATTTGTCAATTTGTGTTCGTTTTCAGTATGAAATCGCTGATATTCATATTTTGCACAAAACTCGATTTTTGTTGAATGAAACCAAACTTTTTTGAACCTAAAACAGCCAATTAAACCCTGGTGAAACGTCGACTTGTTTCCTGCTTCGCCCTCTTCGCCATGCTACCGTTTTTCTAGCAGTTTCGCCGCCCCGATGCTTAGTGCAAGCATACACAAAGGTTCTAATCACTGCTTTTCTGTGGAGGCCTGGAGGTCACTGGCCTCTAACCATTATTCGGTTTTGGACGGAGCCCCGCTGGAGCCGGGATCAATCCCTCACCTAGAGAACGTTCAAGCATATTTCTATCACCATCCTATCGATTTTCCTGTGAGCCGGCCCCTCGGTCGGTGTGTGTGTGTGTGTGTGTGTGTGTGTGTGTGTGTGTGTGTGTGTGTGTGTGTGTGTGTGTGTGTGTGTGTG
>JASSRZ010000002.1:7156357-7180253 GCA_032164315.1 Malacoctenus gilli
GACCCCCCCCCCCCCCACACACACACACACACACACACACTACCTCTGAATTCCCAAAACGTTACAGTGAAGCCAAACGCTGTTGGACACACGAACGTGACAGACAGCGTGAGGCGATTTGAGTCGACAAATTATCGTGGGGCTCAGACGTTACGGCGTGAAGTATTTCTCCTTTTGGCGGACAAAAACATACCTAGAAAACACAGCGACACAGTGAGATGAAGACGAATCCAAACTGGTTCATGGAAGATCTGTCATCTGGGGAAAAAAAAGGTATAAAATGTTCACCCAGACATGATGAAACGACAAGAAAACAAGACCACATAAGAGGCTTTGAGATTTACTCCACATCTCCCGCTCCTCCTAAACACCTGCAATAATACCTGCTTTCTCCCTCCAGTGTGGAGGTGTTTGCAAGAGCAGCGCGGTTGCTTTAGACTGATATCTTTGTTCCTCCTCTCCTAAAACCGTGGCACAGTTTGCACGTTGACAAGACTTGATACACGGCGGCCCAGAGATGGAGTTGTAAAGGATACATTTCGCTTTCAAAGGCAAATGGAGGGATAAATGGGAACGGAGGGACAGCATTGTACGCCGCCGTGCTTGTTCCACGGCCAACTGAACAGGTTCTTGCAGCTCCCATCCAGCTGCTTTTGAGATTTCTTGGCGCCAAAGTATCAACGTATCCCATCGAAACAATGGTAGCCCACGTCGTGAGGAGTCCATTCACTGTGGCGGGGAGGAAAAATCGGGGTTTGCTTTCGAAGATCCGATCGCAGGCTTAGTTTTTTCTCTTTCGTGGAAGGAGGGAAACTATCGGGGCGGCGGGGAAAACAACATCACGACTTAGCATGATTAAAATGCAACGCTGCTCCGTGCTGAGCAGCCCGAGCGAGCACGTATGTGCGATAACGTGTGGTATGTTCAGGTATTAGCCGAATTTCATTGTGCGCCCGGTCTGAAAAACAAATCCATGAAATGTAGCAGATTTTGGCCAATAAACATGAACGAGACACAGAGTTTCTTTCTCGAACAAGAAGGACTGAAACCGTGAAGTTTTCTGTTGAGCTTCAGGAAAACTTCAACATTGGATTTATCGGACATTTCGCGGCAGCAAATATTGAAAATATTTCTTTATTCGTTTAGCATTCATGGTTTATTCTGAACCACTGTCCCAAATTAAGCTTAAGCCAGTCGATTTCTGTCGTTGTTTGGTTCATTTCGTTGTGAGAAATTGACTCTTTCTGGTTCATTCCTTCACAACTTGCAGTATCATCTTTTTTCGCCAGCAGTGGCAGCGCTGAGCTGCATATGCAGCTGCCACAACAGAGAAGAAAAGCCCGAAGAATAACAACAATTTTGGTTCCTGGTCTTCGTCGCCAGTTGGCCTGACCCCACATGTTTGGTCACTTTTACCGAGATGAGCATCTGATCGGCGTGGCGTTACCGATGTTGCGTTGCCGTTGTAGCGTTGCCGGGTTTCTCTGAGCCGGCGGATTTGCAGGCCTTGCGTTTGTTTTCTACCTCCCTGACGGACGCAGGTCACTGCCTCTCCACAACCAATCTGTGTCATCACGGCGGCGTTCGCCCACTCCCCTGACAACGTGTTACACCCCCCCCCATCTGTCCTCCATCGCCTTCTCCCCGCATTCCTCGCGTCTCTCCGCCCACCCCCCACTTTCTCCTTTCAAGCCTGCTCCTCTCTGTGTCTTTCATCCTCCTCCTCCTCTTCGTCCTGCTTTAAATCTTTGTTATTCACTCGCTCTCCAATCCACTATTTTATTCACTCCTAAAACTCCCTCTTTCCTTCTCCTGTACTCATTACTCTGCCTTTTCTTCCTAATGCGTTTGCTTCCCCCTCTCTCTCTCTCTCTCCCCCCCCCCCTTCTCACTCTCTCTCTCCACTGTAACCCGCCCATTCTGCAGTGCTCTCCTCACATCAGAAAGTGTTGGATTTTGACATCTGCCTGCAGGAGCAGTGACCCATGAAGTAATTAGAGGAGGAATCTCGCCTTCTCTTCCTCCCTCACCCTCCCTCCTTCCCCTCCCCCCTTTCCCTCCCCTCCCCCCCGCTCTCTGTCTGCTCTGAGCCGAGGATCATATAAAAAGCTGGTTATGTTTACTCCCTGATCCATCTAATTTCTGTAACGAGGGCCGAGCCGGCCTCATCTCCTTACCGCGCCACGCTTAAGCCAAGGCGTTGGGCTGGAGAGGCGCCGCGGGCCCCCGCAGGGCACCGCAGAGCTTCAACCACACCGCTCAGCCGCGGAGACGAGCCGGGGACCTAACCGGATTAACTCCCAGCCAGCACAGGTGGAGGGACCCCGCTTCAAACACACACACACGCACGCACGCACGCACACACACACACACACACACACGGATGCATACATGTGCACACAGAGCGAGATGCAACTTTACGCTATTTAATGTATCATCAAAAAAAAGTGCTGGGATGAGACATACGTGTGATTATGTGTGTCTGTGTGTTTGTGTTTGTGTGGGTGTTGTGTGTATGTGTTTGTGTGTGCGGCAGAGGAAGAAATAAATAAAAAAAATACGAGAAGAAGAAGAAGAAAAAAAAAACTTCAGCGGCTGCAATATGAGATGAGAGAACACAATTATGAATTGCTCCGGAGCTTACGGCCACTGCGATGATAACTCTCAAGTGCTGTGATATCAAATTGCCAGAGCATAGAAAGCAACCAGCCCACCCCCTCCGCCCCCCCCCCCCACCACCACCACCACCCCGCAATTGAAAATATTTGCCCCTGGATCGCAAATGTAATATTTAGGGTAAGGGTTGATGTATAATGCAACAAAGTAACGTCTGAGGGCCTTTCCAAAACATGACAGGCTCAGATGTCAAATGATTTGCTGGGCATCATTAGAGTGTTTTTCCGTGTCCTAATTTCCAGATTATTCATTTACAAGACGTCTGGAGGGATTTTTCGGGCTACATTGTGCCGCCGCTTCCGCCGCCGCCGCCGCCGCTGCTGGTAAACACAGTTCAGACGGGCTGTTTTCTCAGTACAGTCGGAGCTGTTTACCCATTCTTGTCAACATCAATGGCTGTAAATACGACAACGCTGCTTTGTTGGGCTTTTGTAAATGTCTTTGCGCTACAATGTCATGTTTAGTTTGCCTTCCGTCACTTGTTAGACTCAAGCCAGTCAAGCTGTCAACACAAAGATGAATAAAGACAATAAAAACAGACTTATTTCAGAGAAACACTGAGAGCCAAAAGTATTTAGAGAGCAAACTAATGACTTCTGGTCTCCACAATGACATGTGGAGGAAAAAACCCATCCAACAACATTTTGTTGTGGCGTTTTGCAAACCTTCTGGCTGTGAGGTGAGACCACCAACAAGAAAACACTCACAGATTTGGTTTCTGGATCAGAGAAATGGCGAATCGGGACGAAACCGAACCACACGGGGTGGAAAAAGAAGAGAATAGGTGTTAAAATTACCGTCATAGACGGTAGATCAAACCAGGAAGATGAAACGCTTGTAAACAAACGTACGTAAGGTGTTTCTTGTTGTGATGCTGGGATTCAGACGCCATTTCTGAAGGCCAATCTGATGACGAACTTCAGCCTGTCCGACCCCCCTGTGCCCACCCACCCACCCACCCCTCCCACCTTCTGACAGCTTCGGGCCTGAGAAACTGGCCAGAGCGCGGCCACACTAACCCAATCGGATCATCAATTACTGCCGATTAGCCTAAAAGTAGCATCTGTCCCAGGAAGCATTTAACCGATAGATCACCGGCCGTGACACACGGCAGCCACATTAACCGTCGTATGTCGGTGCGGTTTAATGACGTTATTGCGGCCTTGACATGTTCAGAGGATGCTGATCCGGCTGACGGAGTGGCGGCAGAATCCGACGGGGAAAAAGTAAAAGACTTTAAAACAAAAGGCCGCTGTGCTTACTGCCATTCATGCCTGGAAACGCCAGTTACTGGCGATGGCGGCGAGGGATGGAAGGGTTGGTGGTGGGGGGGGGGTAAATAAGAAAAAAAAACTTGCTGTGTTGAATTGTTAGATTGTATTTACCAGGTAGAGCAGGGAGCTGGGAGGGTACCCGGGAGAATAGGTGTCAGTCAAGCCCGAGAAGTTGATAAAACAATCTGTCAGGGTGATTTTTTTCCTGCGCACTCGCGTGTGTGTTTGCGCGGATGTGTCGGTAAAACAATCTGTCGGTGTTTTGACAGCCGCGTCACGCGCCGGGAATCCGTCTCGGGGGATCCTGTGATGAGAACTCCTGATTGCCCCTCCGTGCATGATTCCTATATTTAACCCCGCTAAACCGTGACGCCCATGTAGCATCATGGCTGACTTGCTCTGCGGGGAGAAGGCTGTTTTCTTTCCCGTTGCAGCAGCAGCAGCAGCAGCAGGTGCACGGGGTCGTGTGGGGCACGGGGAGGGGGGGAGGGAGGGGGGAGGTAAAACATTAAAGTTTTCAAGGTGACACAGGGCAGAGCGGCGCCGCCATGAATTTCCGTTGCCATCTGTCCATCATTAAGATAAGCTGTTTGGAAGCTGCACCGGCGATCTGGCGCACGACGGCGGGCGAGTCGCTCAATCAAAACAAAGTTTTCGGAGCTTTAGTGAGATTGACGTCGTCGGAGTGACCCTCGCGTCACCACCTGTGACTGCTGACCTGATTCGCCATGCAAATTCTTCGAGGAAGTTTGGAAAACTCCCAGAAAGAAGCGAGGAAGCGCTTGTTTTTGATTGGCTGTGGGCTGTAAGCGGTCTTATGATGAGAGGAAAGGTCCAGCGGAGTTTGCATGATCTTCCTTCTTCGCGTTCACGCTCCGATTTCTTCCCATCGTCCACAAAAGTGGTTCAAAACTGTTCGTTTTCGCCGCCGGGGCCTCGTCTGATGACATCACTTCCTGGTCTGCGTTCCTGCCTGCTACTCAGCTCGCCGGTGATTCCCACCAAGTAGTCAAGTAAAAACCAAGAATCTCGCCAGTTTCGGTGCACACATTCCAGGTCAAGCACCTCGCTCAGGGGGTCCGGCTTTAGTCGCTGTTCAGGGAGGTGGTGGTGGTGTTGTGGGGGGGGGGGGGCCTTTCTTAAACCTACAATCTGGGAACCAAAGTGGGTCGTGGGGCAGGTTTTCAGTGCGTCGCCCGCTGACAGGACCCGCCGTAAGTTTTTCCTCCAGTTGGACCCCAGATCGGGATAAATTTCTCAAATTTCAGCGGCGGCCTGAGAACGATCCCGGCGCGGAGTATTAATGGTTCAGGAGGGGATGCACGCGGTAATATAAAACCCCGACGTGCCACGGGAAAAAAAAGAAAAAAGCTGGTGGTTTTTCTCTTCTGTGTGTTAATGGCCGTGGCAGGGTGACATAACATAACTCTTGATTTATAAGGCTATTTGAAATGCCATCGCTCGCGGGGCCGTTCGCCATCGAGCGGGCGGGGAGGATCGCTGACAGCTCGCTGACGGCGGCACGGCGAGGCGGGAGCGCCTGGTGTGTCTGTCCGCCGCCGAGCGCTCCCCCTCTTATCTCTCGGCCCGCCGTCTCTTTTTTTTTGTTCTGTCTTATCTGTTCTGGACGGTCTGTCGTCCGCCTCTGCCGCTTCGCCGTCTGCCTTTTATCCAGCGTGGAGGCGAAACGGGTCGCCGCGTCCTGGGACTTTTACAGCACGCGCGCGCTCTGAAGGGAACCTGTGCAAACGAATATCTGTCGCGTTTCGTTGCCAGTTAAGTCAAAGTTATTCAAGGGAAGAAAATAGTCTATAGACGGACTAACAGACGTTCATTTCCGCACGTTAACCTTCTCACCTGTCAGCGACGGGGCTTCTTTGGAACTTCTGTCACGTATAAAGCGGAGATTAGGATGATTGAATGTGACAAGTTCATATGAGCAGTTGGGGGTATTGTTGGCAGAAACACGCCGAGGAATGGCTGAAATGAGGGCGTGGCGGCGAGTGCAGGCCGGGGTCAAGAGCTGCCGGTGCTGGTGTGCGGCGCAGGTATGGGAGTAATGTAGAAGGCGGCTCACACACCTGCTGAGCCTCTGGGACTCCGAGCCGCCGGAGACGAGTCGCGGCAATCCTTTAAGAGCATTTCAAATGCGGCGTGATTGTCAGAGAGTCGCACACAGGTGTCTGTCTGTAAGCCGAGCCAGGTGCCAATCTAGATTAGGGGGGTGGGGGGGTTTCAGAGGTCGACACGTGAGCGGTGGCGGCCTCCGTGAGACGCCAAATCTGCGCGGCCGCTAAGACAAAAAAAAAAAGTCGGGGCGGAGCCTCGGAGCGCCGTGCGCATCGGGGGATGTGTACAATAGCTGTTTGTGAGCGTGTTCACGTTACCAAAGAGTTTTTGGAGAGCGGCTGCTGTAACGCGATCGCCCAATAAACGGCGGCGGAGACAATGCGAGGTGCGAGCGGGTTGGACTCGCTGGGAAAAATGGCATCGGGAGGGGAATTCCTGCGTGAAAACAAATCCGTGCAGCTGAGCAAGCCCGAGTGTTTGTGTGCAAGCGATGTTTTTAAGAATGCGGCCGCTGTACAATTGAAAGGGAAGCGGGATGATGTGTAAAAAAAACAAAAAAACAACAACAAGCCAGGGATAAAGGAAAGCAGATAGCGGTATCACAGCGTCAGGAACGCGGCCTTTGATGGAAAACCACAGGAGCGCCCAAAAGGAGATCGCTTCACTGCGGCGCTCCGCCGTTTGACACAACGCCGCCGAGGCAGCGTTGGGAAGCTGCCACGTCTCCGCCGAGGTGCATTTTAAGCATGAGTCACGCAGAGTCACCATCGGGAGTCTCCCCGAGTGTCTCTCTTCCACGTTCGGTTCGCTGAAACATCACAGTGAAGCCAAACACCGGCTCTGATCGGCCGATTGGCATCAACTGTGGGAGGAAACTGAATTTTAAAGGTCTCAGGTGGATTTTTGAACGCTGAAACGACGGTTTTGCTTCTAACGTGTGATTTAAAGACGCTACTTATGTTGATTTTAAACTAATAAGGTTAAAAACTTTGTTTTTTTTAAGGTTTTGGGGTTATTTTGCCATGCTGGCCTGAGATAAGACGGCCTGAGCATACAGTGATGTCTTGGCGGGTGTTTTCTTCCTCTTCACGGAAGCGACCTGTGGGAACGGAGCGAGAGCGCTGCCTGTAACCGTGACTCATGTTGTCTGCCATCTCTGCGGTTGGGCTAAATGCTCTGACCCCATCATCAGTCACCGGCAGCCCACAGATAGGCTCCTCGTTTTACCGTCGGAGAAATTTACGGCCCCCATTCGGAGCCGAGGCCGCCGAAAGACGACACCGCGGTCCAGCCTGAAAGCAGCGAAGCGATGTCATTAGGAAAGGGAGCCGCTGCATGTGTGGCGCGCACGGCGACGTTTAAAGGTCTGATATCGTCACTCGCTGGCGCGGCTGAAGTTTGAATGATTGTGTCAAGCAGGATTTTGAGAGTTTTGAACCACGTTGTCGCCCTGAAAAAGCCGATTAAATACCGAATAAACCACATCCTGGAGGCGAGCGCGATACGCTGTGAGTCACCGCCGTCTCAGAGCGTCTGCGTTCACCTGAGGTCGTCCGAACCAGTTTATTGACCCGCTGAACTTTTAACGAAACATCCGGAATGTTCGCTGATGAACTTGAGACGGTTGGAACAAAGAAACACAACAGCGAGCACCCAGAGAAGCAACTGTGACTTCTCAGCTCGAGACCCCCCCCACTCCTCGCCTCCTTTTTTTTCTTTAAACGCGGCCCCGTTATCACCCTCGCTTCCTCTTCCCTCCTTTTTTTTCTCTCTCTCTCTCTCGCTCCCTCTTTTTTTGTTTCAAAGCATGAGAACGGGGCCGCAGCGATTAAGGAATCCTAGCCCCGGCTAATCACCCCGGACTGGAGCACTTCCGCTGCACTGATTACCGAGGAAACCATTAAGGAGAAGAAAGTGGCTGGATCTTTCATCCTGCTCGGCCGGGCTCAGGGGAGGTCAGAGAGGGGTGTGTTTGATAGGCCATTTACCCTTCCTGTTCTTATTATTCCAGCATTTCCTCTATCTGGACTCGACACGACTGCGGCGAGCGGACCCCGGGCCCGGCTCGGCCTGCCTCCCAGAGGGGGCCGTAATCATTGCCATACCGGGATCCTGGACGCGCTGCTGCTGCTGCTGCTGCTGCTGCGCATGCAGGACACGGCGGCGACTCGCAGCCACACGCAAGTGCTCACACGCACCCCCTCGTCTCACGCTCCCCGCCCTCTCGCTGTCACACCGTCGCTCGCACACTGCTGGTATCGTCGTCGAGTTGAGCAGCGTTGATCCCCGGCGTAACACACACACACACACACACACACAAGCGGCGGCTATCCCCCCCCCCCTCCCCAAAAAAACAGCGGCGTAAACAACTAAATAAAGCTGGTGTGTTTGCGTGTAGCAGGGGCCTCGTGGGTACTGTCGCAGATGGCGCTAATGACGGGCGCCCCGGCGGAGGCAGCGCTCGCGTTCGCGCTAGACTCGTGACATATGCTGGTTTGCGGGGCCATCGGCGGCCCCCGGTGTCCGAGAGGCGCCCCCCGTAACCCCTCCGCCGCCGTGACACAATGACGGAGGCGCAGCCCAAACAAACAGCGAGCGCCGCTCTGCCCCTTCGCTCTGCTCATTGTGCTTCAATCTGTTTCTTTTTCTCAGTCCACCCCACCTCCTCCTCCTCCTCCTCCTCCTGCTCCTCCTCCTCCTCCTCCTCCTCCTCCCCCCACTGTCTGCTTCTGTCTCTCCTTGTTACTTCTCCCTCCCCTATGTTGTTCATCCCTCCTCTGCCTTTTCCCCTAATGTCCCCACTGAGCCTGACTTGATGGATGACCCTTTGCTTTAGCGATTAGGGACCCCGTGGGGGCCCCTTCCTCCCCCACCCCCCCACCCCCCCTCTGCAGGAATCCGGCTACGGCGGAGTGACAGAGCAAGTTCAGGCCGCCGCCTGCCTCTGAGTGTAAGCGCGCACATAGCGGATATCAGGGAGATCCGTATAGAAGGGTGACAGGACGCATCAGCCCAGCGGACCCTCGCGGTCGGTAATAGGAGCGCTCGCTCGCTCGCCCGCCTGCCCGCTCGCCGCTGCGTCCTGTAGCCTGCCTCCTCCACCCGCCCGGCTCGCGCGGCGGGGACTCGGGAGGATGCGACCAGATGCGTCCCAATGCTCCGCTTTTATTTCCTCCTCCAGGTCTCGGCAGATGTTTATCTGCTGGATAGTAACATAAAACGAGAGTTTGGAAAGAAACGGGAGTAAAACCGCGATTCGGGAGCTCGGTTCCTCTCCGTTACACAATCTCCTGCCGTATTCCCGGAAACTTCCACACACTTGGACGCGGTGTCCCGTTACGCTGTCCGAAGGTGACACCGATTCACTGACACCTCAACAAAAAGCGACAGAATCGGGGAATTCCTCCGACATGAGGGCAGCCCGGCAGATCATTGGCCGTCATTATCTCGGTAACCCAATCGCCTCCGCGGCGCTGTAACGCCACACTGGTGCACCATGGGTGCGTGTTTTGTCGTCGGCGGTGATGCCACGCAGGCCTTTTGTGCGGCCGCATTCCTTCAGACAGTTGTAAAAATGCTAAAAGGTAGCCGCGGACAAATTACCGAATTACAGCCCGGAGCCCCCCCGGGGACGACGATCTGGAATCAGTCGAAAGTGTTGGAGTAAAAACACTGTGTCATGTTTCTGTAACCAGGAGGAGGAAACCGGAGAGTCCTTTTGTTCCCGATAAAGCAGAGAGCCGGTTGTCTCACCGTTTGTTCGGGGGGGGGGGGGGATGTTTAGTTGATGAGCTCATGTGGAGATTCACCTCTAATGGATTCGCCGGAGAACGGAGACGCCGGAGACTTCAGCGTGCGGACGAGTCCCGCTCAACGCTTACTCCGTCTCGGTTATTTATTGTCGGTTGTGCGTTTTTTAAAGTGCTTCGCTGTTTTGTCTGCGAGTCGCACAAAGCAGCAACTAATGAGCGACATTTGGAAATCAATGTTAATCTAAAGGAGGAAATACAGAACTGATTTGAGGAAACGAAGTGAAAAAAAACCTCCTAAATTTGATATCGATGAAGGTCCTGCAAACAAATCAGCATAATTGGGAGGCAGGATTTTGTTTACTTTCCACTCGGACGATCCGAAACCCACCTGCAGGACTCTGCAACGCCGCTGTTTTCTTTCCTGCTTACACGCAATTATTCTTCCTGTAACTTGTGTTTACTTCAGGTAAACAAAACTTGTTTTTTTACTCCTCCGACTCCCCAAAAAAAAAAAAAACACATTACGGGAGTTACATAAAGAAATGCATCAGCGAGCGGGGACCCGGGTGTCTGTGCTGCTTCGTACCAGAATGCATAATTCACTTCAGGAGCGCTTTTCAGCCGCTGACAGGTCGCCTTGTCACTTATGTAATCTGCAGCATTGTACGCGAGTAATACGAGAGAAAACTGCAGGAAAAATATACAGCATTACCTCAGTGGCCCGCGGTGGTTTGTGGATGGGGGGGGGCGCGCAGAGATCATGGCACCGCATTAAAAAGCTAAAAAACAAACAAAAAAGTTCAATAATAATTAAATCAATCACAGAAAATAAAGAATATTTCCCAAAACAAATGATAAAAATAGGAACTTTCTCCAGCTGCTGCAAAAACTTGAACTGCATTTTTAATTCATGCTGTTTATACCTGGTCAGGGACCTAAATGTTCCCTTGGTGACGACATTTGAGCTCCGAACAAACACCAACAAACAAACAGAGCGTGTATTTCATTAGACTGTCAGCAGAAGCAGGTCGGCGGGTTCGAGGAGAAGCGTCCACGTTAGGTATCGACGCCGTTCGGCCGGGATGGGATGAATTTAGCCCCCCCGCCCGTCACAGGGAGACCTTTTTCTTTTTAATCTTCTCAAAACAAAGAATCATCCAATTGCGAGTGTTTGTGGGGTTTTTGTTTACAAGCGCGGGGAATTAAAATTCCAGATCTGACAGAAATTAATGAAAAGAGGCAAAAAAAAAGCAGCGGACGGGGAGGGAATGTAAATTCTGCTGGCGGGATATTAAGACCGAAAAAAAACCCTGTCCCGGTGGTCCTAAACGGTCATCATCTTCTTTCTTAACGCTAATGGACACCATGTGAAGAGCCCCCTGGTTCCGCAGACAACGCGGGGAGATGAAGGAGGAGCGGGGAAAGAAGAGGTCGAATATTTACGTTTCCCTGAGAGCCCGCATCCGGAGATAATCTGCAGTATCCTCAGATAATCTGTGGCGGTTTATACCGACCGGCTGAGCCGTAATTAATGGCAGGGCGGCGATGGCATGGCGACCCGGGGAGCCGGAGCCCGTCGGGCCGAAAGGAGTCGTCGGGCCGTCTCCGACCACGAGATCCTACAAGGAGTCGCGCTGTCTCACCGCAGTTCTCACGTCGCAATCAAATTAATGATATTATCATAATAATGATATAAATTAGCAGTTTGATCCCCATCTCATTCTGTCTGAGAGCAAAACACTAAAACCTCCAAATTCTCTCAATATTGTGGGTGAAACTGTGACTTAAACTGCCAAATGTGGTTAAAAAATGCAAATCAATATCAGTACTATTATATGATGAGATGTACAATTATCTTCAGTAATAATGTTGGAATTTTTCAAGCTTTTATGATGAAATTTAAATCAAAGAACAGCAGAAACAGAGAGAAAAATACAGACAACTTACACACAAAAAGAGTGAAGCTGTGGTTTTAAATGTAGCAAACGCCAAACGTGATAAAAATCACACTTAAATAAGTAAAGAAAGAGAGAAACCTCCTATTCAAACTCCAAAAGTACCTGCATGTGGAACCAGGCAGGTACTTTCAGAGGAACTACAGTGCAAATGCTCGTTGGTCCCCATTCCTGAGACGTGTGGGAACTCCTGCGTGCAGCCACAGCAGCTCCCTGTCATGCCGGCTCCAGTGTCTGCTGCTGTCATTTGTCAGAGGTGTGTGTGTGTGTGTGTGTGTGTGGAAGGCACACCTGGCAGAAAGTGAGCCCTGCGAGCCTCACCTCCTCCTCCCTCCTCCACATCGTCCCCTAACTCTTCTGTCCCCGCCTCCCATCCCACCTTCACCCCCCCCCCCCCCAAGACCCCTCAGGGCGGAGATGGATCCGTGTCTGGGGTTGATGATGTCACTCTTGGCAGCCTGAAGTTTGGGAGTTCAGAGGAGTGAACTGGAGGCTTTTGTTTACAGCGCCGGCCGGCCGGCTGCGCCGTATTCACGCGAGCGCCGAGACCGTCCCTGCGCACCGGTTCGGCTTTGTTTACAGCTCGCGGTTCGGGCTCCTTTTATCTTTCGCTTTGTCATCAAAATCATGTAATTGCGATGCTATGAGATGGGTTTTTTTGCAGGCCTCACCTTTTAAGGGGGGGTGGGGGTGGGGGGCTTCGTTTCTTCCCCTGGACTGATGAGACGGGCTCTGTGGAAAGTACACAAACAAACAAAGCTTAATAGAGACCAGGGAGGACATGTGTTCCCAGAGGAGGAGAGCAGACCGCTGCAAAGGAAACCCTCCAAACTTGTCAACTTTGTCAAGTTATTCAAGAGAAAAAACACAACAGAGACATAAATGATGTGGTTTGTTAAGAAAAGTCGCGATATCGAAACACAAAGTGAGGCAGAAATGTCAGAAAGTCAAATTAAGACACTTCCAACGACTGCTGCATGCTTTTATTTTGACGGAAAAGTTATAAAACGTCCGTGATTCAACGTTTTTTTCTGGTAGGATTCAGTTTGTTTTCAGGGTTCGGGCTTCGTATCCGAGCAAAAAAAGAGTCGCGCGGGAGCGGACGGCGGCGTGCGCGTCAGGGAAGTCAGCGTGGATGAAAGGACTTGTCCCTCTTGCCTCGCTGGAGTCGTCACGCTGTGCAGTCATGCTGCAGAAGTTTACAGATTTTAAAAGTCTTGACATTGTCCCATCAATTCCAGCACGCCGATGTCACGGGACGCTCTGACTGCTCGCAATGTATGCAGTCCCCCGTCGGAGCAGTCACAACGCATTCGGGGGGGGACGTCTTTGACGTCCCGACTTTGGTATCTGTGCCCCTCGTGTGAGTGTCAGGAACTCCGGATGCATCAGTGTGTGTGTGTGTGTGTGTGTGTGTGTGTGTGTGCGTGCGTGCGTGTGTGTGTGCATGCGAGCACGAGACAGATCGAGTGTGTGCGCGTGATGATTAACGCTCCCTTCTTGATGTCAGATAAAAGCACCAAAAGTGGTATGAAGGGGGGGAGGGAAAAAAAAGAGGGCGTGTCCCTCTGCAGCGGCGGCTTCGGTCATCCGATCGATACCGTGCAATTACGGAGATTTATGTCGCTCAGCATTCCTGGGTGAGTTCGTCTCGCAGCCACCTGTGGAAATACGATCTGTTTTTTTTCCTTTTACCTGAGGAGGCGGGAGCAGCGAGGCCGCCCCGTGAGAGCGCCACCGCCCGCGCTCAGTCGCTCGCTCCAGCGGGGGGGGGGGGGGGGGGGGGATTTTAAAACCACAGCACCACCCCAGCCTGCACGCGTTGACGCAGCGTGTCATTACGCCGTGACTGATAGGGTGTAACTCCGTCTCCTGTTCGGGTCCCGTTTGATTGGTGTCTCCAAACCGGTTATTTGGAAGACGAGCGGCGCGCTCAGCCTGCGGAGGCCTCGGCCGCTCCGACATCCTCCAAACAAGCTCACATGCTGATAGTAAACAAAGCCTGAGTGCTCTTCGACATCCATCATGAGAGCCACACTCTGGTATCTGGGGGCCGACTCAGACATTGTTGACCTTTCTCAGGTATATTTTGAATCTCTAAGAGCACATTTGCTCAGTTTTCAAGCCAGTCGCTGCAGTATTTATCAAGGTCGAGATCGATTTCATCACCTCCTGCTATTTATTCCTTTTATCCATCTTGGTCGGGTTCAGAACTGAGTCAAATGAGTCCACGCTTTGTTGTTCTTTGGTGTAAAACAACTGCAGGAGGAATATTAGCATCACTTCAGATCCTCAGGATGGTTTTTTCTGTGCAGTTTGTAGGTTTTGTTCCCCAAAACACGCGTGTTAAACTAACTCAAACTTGGACTGAAGTACTAGATACTCGCAAGTTACCTTTATGCTGTTCAGAGGTATTTCTACTCATATTTCTTACTCCTACACCTGATTTTTTGCAGCTTTCCTGATACTTCAGATACTATACTCATCACTGTGACGTGATTTAGTAGTTCTGATCCTCTCTGTGACTTACTGGTTTAAATACCTGCAGCTTTAACTGACTGGTGATGCAGTCGTCGTTGTGCATCCCTGCAAGGATGCTGCTGCACGTCTGGGTTTGTGTCGTGCGGGGAGCGATTTCTCCCGCAGCTCCGGCAGGAATCCATCTAATGTGACCTGGAACGCGTCCACGCGGGTACAATCACATCTGGTGGAGGTGGACGACCCCGTGTGAGATCTCCTCCCTGCCAAACACTTCATAACGGTCGCAGGATGGATGCCGCTGCCGGTCAGTTGGGATGCCCCCGAGGCAGCCGGTCATGCACTGTGAACCGGGCTCCTGTTTTAAGGCTCATTCACTGAGCCAGGCGGCGGTGATTCTGCCGCCACGACGGGGGCTCTGCGGGACGCCGCGGCTGCTTCGCTCCGGCTGTGAGGCCGCTCGGATGGAGGACGAGTTGATGTGCTTTTTTTTTATCCTTTCTTTTGCTTCCTCTCCGTCTGTCTGTGTCTCTTTCTTTCCAGCGAAAGGAGAGACTTCTTTTTTTGCCTCCGCCAGCTGTCATTCACTCCTTTGCGGCTGCGGCGTTTCGCGGCATCCTGCAGCCTTAAACGGCATCGTTTGGCCCTGATGTACGGCGAGTAATTCAGTCCAGATAGTCGCTGTCAAAGCAGCTTTGCGGCGTAATTACCTGAAGTGCTGTAGTCTGCTCGCGTTCATTTGCGAAAGGTCAAAGCGTCAGACTTTGCTCCCGTTCCGAAGGGAATCATGGTCGAGGTAGTTTTGCTTCCAGTTAGCGAAATGATCCGTCAAGAGAGCATCTCCCCACCAATAAAAACACGACCTCCGCTTGTCGTTTTCATCCTTAAACACAAACTAAATTATACAGAAGAGACCTCGAATCTTGAACTACATCCTGAGTTTGGGGATTACTTTGCTACACGTGCAGAAAATACAATTTCGCGTGTTATTTCGTCCAAAAAACACCCCGAAGTTTTCAGGTCTCCCGAGTGGAAAATGTCCCCGCAATAAATTCTCACAGCTGACACGTTAAAAGGTTTTGTGAATCCATCATATTTGAACATTTCATCAGACAATAGCGGCGGTACATGATGACACAGCTCGGGTCAACCTTTCCAGACCCGGTAACCATATCTCCTATTTTCTGCTCCCCACAGAGCTCCTTAACTGGATTTACTGCAACGTGAGAGCGGCCAGGATCCAGCGCGGAGACGGCGGTTTGGGGCGAACGCTGGTGTCTGCGCGTGCACCGGGGAAAGTGTGTCAGTGTGTTTGCACGAGCACCCCTTCCACCTCCACCCTTCGTTTGTGCACATGCGGACACGCGGGTGTGTTTGGTTAGGAGATCAGATGCCCGGCCGGTCCGTGGCCGGGACGGTTCGAGGAGCAGGGGATGCTGGGATATGCCCGGCCCGAGGGGGACGGGGGGGGGGCTCCTCCTGTGAATGGGATTGAGGAATGCCACCATAGACAAACACGCTGCTGGCGATGAAACAGCCGCTGCACAACTGAAATCAACACTGGTGCGTCGCCGCTGCCCAACACAAAAGGGGAAGTCAATCCAAGAAACTGAAGGAGGGAGCGAGAGAGAGCGAGAGAGAGCGAGAGGGAGGAAGAAGAAAAACAAACAGGACCAGGGCGCCTCAGCATCGCCGAGAGGGGTTTCAATGTAATGTCACAGCAACGCTTAATACGGAGCGCGGCATGTAATGACTTGATGTAATAATAACACAAGTATTTCTTTTTTGGGGTGTGATTTAACAAGACCTGTAACCAGACACACGTGTGGTCAAGCCGGCATCTCCTCCGTCAGAGGCTGCAGATATTCCTCTGAAGCTGCGAGGAGCGAAAAAAACAACATCCGAGCAGACTTAGCGTGAAAGTGACTTGTGGGAGGAGCTACAGCACAACAGACGGACAGACGGAGTCACTAACTCCTCAGTTTTACTCATTTTTAACGGAAAAACAGGCTAAATGATGAAGTTTGACACCGGTTCGCCAGTCCAAGTGGAGTTCATGGACTTGTTGCATCCATAAGTCAAAGTATTGAAACGGTGCGGTTGGGGGGGGGCGGGGGGCGCTCTGGTTCAGGGGTCTCTTTCAGTTTCCTCTGTGCGGGGAAAAAACCCACAATTCAGAGAAGCTCTCGGCTCCGCGAGGGGAAGAGCGGTGACGCCGGCGGCGGTGGCGGCGGCTCGGCTCCTTTCTACTCCAGCGTTTCCACGTGTGCAGATCGCCAGAATTCGCTGACAATCGTCACCCGTGTACTTTCTAATAATTCGAGCACGCTTGGCGGGATATTAGCCGGCTTACAGGCGCCTGAGACGAACCGATTTGAACTCGCGCGGCGACGGAAGCGGCGGCGCACGTGTGCGGGGAGGTAATTGATTTATTTATTTTGTGACAGGGATGCAAAGCGAGGGTGAGATTTGCGACTGTAATGCGGATTCAGGCGCAGCCAGACGTGCGGCGGCGCCGTCGTGGGATTGAAGGTGGGGGGAAGGTAGCGGCGGGGCCCTCGCAATCCTCCCCAAACCTTCCAGGAAACGTTGATAAGCAGATCCCTGAAATGAAATCTTGCCGAGCACGCGGCTGGATCTGCCCCTAATCGTTTTATTTACAGTCACTATAAAAGACGCCTCCTTTTTTAATGGCGCGCTGAAATAATAGGCAACCGAGGAACAATCGGTACAGTCCTAAGCGCACCCCACCCCCACCCCCACCCCTCCATTTTCACATTAGGCTAATCGAGGCGAAGGGAAGGATATAAAGACATCAGTTGGATGAAATGAGCGTAATTGGAGAATAATGTAGTTAGTTTGCTCTAATCTTCTGCATAATATTAAAATGTTCTCAATGCACCCCAGCTGCAAGCAATCACCCCACTCTGAGGGGGAAACCTGGGCGGCTGTTGGGAGCGAGCGAGCGAGCGAGCGAGAGATGGAGGGAGGAGATATATCAGGCCGAGCGAGGCCAGCGAAACAACTGGAGCTTTCAGTGGGAAGTCCAAGAAGCTGTCCGCGAAGGCCCGGCGCTCGCATGAACCCGCCGTTCCTCTATCTATTTCCTGTCACCGAGAAGCCATCCCCGCCCCCGCCCCCGCCCCCCCCCCACCTCCCGCCGACTGCTGGCTAATTTGTACCGAGGGCTCCTCGCTTGCCAAGACTGGTTATGGTGCCGCAGAAATCAGGAACAGTAGGGTCCAAAACTGTCAGCATGGGTTTCAGAGGTTCATTTTCTCCATGCTGAGTGCAGCCTGGTACAGCCTGACTGCTGTTCCCGCTGCCAAAACCGCGTCCTGCAGCTCGCCGGTGATGGAAGTCGAAATGTTGGAGGAAAAAAGGTACGACGACGACGGCGACGACCTGAATCCGTACAGATCTCCTTTTTTTCCCGCGGCGTTTCTCGCCTCAAGATTGGAAATTGAGAAAATTCTCAGTCACTCTTCTCAATTTGGACGCTTCAGTTTTAGGGAAAAAAACAAAAAAACAGCTGCAGCGTTAAAAAACCGCCTCCGACGCCGAGCCGAGGCGGCCAAACGAAGTTCGGATCATCACTCTCTGCACAATTAGGGCTGAGCGGAAGTTGCAGCGCGCAGCAGTAGCCTCGCAGCGGAATTAAGGGCGAGCCTTATTAGTCCCCCTTCGGCTTAGCCTGGTGTGTGATTTCAAGGCACAAAAAAACAAAAAAAAACTCGCTCTGAGGCGTCTCTTTAACTGCTGTTATTGTGCGGGAAAATTGTCATTAGACAGTGGAACAAATAACCTCGAAACGTCATGGGTGTCTTCGCGAAGGGATCTGAAACAACAACAGAGAATTAATCAAATTAAAAGGAGGCCTTGTTATGCGATTTCACTTTAATTTCCACAGCCAAGCCCTCTATTTAGGGGCTGACAAAACCCAGAAAGGGCGAGTCACAGTTTAGGGGCTCACTAACAGTTTTATATTAGTGAAGAATTATCAATCCTTTAAGCTAATTTGGTAGGTCGGGGAAGCCACCGAGCCAGCCACGGTGAACCCAGTCGCCTGTTTGTTAAGCTGCCACCCCCTTGCGCACTCTTTTTATGCCACACTTTTGTCTTCCCTTGTTGATCATCTGCCATTGAGGGCGCACTAAATCCCGCAAATTAATATAAATCTACCAACGCTATTAGCGACAACGAGTCGCGGGCAAAACCGGCTTTTTCTACTTTGCGACTTCTGAAGAAACTTTTCCGGAAGCTGCCTTTTTTCGCTCCGTCCGTCGGACTTGTTTTCTTTCAGAGGGTCTCCGCGATCCCCTCCCCTCTCCCTCTCCCTCGCTCGCTCGCTCGCTCGCTCCTCGGTTCCTCGTAGGCAAGCAGTTTAGGCAAGTGCCATATGCCCTGATTAAAGCTAGCGGCAGGCCAAGGAGCACAGGGAGGCTGTTTTGTCATTAGCCCCTCGCGCGGCTGAGGTGGAAACTCATTTAGCCCCATGCTGGACCTTCATTATGATAGACTTGTATCAGATGGCATCTCTGGCTGGGATCTCTGGCTCCTGGCTAACGGATGGGGGGAGAGATGCTGCGGCTCCGGCCTTTCTTCAGCCCTGGTAGGGGAGGGGGGGGAGGGGGGTAAGGGCTCGGGGAGAAGTGCAGCGGCTGGGTAATGGGAAGCGAACGGGGATGAAACGACACCGAGGCGGAGGAAGGAGGGAGGAGGAGGGGGGGGGGTCGGACCCGGGGTGAAAGGTCACGAGTCCTTCCAGGTGAAAGTAAAAGAGTAAAAGGCTGCGAGGAGGAAATTACAAATGGATTTATGTTCCTATTAGAGATTACGAGCACGGCGGCGGTTGTTGACGGCCGCACTCGTTTCTGGGTCCTTCCAGGTGGAGAGGAAAAAAGGGGGTTAATGTAATTATCAGAGCGTGGAAGGGAAAGACAAATGAACTCGCAGCGATAGATCAAAACCCGAGCACGCTCCTGAGCGCCTGCGAGGTGATCTCACTCTGTATTAATGAACCCGCAACCTAATCACTCCGCGCTCCCGGTCTATCGGCGATCGAGACGGCGGCTCAAGTCGGCGTCCGATGAAACGCTGAAGGAGCCGTCGCGTCCCCGTGAGAGATTCCTCCGACTCGTTCTGTGGCACGAAACCAGAGTTTCTCAGAAAGAACCAAAGCTAAAACATCAATCTTGTGCTCTGAATTGTTATGAGATTGTCCTAAATAGAGGAGAGTTTTCTTCCTGTGCAGAAACAGGAGTAAATTTCCTTTATTTAGCAGGAAAATTGATCGTTAAATCAGGTTAGTTTTTATTGACATGCTGCCGCCTCAAACCTCTGGACTCTTTTTATCACAGGTGACGGTTCCGCCACAAGTCCCTGAGGATCGTCGAATAAACTGGTCCTCATCTCTTAAACCCTCATGGTCACACTGCAAAAAGTGAAAAGTGGAGAGAAAGAGATTGAAAAAAGCACGAAAACGGAGAACTTTTCAGTGATTACGTCTTAGTTTAGTTGCACTGACTCATTTGTGACTCGAAAACAGTAAAATCTACCTGCTGAGACTTTGTTCTGACTCTTTTTTGAGGTCGTTTGCCTCGAATTTTTGCTGCTGGGAAGCAAGATTTTCCTTTTTGCTCCAAAAACTCCCTGAAGTTGGAAACTCTTCCCTCACCAAGTGAATTTAAACCGAGTCCATCCCACCGTTGGTGCTTTGTCCTGTATTTGTTTCATCATTCCTGTTTTTGTTGACTTTCTACTTTGCTCTATTTTTCTGTTCCTCATTTATTTTATTGTCTTGACTGTAAATGAGGGAAGCCTCCGCGATTCAACGGTTCGAAACCAAAAAATGGTTGAAATCCAGTGAAATGAAAACATGGCAAACTGATTTGGCATTTGGACTGAAAGACTCTGGAGCATAGATGTGGGGGGGGGCGGGGTGTGGTGAGGCCAAAGTTTGGTTGTGTAACGGTGGAGGTGTGAACGCACGGCGCTGGAAGGAGCCGATGCAAGAAGACTGGATCCCGGCCCGAGGCTCCTCCGCTCAGGGTTGCGAACGCGGTTCGGCGCGGAGACGGCGAGGTGCGCGGGCCGAGGAGGCGCCGAGCGAGACAGCTGGGCCCGGAGGAGGAGGCGGCTGATGGGGGGGTTGGGGGGGTCCCGCGGTCCCGAGCAGGATCTGGGTCTCGCTCAGCCTGGTGCCTCTCTGGCAGATGCTGCAGCAGGCTGGATGAGGGGACCACCACTGACACACTGCTGGCGGCGAGAGCTGTGTGTTCCTGGTAGACCGAATCCACCTCTCTGTCTGGCTGTGCCTCTCTCTCTTTCTCTCTCTCTCTCTCTCTCTCGCTCCCTTCTTCCTCTCCTCTATCTCTCCCTCCATCTCCACTTCTTCTTCCCTCTCCACACCACCAGTGCTTACAGTTGCACCTCCTACACTCAAATCCACACGCAGCAGAAAAAAAACACGCTCGCTGCTGACACGCAGAAAAACACGGTGCGCCCGCTGCGCACATGAAGAACAAAAATTATAAGCTTCAAATGTTCCAAAGCGAAATGGCTGAAACAAATTTTTCCCCCCTATTTGCTGACAGTTGTGCTACCTCCTGTAATACAAAGTCAATGAACCAAGAGCAGTCAATATATTACAATAACAAAGACTGCCAGATTTGTCATTTTCAGACTCCGTTCGTCATTTTTTTTAGCATGCAAGGACGCGGGAATCGAAGGGGGGGGGGGAGTAGGGGAGGGGGGTGTCGATGGAGCCTCACAGTTCCACCCTCACCGACAGGAAAACAGGAATCCGGGCGAATGCGCGGCGTCTGCGCAGCCCCCCCCCAACAAACACGCGACCTGAGGAGAAGGCATCTGACTGTGACAAACCAAACACGCTCCCTAATAGAATTTTCCGTCGCTGCCAAACTGATAAGGAAGAGAAAACACAAGGAGCGCGAGGTGGCGCGCATATCTGAGGGAGGTGATTTCAAAGAACAACACCGCCGCGCTCCAGATGCCTCCTCTCGCCGAGTTCTTACATAAATATGCCGTTAAGCAATATGATGTATTATTATTACCTGGAAACATGCTCTGAGCCCGGGTAAGCAGCATATGAGCCCGGCGCCTTAGCTCCCCAAAGGAGATTGTCTCGACACCACATATCAGCCGCCGCTATTGGATTCCCTGACTTTTAACTGGGTTAACCCACTTCCTGGTGAATACAAATTCAATTTTAACTGCCGCAGTTTTTTATTTGCCATGCATGCCCCCCCCACACTCCCCACTCACCCTCAACCCCCCCCCCCTTCACCACCCGCCTCCCTCGTTCCCTTTTCACTTGTCTTGCTCTCAATAGACTGGCATAACCATGTAGAAACAATTTGCTTCTATCGAGTATACACAAACTATCAAATTAAAATGAAGTGCTGTGGCACGAAAGAAAAGAGAGGGAACGGGGACGGGGGAAGGGGAGGGGGGGTAAATCTGGGATATAGCGAGAATGATCCCTCCAATTTCTTTTGTTCCCTTCATCCGTCGATCGCTGCCCATCGCTCACTCGCTCCCAGACGACCGCAGACGACGTTCATGTCCCAAAGTGTCATCGATTACCCAGTAAAAAAACAAAAAAAAACAACCGTTGTCAGTGAAGTTAATGAGCAAATAAAAAAGATATTTATTCAAGAAAAAAAATCTTAAAAAATATTAATCATAAGAAAATTGCAAAAAACAAAAAAGAAATGAGGCAAAAAATAAACAAAAATAACAAAATCTCAGTCTAGAATATTAAAGATTTTTTTCTTAAGTTCTGACTCTAAAAATGCACCCCCAAAAAAACCCTACAAGCCGATTTTATTGAAACTTAATATATTATTGACATAAAGATCAAAAGATGCTTTCCTACAAGTTGGGCGGAAGAATCCAGCTACTCATGAGAAGCTCCCGCAGGTCCTGGACTGCCGTTCCAGGCCCGCCGAAGGTCCTGGAAGCGCGGCGGTGCCGCGCTTGTGTTCCAGGCTCATGTGTGACTGTCTTCTCAATGGGTTAATGGCTTTCCTCAAGCAGAGGGAGGGCGAGCGGGGCCTAAACAAAGCCAGATGAGGGAGTCAGGAAGCCTTTCAGGACTTCATTAGGCCCTCTCTCTGAGAGGGGAGGTTAAGAGCCCGGCAAGCTGGTACTGTTTAGCTGCTTAACGTCAACAGGAATGCTCACGCAGCTGCCCCATAGAGCCGCCGATGAGCGCACGCGGGACACGGCCAAGCAGGCGCACATGTGCAGAAATGTGTGTTCAGGTTCGCAACATACCTCACACACATGTAGGAGAGGGAGAGCGAGCGAGAGAGAGAGAGAGAGAGAGATGTCCACACACACACACACATACATACACACTGTCCCTATGTAGCCTCTGGTTCAGACAACACAACCCTAAACACTGGCATGAGAAACAGGCCACACAGGGCCGACCTTTTTCCACTGGTTGCTATGGGCATCAGCTCCACACACGCACGCACGTACGCTCACATGCTGTATGGACATGAGAGCGTCTGTTCCTGTTCGCATACAATGGCGTATTTATTTAATGGGCTGGTTGCGATTTTATGCCGCTTTGTACAAAATCCATTCATCACAGTCTCAGAGCTTTGCAGCACTCGTTCAACACTTGTTTGTTTTCACCCGCGTGCATTTTTAGCTTCATATGTCGCCTGCGTTTTATTTTTCTAATCTGAGAAGTGTCAGTAAGCTACAGACTGCAGCCTCCCATCAAGAGGAACCTTCAAACTGCATCATTTCAAACCGGTTCGGCCGCTCAAAGAGGGACTTGCACGGACTTCCTGCTGTATGCGCACAATATGCATGGACACAGTAAAGAGTGTGTGTCAGACATGGGCAACTGGCGGCCACATGTGCCCCCCCCCCCCACCTGCGAGCCAGTCACGACGAACAAATAAACGAGGTTGCATGACGATTTGATAAACACCCAGTTCGGACAAAGTGTCTTTGCATTGAGTTAGCGGCCATATTTCTCACAAACGCTCACAGCATAAACGCTCTTTTGCAATTTTTGAGTCAAAAAAGTGTAAAATATGAATGAAATCGCTGTTGTTCTGTCTGTTAAACACGTGTTTAGCCACTAATGTCCATAACTGGTGAACAGTGTGATGGATGTATGACCGTTTTTACGTTTTCTCGCATCAACTGCACCAAAAGCCTCGTCTTCGCTCTCAGCTAATAATGTGTGTGCGTGTTTGCATGCGTTTGTGTGTGTGTGTGTGTGTGTGTGTGTGTGTGTGTGTGTGTGTGTGTGTATTGTGTGTGATCTCAGAGGTGTAGCGTTGCAGCCCGCCTCTCGCCTCTGGAACAGCGAGCACGCCACCACCTCAGCCGGCTGGGCCTGAAAGCGGAGCGAGGACAAAAAAGAAAGGGCAGATGATTGGAGGGATATCGTGGCCTCGGACACGTGGAGCCCAGATTTGATGAGTAAGCCGGCAGAGGAGCGTATTTGTGAGTGCGTGTGTGTGTGTTTGTGTGTGTGACAGGTGAGGAGGGAGAGGTGAAAGGGAAGCCGATGAATATCAAATGAACAGAGAAGAGGTCTGTAAGATGAGCCTCGCATCTTTGTGTTGCTGTGTGTGTGTGTGTGTGTGTGTGTGTGTGTGTGTGTGTGTGTGTGTGTGTGTGTGTGTGTGTGTGTGTG
>JASSRZ010000002.1:7184167-7194841 GCA_032164315.1 Malacoctenus gilli
TGTGTGTGTGTGTGTGTGTGTGTGTGTGTGTGTGTGTGTGTGTGTGTGTGTGTGTGTGTGTGTGTGTGTGTCCCTTACCCCCCCTCAGTGGTTCCCTGAGAGCACTCATTCAAAACTGCGTGGAGAACGACAGATATGGCAGCGCAGTGACGATCCATTCAAATATGATTATAACTGAATTAATAGACATTGACATTTGTGTTTGTTCCAATGTGGTGAACAGCCCGGCGTTTCCTGCCAATGGGCCCATGGATGACACTAATACCTCGTAATCAAAGGAAATGTGTATAGCTCCACAAGCATTACATTCAGATTTTGTCTCCCTCGTTTTCTTACTTCACTCTTGTTTGTTTCGGTGTAATGCAGATCAGTTCTGGGTTTATTTTCTACCCTCAAAGCTGAATCTTTTATTTGATTTGTGGTGGGGAGGGGAAAAAAAAGGAGAAGAAGAAGAAGAAGGAGGAAAAAAAGAAAAAAAAACACATCATCCTGGTGAAATTACATCCACATGGCAGAGGCTCTGAGCTCGCTGCGCTGCCTGCTTGGCACCGACGGCGGCCGTGCCACGATAACAAAACAAGGTTAGCGACGAATCGAGGAGTCGTCGTCTTCCAAAAGCTTCTATTTTAGGGAGGAAATTAATAAATTCAGGTCATTACTCATTATGTATGAAATACGTGATTAGTGTTTGATTCACTCCGAGGTGCGTTTTTTTTTTCTTCTTCTTTGGGCTGGAGATAAAAAGGCTCCGATTGTCGCTAATCAACCCTCCAAAAAAAAGCAAAGATGCGATGAAATCCGTCGAAGCTTCGAGGCCTTCGCAGGTATGTCTTTAAAAAAAAAACTCCCCCCGACTGATGGAAAATGATGCCGCTCTGAGAGGAGGAGGTGGGGGGGGGGGTGTCACATTTTCAGTGAGGAGATAACACTGACGTTACAAAATTGCGCGGCACTCCCACTTAATCATTCATTGTGTCCTCTTCACCTCAGGATGTGGCTGACATGGCATGAAGGGATCTCGATGGGCCCGCGTATCTATCAGCGAGCGACTTTTCTCCCCTTTCTCCGCTCCTAATGCCTGTGAAGACAGTACACCCCGGGGAGAAGGGGGGAGGAGGGGGAGGAGGGAGGCGGCGGCGGCTGCATTTGCACCTCTCCCCGGCGCGGAGGCGGGAATTAACCAGTCGAAAGGTTACGTGGCGGTAAGTCAACATTAGCTTTTTTTGGGGCTTAGTTCGTGGATGGCGCCCTGTAATTACGTGACGCAGCCCTGCGCCCTCATTGGTGGAATCCGTGTCCGTCCTGATCCTACGAAATAAAACCTCTGAAGCGACTCGCTTTTTCTAGCAACGCTTCTCCGCCTCGATTCAACACCTGTTTTCTCAGGTGAGCTCTCTGAAGCGTTTCCTGGACGCACGACGGAGCGAGACACATTTTTCTCGCCCTGCTTTTTGATTTAAACGTCGGTCTTCCCGATAACTGTCCCCGTTTAGAGTTTAATCGCACAGAAAGGCCCTCGGGCTGATCCTTCAAAATACGTCTGTATGGGGAGGAAAAGGGGGGGTTTGGGGGGGGGGGGGGCGACGACAGGAAAGCCACAGTAAAGGCTTAAAACTTATAACCTTAATGGGAACATTTCTGAACCGCCGCCACCGTAGCAGAAACTTGGGCGGATTTAGCTCAGGACGATGCAGGTGAACGACGGAGCCACCGCCGAGCTGGTAATCCCTAAAGAAACATGCGCTGCCACGAGTGGAATCTGCACTATTGCTAATATTTATATTTACCTCCGAGCCGGGCCATGCGGACATGTCCCCCGCTGACAGTAATCCACAATAAATTAGAGTCTTTTCTCTTAATATTTAGAGAGAGACAAGAGAAAAAAGGCCGGTGTCCATCTGGATTTAATCGAGGCGGAGTTGGAGGACATAAAGAGGGAGGACAGAAACCAGCCCGAGTGTACCATAAAAAAAACCCCAACACATTTGTTTGTTTCACGTCTTTTTTTTCACATGATGAAGGCATGTGGGCTTTTCTTTAGGCGCCGTGTTTACAGCAGAGTCAAAGACTGTATGTCCTCTGCTGTTTTTACTGGATTTTCACAATAAATGCCCCGTGGAGCAGTTTGTACGCACACACGTCGGCCGACGAGCGAGTTTGAAACTCGAACTCCGGCCATCGAGCGTCGCTCGTTTGTTCCCGTCATGCAGCGCGGCGGGCGCTGCTGGGAACACCCTGTGCAGGTCCTGCTATGTAAATAGTTGCTGTCAAGCAAAACGCGCATTAAGATGAGGTCAGATAACCTGTCATTATCATATTGCGTGTCATCATCATCATGCCGGCAAGACGAGAGTCGCTAAATACGAACCACATGTCAGCGCAGACTCAGACCCACTCCCGGAGATGTTTGTCATTCCTCTTCGCTCTCGCTGAGACTGACTCCAGTTCCGTTAATTGACTAGCAGTCGTTGTCTGTTGGATATTTGTACTCCATTACCTTCTTGCTGTTCAACATAGCTCATTAAATCTCACTTTTCCATACCGCTTGTCCCAGTAAATAAAGTTGATGTTGGCGCGCGCAGCCTTTGGGATCTCCCACCCTCTCTCTCCCACCCTCTCTCTCTCTCTCTCTCTCTCGGTGTGTTCGGGAGGTAATTGAAAATGTGATCCATGAAGTCACAAGTGCAATTTAACTCCGTGCCCACCCCATGTTAGCGCTTCCACTCGTAACAGGTCAAAAAACGAAATTAATTTTTAAAAAGGTGACCCATGAAATTGCGCTCATGATAGATGGGGTGTAAAAGCAGTATTTTAATGCATTTATGGGTATATATTTTCTGCCCCCCACCCTCCCCCTTCATGCTGGAACCACCGTTTCTGTGTAAAAAAGGGGATGTTGGGTGGAAGTCAGGGATCGATGGTCAAAAACATAAAGGCGCCTCGACATGATGTTTTTCTGGGACCAGTTTCATCTTTTAACTTCTTGTGACTCGACCTAAAAGGAAGTGCTGCTGTTCCCAATTTCGGCCTCTCTGAGCTCCTCAACAACTGCCTTTTTAAGCACCTGCGAGAGGGAGCGGCGGCGGCGGCGGCGCGGTGGGATTCTGGAGGAAGACGGAGGTGACGAAGGGCCAGCTGCCTCCGATTCGGTCCGAGTCCTCCGACCCACTTTTCCACCTTTTTTCACCTCCCAGTGAATCCCTCCCTTCGCCCTCCGTCAAGATTAATGTTGTGGACCGAAACCTGCTGGCAAACTGCGTGTAAAGGGGGCGGGGGGGGGGGCGTCTGAGGTAAGACCTGACACAGGTTTGGAGTCCAGGCCAGCAGCACGGCGCGCTGGTGGATAGGACTCCGATAAATATGAGGGGTCCGTGGGGACGCTTCTGATGGTGAAGAGTTATCTTACTAATCTCGTTGCAGGAGGGAGCCGCTCATATTTCACTCTCCCTCGCTCTCCCTCTCTGAGCCGCCGAGCTCTCCGTCTTTCACCCGTCGTGTCTCTCGGCTTCGCTTGCCTTCGGGGGGGGTGGGGGGGGCGGCGAATTCTCAGGGCCTGGAAAGTATGTGAGAAGACTCGGTTGGACAGAAGTTCAAGATGTCACGGGGGAGAAGTTGTGTTTCGACACGAAGCCTTGTTTGCGCTCGTCAGCAAACCTGTCAGGGGGCCGTTTGATGCTGCATTTGGGCGATGTCCCCGGGCACCGTGTTTGTGTTCGCCTCCATATGGATTAGTTTCATATAGCCGGCGCCTCGGCCGGGATTATCCATCAGTGGGAAACGCCGCGATTCCGCTCCTCCAGCTCGCCGGCCTCTCCAACGTTCCCATCGACGGGCGGAGGGTCCTCGTCTGGAATTAATGACAAGTTTTCAAGAAGAATTTATCAATCTAATTACTCCAAGCGGGGAAAAGTTTTCCACAGAGCCCTTTTTTTTTTTTTTTTTTAAATCACCACCATACCTCCACCTGCATAATTGATGGAGTCCCCATGATTAAACTAATGAGGCTCAGAGCTTAAACCCTATCTAGCGGCCCGTAATTACAAATATGTAATATCCCCCCTCCGCTTCAATTAGCATGAGAACAGAAGGTTAAGAGTCATTCAATATTCATGCGGATGGTGAACTTCAAGGTTAAGGAGACTGGTCATTTAACCCGGGCTTTAAAATAAAAGTCATTTTCTTTAATTGTCTCCGAAAAGAGCCACTAACTACATGGCTGTGGGAGGTGTTTCATCAACTTTCGCGCAGGTGAAAGTGAAATTACGGCGGCGCCGACTCCGCGGCGTCGCAGGCGTGCTGAATTTTCACGGTTGCGCCATTTTTTTTGGTTGTTTTCGTACCTTTCTGAATACCTGAGCCAAACAGGTGTGTGACGTCAGGTAGCCGAGCTGTCAGAGCTGTGGAGGGATGAGCTCTGATTGACGCCCCTGCAGGCAACAGGCCTCAGAGTGCATCATGGGACGTCTCGAATGGCAGGTGCGCTCGTACAAAGGGTATCATTGTGGCGCGCTTGATATTTGGTTGCTATAGTATTTAAGAGTCTGTTTTGTCAATCTGGTTCGTCTGAAATCAAATTTAAGTGAAAGGGTGAAGCGTAAGTGGGACGTTTCGGTTGGTACGATCCACAAGTGTCGTGTTTTCATGGCGACTGTAGTTCACGTTGACGCCTAGAAAAAGGGAAGCGCCAAAGAAAAAGGAGAAGAAAACAGGAGAGACGGGTTAAAATCGGGTTCCAGTGGTGCTTTGTCACTTTCGTTTCACTCCAACGTCGCGGATTCAGCCGTCGGGAACAAGGCGTCGATTCGTCGTGCGGGAGCGTCCGTCGCGGCGGTTTGGTTTTCCACCGATGGCGGACGCGCTTCCGCCTCGCTCCTGCCCACCGCCGTCTCCAGAATCACAATGCGCCTGACCGTTGACTGGGGCTTTGACGGGGGGACTGTGTTGGCCTGGTGTCAGCCACGGAGACCACGGAGCAGGGCCGGGGACTCGGAGACTGGGCTCCCATCCCAACGCCTGGAGGCGGAGGGCCCAACGGTCTCGCCCAGCCCAGCGCAGCCCAGCCCAGCCCAGCCCGGCACAGACCAGCCCATCCCAGCTCTGCTCGGCCCCCTCCCCCCTCCTCCTCCCTGTGGCCTCCCTGCACCTTCACCAGCTGCGCTTTTCTGGCTCCAGCTGCTAGGTGTAGATGTGAGTGTGCTGCCCACCCTCCCTCCAAGCCCCCACCACCTCCATTTTCCGTGCATCTCCTGCCTTTCCCTCGCTCTCTTCTTTTCTCATCCCTGATTTGTCCTCTCACAGCGAGTCTGCCTCTTCCTCGCCTCTTTTTTTCCTCATCCTCTCTGCCGCTCATACTTGCCTCCCTTGCCAGACTCAGGGGTTGTAATAGTGCCCAGCAATTACTGAGTTGGCATGTGCTGCATTGTTTACTCACAGTCCTATTCCTACTGGACTTTATTAAAACACCATCTGCTGTCAGCTCTGGAATGGTGGAAGAGGTGGTGGAGGAGGAGGAGGAGGAGGAGGAGGATGAGGTGGAGGAGGAGGAGGAGGAGGAGACGAAGTAGGAAGGCGTTGGGAGAGGAGCCATAGATTTGGCGGCGGCGTGGATGGAGAACGGCTGGACTCACGTGGAGAGCGCGGGCTGCCACGGCGGTCTCCCGTCAGAGGGACACCGACAGCGAGCGAGACCGCGGCGAGCTAAATGGGATTTTTTTTTTTCACGGGCTGGTAATGGGAATAAACAAAAAGCAGTTCCAGGAAACGCAGATCCAAGTTTTTGAAGGAAACCAAGCTGGCGTTTCCATCCCAAAACCTCCGATTTCAACACTGAGAGTCCAACGCTAACTTCCGCTGAACAAATAAGCCGCTTCCTGCTTAGTTTTGGTCTCGTTCGGATCACTTGGAGAACGCGACAGGAGTCCGTCGCCGTCCCATCGAGCGCACAAAGCGTCTCGGGGGGTGTTTGGCGAGCGGCGACGCCCCCACGCCTGTTTACCAAACACTCCCTCACCCTCACGCTGCACATGCAGCGCCATGCTGAGCGCTAATGCGGCGGGCCCGCCCATGTAACGACATTCTGATGTCTATTCCATTAGCTGTAATTTGTTAGGGGACGTGTCATTTCGGACTCCAGCCTGGACTGATTGGGTACGTCAGCGAGGGGGGGGCGGGCGGGGCCCCGCGACAGGCGGGATCAATTAGTCAATTATTGCAGGGTTTTGGCAGGAGGAGCCCTGGCACCAACCGGGGGCGCGAATACGGGTCCTCAGGTGTTTCTGCTCGCCGTCATTTACATGCAGCCCAGCGCGGGTGTCCAAAAATGTCAGAAAACATCATAAAAACAGTGTTTCTATTGACTTGTGGACGTTTTATGGACAATTTAGTCCCATATTTTTCTCACAATCGTCCAAATAGTCCAAAACGTCCTTCAACGTGACACCAACCCGGTTAACTCTAAGCATCACACTGACACCACACCAACTTCGTCCCATCTGTTCTGTAGTTTATTTCAAAATAAAACCTGAACCGCCGAAACATCGACACACCGTGGTGGACAGCAGTAGAGAAGCTTTTATTTTGAAAACAAAAGCGGTGCTAAACGCTAGAAAAATGTTGTCAATCGTTATTTAGCGGGTTTTTTTGGTGCTTCGTTTCATGCGATTTATTTGAACTTTATTTTCTGATTGAAAAATATGGTTATTTTTAGAAACGATTGCTCTCCTTTCAAAAATGAAATGAAAACACGTTAAATTTAAAAGATTGCCATTTTTGAAAGATATGTATGTTCTTTTTTGAAGTCTTTCTTGGAGAATATATTCACATTTCATGATTATATGCATTTTTATAATCATAGTCATCAATATTTTCCACACTCTCTGTGCATTTTAGCTGCAATTAGCCGGAAATAGTCATGTTTAATCTCCATTTACATCTGTGACGGTCTGACAGCTCGACCTTGCACAACGCAGCCACATCACTACAGTGAGCAGTCCAGCGGTTTACAGTGGAGGCTTGTTTGTGCTCCGGGAGCGTCCGCGGAGATCAATGAGGTGGAAGACACGAGCGCGCTCATGCGGATCCACGTGCGAGCGCGCCGCACAATTATAAGGCCATTCTGGACGCTCGGTGGTCAGTCGACGTCACATAAATCTCCGGCTATAATTGGATGCCTGTTGTGTTCTGCAGGAGAGGAGGGAGGGAGGAAGGGAGGAAAGGAGGGAAGGAGGGAGGAGGAGAAGCTGGCCGAGGGAAGGAGGACGTCGGCTGGAGGAACTTGGGAACTTGTTTGGGAGGCTTCACCTAAGCTGGGCGAGTCAGTGAGCTTGGGAGCTCATTTGCAGACGGCGCGCGGTGAGGCTGCCATGTGTCGGCGCCGGCCGAGCATCCCGACAGAGGGAAGTGTTGGCAGCGCGAGAAACGCCGAAGAATAATGAGAGGAGGGAAAAGATCTTCTCAGGACAGATTCTGTCGAGCTGCGCGGCCAGATAGTTGGATTACACGCTTTACACGTGATGCTTCATGGACACAAGTGGGGAAAATACTTCATTTTACTGCATTTTTGTCAAATATTCACATCTACCTTCTAAATTTAAAGACTAATGCTCATTAATTACTCGCAAAATGATCAAAAATCATGTTATTTCATACTTGAAATGCGTTAAACATGCTGTTTATTCCCACATCTAAACTGGCAGATTCGATAAATAAAGTCTGATTTTGTTTTGGTGAATTTTAGCCAACCGCACAACATGTTTTTACCTTGTTGCGAACTGTATTAATACAGAACGGTGTTGAGTTGCGTTCAGGCTCTTTGAAATGAATGTATTCAGTTGCAAACGAGACGAAATAGATACAAAAGAGATGTGAAAATGGGAACCGGAATCCCATTTGAGGCACGGACAGCAGATATCACACTCGCAGTCATGAGTTATTCATGCATTAGAGATACCGCAGATTGACAGCACGATTATGTCAGAGGGTATTACACATCAGCAACCGTGTCGTGCCCCCTGGATGGGCACATCCACCGCGCGGCGGCGAGAAAACAGAAGGGCGTCTGAGGTGAATTCTCTCCAGCTGGAAAGACGAGTACTCTGAATACTAAAACCGGCGCGCAGACGCCGAATCGAGAGCAGGGTGAAGCAACTCGTATGTTGTTAAAAAAAAAAAGTTTGATGAGAGACTTCGTTTATCTTCAAAATAAAGCGGGAGTGATTTGTTTGTTTGATGTTAATTGAAGCCGTCTAAATAAACGGCGAGCCCGCGTCGGAGCTCCGATCTGACATGTTTGCGCGAGGCTTTAATCTGTGTAAACCCTCAGCTGGGTGAGAGGTCAGAGGTCACGGCGGGGTTCATTACGGCCTGTCATGCTTTAGCCGCCGACGCGCCACCGCTCTAACGACACAAAAGCGTCACACAAAGGACGAACGTTCAGATGTTTGAACGGCTTAATTAGCCAATAAGAAAGTGCGAAAAATTAAGGAAAGGTTCACTAAAAACGACTGAAATTAGTTCATATTTAAGTAAACAGGCAACTTCCTGTCAGTAAACTCTGTAAATTGTTCGAGAAAAAGTGTTGATAAAGTTTTCGCTGCTGCTACCGCTTCATCCTGCAACGATCGCTAAAAAAAATCAATATAAATACAGGAATTCACCTGAAAAACCTTTCAAAATAAGAGTACTCGCCACAAGAAGGTACTGCGACCGTACCGTTAACACCCGTTAGTGCTACGCTTGTGTACAGTAGAGCGTCGTTAGAGGTAATGAGAGTGACATCAGTGTCTGTTAAAAAACGCACACACTGTTTTATGGGTCACATCAGAGCGGCGTTCAAAGCCAGCGTGCGCCACAACAACAGGATGGACCGCTCGCCACTTCCTCCCGCACGTTACGTTTTACTTCCTCCATGAATGCTTTTATTTACTGTCGGGTCGTCACACGCGCTCCGCGTCGGACGCTGGGAGATACGCAGGCGGACACATCTGTTTTCACACGTCGGGCGCTGACGTGTAACGGCGACGTGTTTCAGCGCGCGCTGATCGAAAACAGGAGGGACGTTTTTGGACAACGCGGGCGAAAAGTTGAGGCTGTTTTGGTGGAAGATTACTTTTATTTCTTTAAATATGAGTGATTTCTGCGTTTTAATGAAACTGGTGTCAAAAAACTGAGAATTCTTCAACAGCTGGAGGAGTTTTTCAGAGCTCCGGTGATTTCTGTTTTTTAACCAGAAATAAGTTTCTTCTTCGGCTCTACTTTTGCTGCACTGCACGCCGAAGTCTCGTAAACCCAGCGAAGTGACTGTTTGCAGCGAATGTAAAAAGTTTATATGCGTTCAAGCTGCGTCCTTTCAGATGGGTCTGTCAGCATTTTCTTGATACAGATACAAAAAAAAACATGGCGGCAGGCCAGCCGAGGCTCCTTCTTTGGTTACATTTGTCTTATTTAATGCTGTGAAGTGTGAGAGTTTGGGGCGCGACGCTGCGTTTTAAGCCCGCGCATTAAAAACAAATCGTAGAAATTCAATTATCGCTCGACACAGTTCATCAAGCAGGGCGACAGGGAGGCGAGCCGAGTCGCAGGGCGGCGGCGGCGGCGTCTGACGCAGCGTCAGCATGTCTCTATCGCGAGGCCAGCTGAAGATGGACGGCGGCGGCGGCGGCGGCGGCGGCGGCAGCGGCTGGGGACGTGTTCCTCCCGCCCCGTGGCGCCCTCCCGGCCCCTCCCCTCGCCCCTCTCGCCCTGCCTCCTACAAGCACCTTTTGTGTGGGCTAAATGGGGCTGGATGCACCCCTTTAACTTTGATTTCCATTTTCCATTGTCTGCCCATTGACGGGGAGGGTGACTCCATCTGTGCCTGCCTTGCGTGGTGCCATCCTTTCAATAGACATATGCTCCACATGTGAGAGCCCTAAACCTGCAGAAGAATGGGCAGGGGAGGGGGGGGGGGTAATGATATACAAAACGGGCCCCCTCACCTCGGCGAGGCAGAGAGAGAGAGAGGGAGACGGAGGGACGGCGAGAGAAAAACGCTCCATTCATCAATTTATTGTACGGCTCCTAAAAACTCCGCAGCCTTTTTTTATGTATATTCAAGAGTGCAGAAGATATCAGACAAAAGCCCCCCCCCGACCCCACCCCTGCCCCCCCCCGCCCGACTGATGGCGTTTTAAATTGCGGTCAAGCTGCTCCACTCGCCTCCTCGGGAAAACGTGCGTCCACCGCCGCCGCCGCGTCACAATGGAGGCCCCCGCGGAACAATTGATAACTGTTAAGTGAGGTGGCGAGCTGGGTCAGTTTTGACTTGGAAATGTGCAATATGCTGTGAAAACAGCCCCCTTGTGTTGCCCCCCCCCCCCCAGATCTTATCGCCGCATGTGATAACACCACTTAAGATCTCATACAGTAACACACATTAAGTCATTTCCCTCCGCAAACAAACGGGAGACGAGAAGAAGGGGAAAAAAAACGCGCGGAGTGAAATTTGGTCCCGGCTCGTTATTAGCCGCTGTTTTTCTGCTGATCCTTATCGGCCGATTCCCAACTTTTTCCCATTTTTTTTCTCGTGTCGGGATTATTTTTGTCTTGAAACCCAATTTAGCTGAAAAAAAGGGGAGCTTAAGACATGGGGGGGGGGGGGGGGGGGGGGGGGGGGGGGGGGGGGGGGGGGGGGGGGGG
>JASSRZ010000002.1:7235790-7272094 GCA_032164315.1 Malacoctenus gilli
GTGTGTGTGTGTGTGTGTGTGTGTGTGTGTGTGTGTGTGTGTGTGTGTGTGTGTGTGTGTGTGTGTGTGTTGTGAGAGGACTCCCCACTGACCTGCCGTTTGGCTACAGACAGATAGCCTGGAACAAGCCGTATTACTGTTCTTACCCTGCCATCTGCTGGCTCACATCATCCCAGGCCCCGCTGCATCCATCCCTCCATCACCGCTGCACCTCCCTCGCTCCCCCTCACACGTCTATCTTTGGCCGTTTCACTCTTCCCTTCCTCTGCACTCTGTTCGTCTTCGCCTCGACTCCCCGTTCTGTCTGTTGCGCCGGAGCACCGACGGGTCCCAGCAGTGTCCCCTCCACATCGTCTCCCCCTCAGAGACGTGGACAGCAGTCGGTGGGTGCGGGGGGGGGGGGGCAATTGTTATCGAAAAATAAGCGCGGTGTTGGAAAGGGATTTTAATTGAGGCATTCGTTATATTTGAAAAGGTGGGCTCCTGGGGGGCTGCAGGCAGAGGAGCGGCGGCCCCGTTCATATCCTCAGACACTCATAAAGAATGGCATCTTTTGACTTTCCCTTTTAAAACCGGGCAACCTTAAATGGCCTAAATATAGAGGAGGGGAGGTAGACGCGGTAATTCCCTGCACCTTGGGGGGCGCCACCGGAGTATGGAGGCGGTGGGATATGGCCGAGGACTCCAATTAATAGAGGAGGAGGGTCCAACCACCCAAAATAGAGAGAAAACGTCCTCTCTGCAGCCCCCCAAAGGGGACGTCAATCTATTTCCTTTCTCCTCTACCTGCCTCGTTTTTATTTCCTCCTTTGTTTCCGTCATAAACTCACGTCTCCCCCGTCTTTAATTTAGCCCCCCTCCACTTTTTCCACCTCCCCACCCCCACCCCCACCTCTCCCTTCTGTCTCCGCGGAGTAATTCTGTCATTAATAAAGCGAGCGCCCGGTGATTGTCCTGCTAAGACCAGCTGTCCGGTTCGTATTTCTCCAGCTTAACTTGGGAGGAAGTCAACAGAGCGCTCATTTGTTGTTGTTTGCTAAGGTCAGCCCTCCACCTGCCCCACTTCCACTGATGCACACGGCCCCTGGTGTTTTCTTTGCTGTGTTTTGACTGCGTCCGCCGAGTCAAACTCGGACTCGCGGTTTATTGCGAAGTTATTGTACACGGACAACATCTCCAGGCAACGCGCGGAAGGCTTGTCGGCTTTTGTCTTTCGCACTTTCTCTGCCCGTCCTGTCTGCGGATGATGATGATGCGCGGTTATATATCGACAGCGCCGCATCAGACGTCTTCATCCTGTCACTTAACGTCTCACCTCGTTTTTGCTGCGACGAAGTCTCTCCACGATATTAGAGGGAGAAGTTTCATACGCTTTGGGAGGTAGCCTCGGGCGCCGTTCACTGTGTAAGCATCCTTAATGATTTATGCAATGTAACCAAAGCTGCATCCTTGATGATGGAGTTATAAAACTTTGTAGGAACCCATTGAAGTTTCCTATCATCAGGGTTCATTTTTCAACGTCACAACATCCACAGTGTTGTACAACAAGTGAGGAAACTCAGACGACTTGGACATGAGTTAGTCACAGATAAGCTGCTGCCAGCAAAACTTTCACTTGGGCGAATTCAAGACTTACAACTCAACACTGACCGACCACAGGCTGCAGGAGCTCACGGCTTGGCCACACAGGCGCTAAAAAAACAGCGGACATGCTGACTTGCGTGTGTCGGACGCAGGTGATCAATGCAAGTGTAGTGAGTGCGCAGTGTGTCGGATGTAATGCCAAAGATTAGCTGCCGATTTCGCCTAACGTGTCACCTCTTGAAGTCCTGCTCCTTCCGTCACTTTGGGGGGTGGGCAGTTACGCTCTTTCTTTCTTCAAAGCGACAAGCTAAATGCTTGGTTCCTGCATTTCTTTGAAGGAGTAAAAAGTCAGTTTGAACTCTTTCTGTATGTTTGGAGTGTCTGAGTAGCATTTCTGAAGGGCATCAGAAAGGATTCATTTTGTGTTTGTTGCTTGGTAATTCTGCAATCGTCAGAGCTCGCAAGTCTTGGCCAAAAGCGGCTTGTGGTTGTGAGTACGACGGGTTTTGAGTCTCCAGATGATCTACGTCAAACGTAAGGTTTCCTGCCGGATTCATCGGCCGATATTTAACAACAGGCGGGTTGGAGAAGTGGTCGAGTGTGTGCGTTGTTGTCAGTGATCTGAAAGCTTCAGAACCGCTTTGGTGTCAGGTGAGATAAAGCGTGTTTGGCTTCATGATTGAGCTTTGACTGTTTGAGTGATGCTCCGTCGAGCTGCAGGTGAGAGGAAACAATGGCAGCCAGATTATGTGACCTGTACATAGTCACAGCTCTGCAAAGGTGTGCAGGTTTGCATCGCAAACACCTGCAGGAGCACATGCATGCAAACATGCAGACACAAACACACACTTAAAATCCTTCCTCATTTCATTTCTTAATGACTCTTAAACTAGTCAGAATGAGGAGCGAGACGTCCGACCCTGACGAGTGTTTGTCTGCAGTCCGTCGGGACGCACTTTAAAACCTGCCCGCCTTAAACAAAACACAGATTATTGCTTAAGATTTAAATTAATGTGATTAGCCCTTTATTTGGCCGTTATTTGTTTTTTCAGCGCGCACTTCATGAATTTTTTACCGGGAGTCCATCTGTCTTCGGGCCTAAGCTGGGAAGCACGCTCTTAATCTCGCAGCAAAGCTGCAAACACAATAAAAAGCATGACACACGCCTCTAAATTTCACCACTTCACACGTGTCGAGACATGCGCGCACACACCCAAACACGCTATCCAGCAATTCATTTGCGCTGTGATTATGCAAAATGTGCACATCGAGTAAACCTCAAAGAGGGATTAGCAATATTTTAATTATTTTAATGATAGTTATTATTTGCAGTAATTGCTCAGCTGTACCTGGACACAGTAGCTGTCGGAGTGTTTCACAGCCAAAACAAGCCGCTGGACCGGCTTGCAGAGCGGCGCTCATTTGCAATAAAGGCACATTTTCTAATATCAGCGCGCACGTTCTGAGCAAGTGACCAAGTTGAGGTGTGATCTGTTATTTAGACAGGTTGGATGCACTTCCTCACAGCCTGAAATTTCCCCCGGGGGCTCTCCTCCATTTCTCACTGTCATGGATTTGAATCTTTTTACCACTGAACTCTTACAATTACTGAACATTCATCACCTGCCTTCTACCTTGGCGGCCGCCGAGATACAGTATGGAAGCCAGAGATATGGGACAGGCCCACGCGGCCGGGAATACCAAGTAACGCTGCTGCTCACGCATTAATGAAGTCTCATATCGTCGGGTGGCAGGGACCCCCTTTTTTTTGCCATGTTTTGGTCTGCATGTTTTTTCCAGCGATGTGAAATTTGGAGCAAGTTTGATCTCCAAAATGAATCTTAAGTCATCGAGTGTTTACGTCACACATGAACGATTGCTGGGTTGAATATTTAAGGTGACCCGTCCTCATTTTCCGTCTTTTGGGATGCAGTTGAACTGTGTTTACGTCTCCAACAGTGTTTTGAACGCACAAATTATAATTTGCTTCATGATCGAAGAGTTCCAAACTGTTTTTGGAGATTTCAGTTGAAGTAGTGGCTCGACTGCGCCTCCGAGAGGTCACTGTAATTATGACAGGTTGAAGGGAGAAAGCCCGCCAAACAGGAGCAGGTCCCTTCAAAACAAAAGCTTTTGACCAGGTTTTAGGTGGCTTGGAAATCATCAGTTTCTTTTTTTTTTCAAATTTGTCAGTTTCACAGAAGGCAAAGCCTCGGAGCATCGTTTCTGAGCCGTGGCGACACACCAAGGGGGTCTCCAACCACAGGTTTGGAAAGAACTGCTACAGAAGGCAAGAAAAAGAAGAGAAAGTCAAGTTTTCTGTTGTTATATAAGGATAAAAAGTATAATACTAATGGATGAAAGTAGCCAGAGTTGATACGAAGTCGATCACATCAATGTTTTTTTGTAAAGTACGACATCGTCAAACACCGGCGCAGTATTGTCTGGAGCCGAGGTGCACGGGGGGTCCGCAGTGACCCAAACCAGATAAATTTTGACGCAGTGATTTTTATTGTGTTCGGGTTTTTCATATACTGTCCGTCATTTTTATTACGTGATTCATTTTTTCCCGTGAAAAAATAAGGATTCCTGCGAGCCGTAAATCCTGCGAACCGGAATGATCTCCAGCATCGTGCATATCTGGAAATAACCGCCATGACTTATAACCAAATTCCACCGTATATCTGTGCGGCTTCCCCCTCATGAATAGGAGGCCTGATCTGCGGGGTGAGACTATTTGCCCCCGTGGCGCTCGCCGTCACCCCCCGCGGTCCCTTGTGGTACTCGTGCGCACTTGTAGGAGTCCCTTAACACTAACCCAGAAAGCATAAATATATTATAATCTCATCACCTGTCCATTTATACAGGTGTCACCCTGCCTCGCAACTTGATTTCCAGGAGGGCAGCGGTTTTTCCTGTGGCGGCGATTGAAGTCGCAGCATTATTATCAGGCAAAATGTATTCATGATAGCAGAGGTCCGAGTGCCCTGTGGGCTTTGTAATATAATACCAGACCTCTTTATCAAATTTAACAGTTTATTGGAAACAGCTTGTACACATGATTTAGGCACCAGGCTCCACGGCGAGGCTCGGGGTGTCCCTCCTCCTCCTCCTCCTCTTCCTCCTCCTCCTCCTCCTCCTCCTCCTCCCCCCCTCCTCATCCTCCTCCCCCTCCCCCTCCTTCTCCTCTTCCTCCTCACACACACCTCCAACAACACGCACAAACACGGCCGCACACCAGCTCGCAGTGACAGTCCAACACGCACACATTTAATCACACGTCTCCCTCCTCCTCCTCCTCCTCCTCTTTCTTCTCCTTCTCCTCCTCCACACAGCCTCACTTCTCCTCCTCTCCATCATATCTGAAGCAAACCTCCCACTGGATGATGCAGCATTTTCTCTCTTTCTTCAGGAGCTCTTTTGTGCTGTTTTTGTTGTTTGTTTTCTCTGAAGAGCGGCGCGATAACAAAAGCGTGACGTGACAAATGGACTTTGTGCCCTGCGGCCAGATTTAAGTGATAGGTGACTGAATGGAAGCTGCCCTCCGATCTCATTTATATATACACGCATACACAAACAGATACACGCATGGATAAACACACAAACACTTGTAAATAAGAGTGCAGATTAAGATGCATATAAAATTTCACAATTTTTCCTGAATTTAGAGCGAATCAAAACTTCCTTACGCATGTAAAGCCTTAAAAAAATAGGTTGTATTTTTTTTAATTATCGTGTGAGTATAACAGTATAACAGTTTATTTAAATAAATAAATAAATTCAAACTTAAAAATTTCTCACTATCTCTTTAAGTTTATCTTATAAAAATTTGAAATTTTCTCTTTTATAAAAAAAGAAACAAAATAAATAGATAATGTAGAAAATAATGATTCAAATCACAAGAAACTGGATTTATCAATTATTTGGGGGCATAAAGGATCGTAATGGTTCTGCTCTGTTCTCATAAATACCCCACAAAGTAATTAAATGTATCACACACAAACCCCACAGACACAATATCCTCACATGAACAAGTCTTCCTCTCATCCTGAAGATCTCCTGTGAGGACGGTAAATAGAAACCATCAGTTGACCAGCTAATGATTTAAAGGGATGGTCAGAGGTCAGGCCGCGGCTATTAATGATCCCTTTTAATAAAAAGCATGCGCGGGATCCGTCCAATCCGAGCGCTCCCGAGTCACCTGGGGCCCCCGTGCGATCTGTCTGGTTGAAATTACGCCGAGGAGGAGCAGAGGCTGAGAAATCTGTGTATGTGTACATCCACTGAAACGTGTGTGAGTGTGTGTGTGTGTGTAACCGGCAGGTCAAATACTTTAGTGGGATAAATGTGGGAAAATGCTCTAAATTCACTTGTTATTTGAATTTAACCTTTATATTTGTGCTGGCAGAGCTCATGACAGATAGTGTCAGTCGATAGGTTCATTTCTTCAGTGAGTAGGACCACATTTTACTGAGGTGCACCGAATATTTTGACCAAGTAATTGAAGGACCACAATATTAGACACTTTTTTACTAATATATTGCAGTTTTATGACAGTTAAAGATCAAAAATGAGGATTTAGGGAAGTCAAACTTCTCAGATGATCCAAAACAAAACAGGTTTGGTTTCACTTCTTTGTTTATTCTAACTTTACTGCAAATAACAAACATTTTGCATCGTGCATCATGTTTTTACAACAGTGTAAAAGTTTGCAGTATCGTCATTTTATCCACTGCTAAAGGTAATCTGTGCTGAATCAACTTTATGTGCAGTGTATAAAAGCGAAGGTGGCGTTTTGAGTTGTGACAGCAGCATCTGTTTACCTCATCTAAAAACCTTTGGATTTGGACGCTCGCCGCTTAACAAATATCAGTTTTAGTGATGACTAAAAAAAAAGGCAGCAGGTTTTTAGAGCTGCAGATGTGGCAGACACTCCAGCCTCTGGATATAAAAGTTAACACTCGAGCCTGCTCAGATTTGCTGGCAAAATTGCCAAATTGAGAATAATGGCTTAAAATGTAGCTGGCGTGCTGCAGCTTAAAGCTTTTTTTTGATCTGTTTATAGCAACTGCAGCGCTTTGTTGTTGTTTTAATGCATAACATGTATTAATCCTGTTCATTTCTGGAGCCGGCTGGATGGCGGCAGTTCAAGCGTCAAGCACGACTGACCCCAGACCTCCGTCTGTCAAACGTAATCTCCGTCTGTGAACTCTTGAGTATCTGCTCGTCTTGTGTTACGAAGAAGAGGAGGAGGAGAAGGAGAAGAAGAAGAGGAGGAGGAGAAGAAGAACAAGCACTTTCTTCCTTTTTCTTGTTTGTTTTTTTTGCCTGAATACTGGATACACACCAGGTCTGGCAACGCCAACCGAGCATTGTCTGTCGTGATAAAATATGGACGGAAGTGCTGCTAGGCAAATCGTTTATCAGCCAGGTTTAGCATGCACATGTTAAAATGAAAGACGGCGCTATCTGCATAGGTGGGGTGAGCTTCGTTTAGTGTGGCCAACGCCGTTTGTTGTGCATAAGTGGCGCGCTGGCTGTCGCCCCTGTGGGACGTGATCAATCACACGTCGCCCGCTTTGCTCTGGAAACGGCTGTGGGCAAATCCATTCAAAATATTCAAGTTAACATTGGAGTCGCACCTTTAACTGCGCGCCGTGACGCTTTTGCACTTTTCTTTGTTTGGAAACTATCGCTTTTTTTTCGGGCTGTTTTTTTCTGGAGCTCTGACTTGGAATAAGTCTGAATGATCTGTGAACTCCTGTGGCACCATCCAGAGGACCTGACCCATTTAGTACTTTAGCTGCTAATGGTCTATTATGATAATTAAATCTCCCATATTTCTTGAAACCCCGGACAAGCCATTACACGGAGCGTGAGCTGGCATGTTTGCTCTGCTACAAAGCGGCCTTTTAAAATGACTGCGTGCTCAGTTTAGTCTCCCGTTCCCAATTTGCCTTAATGAGCCAGTTTAAGCTGTCAGACAGTGAGAGGAGGGAGCGCTGATGACTGTCAGTCTGTGGTGAGCGTGGAAGGGGGGGGGGGATGAAGGGATAAATGAAAGGAGGGAGAGAGAGAGAGAGAGAAAGAGAGAGAGAAGTTTAGGGAGGCGCAGAAAGGTCAGGCCCGGATTACACTGGTAGTCAGCAGAGCTTCGGGCTGAAAGAAAAGAAAGGAGGGATGAGAAATCCTCCCGTTTAACCGCTCGCGCTGCAGATATTTACTCCTCGCTCCGAATCAGATACGACGCCGCGTGTACACACTTCAATCACTCAGGACGAGACAACTGCAACAAGGTGTCGTAAATCAACATCCCACTTTAACATATCTTAATGACTTGATCATTGACCGAAACAATGTCATTCTCATTAAAAAAATATATATTCTTGGGGTTTTTTTCGTGCGTGCCGATTTAAACGGGAGACCTTTAGTGGCTATGGCTATTAACAAGTAATCACAAGAGGTGCAATAATGAAGAATGCCCTTCATTTTGCAGAGGGCAAGGTAGACGCCGGTGTCCAGCCCTCGTCTTCAGAGGGAAACACGGAGGGAACTTAGGTGTTTGATGATGCGTTTAATTCACACAGGAATACATTAATATGATAGTCAGTGGAGCGGCAAAGCCCTCAAGTAAGGTTCTCTCATTAGTATGTTTCTCTATTTCTTTTTTTAATTATTCAACAAAAAAAAAGAGAGAGAAAGAGAGGGAGCGACGAGGAGCCGCGTGACAGATGTATTGGCTGTGTCAAGAAGGAATGATTTGAATTTGAATTGTGCATAAAATCGCCCAATTATGGGGGCTCATTTGTGTGTGTGAGAGCAAAATATTTGCGTCTAATGAGTCTTGGCTCCCAAGCAGGAGTCAAACAGTGGCGTCTGTTTTAATGCAATATTTATTCTCTCGACGAGGATCCGGTCACATTTCGGGTGTTTGAATGTCATGAATACAAAGCGTATGTTATACATGAAAGTAGTCTACATGAGGGGCAGTGGCCCCCCCGCAAGTGCTTCTAAGAAAGGCTGCGGACCTCCTTCTCGTTGTTTGATTTTCCCAAAACGAGGCAGCGAAGACAAACACTGGCAGAAACACACAGGAGCAGGAGCCTTCAAAATAAAAGCATGATAGCGTCTTAGATGTAGTCTCGAGTCTAGAAAATGGCTTCATTTGGTTTTGCAAGCAGGCAAAGCCTCGCAAACCCACTTTGACCAATCACAAGAAGAAGGCTCCTTCAAAATAAGAGCGCTGGATAGTTTTCTAACCCTAAAGCAAGACTTATTATTGTTTTCTCCTGGATTTTTAATGGTAATTTTGACTGTGGTGCCTTCTTTGGGGTCAGGAGACCGCCGTGTTACTGCGTTAGCGGTGACCTAATAACGCGGCGCGATGAGGCGGACCAGACGAAGTCTGCGGCTCTTCCCGCTTCGGGACTTCAAAAGCATACCAGCGAGCGTGCGCAATGCTGCCGACGAGCGCGATGCTCGCACAAGTCAGACGGCCGTTATCTCACCTCGCCATTGTCAGAACTGCTTGGCGAGGCTTTCATCATACTTTTATGTTAAGCACTTCATCTGCACACTCACACACACACAGTGGGCTATTGTCTCCTCTGCTCGGCTCAGACAGAACACAGGAGCCAAGTGTGTGAAGGGGGTGAAATGTTGGTGCTGCACTTAATCATCGGGAGGAGGACGTCAGATTAGTGTTGGGATATTTTCTCACATTTCACAGATCAACAAATGGAAAGCTGGTGAAAAAAGTTCCTCCGCGGTCGCTGGAAGACACGCTGACAGCCTTGAAACGCGTCCAACGTCTCCGCGTGTCCTTCGCCGAGTTATTTTTAGACCTCCTCTTCCACACACGCATGCGATCCCATCGTCAATATATAATTTCCGGTGACACAGTTCGACTCTGCGCTCGCTCTGACTGGAGGTTGACACCAACCTCCCGCGAAAGGTTAGGCAGGTAATTCATTGCTTGATTAGGCTCGCGCGGCAATTAATCATGCTTAAACGCATACCCTCACCGAGTGATCATTTAGGAATGATGATTAATGAAGGCGTCAAACGCTGCTCGCATCGCCCTCCTCGTCGGGCCGCCGCGTTAATGTGGGCCACGTCTTTTTCAGGAAGGCCGCAATCAGACTGGAAGCTGAAGTAGGAGGAACTAAACTCTCTCTCTCTTTATCTTTCTTTCGCTTTGTTTGTCTTTCTCCGTCTGCGTTCGTCTTTTGAACAGCCAGCTGCGCGGGACGTTTCTGGGAACGTCAGAAACGCAGGTGCAAGGTCGGGAGGACGAGGGCGGCGCACCTCGTGGGCATGGGGGGGGGGGCGCTCACGAGATAGTTGCGTGTCGGTGATTGTCGAGTCAATTAATTATTGAACTTGGCAAGAGATCAATCGTTCCAGTGAGGTGATCCCGTCTCCAACTGGCAGCATATTGAGACGGTAACCTATGACAATATTAATCACTAGCACAACAGCAGGCTAATTCCCACATGTAATTAGTCTACATTTAATTCATCGAAAACTAGCACTTTTCTAAACTCGCTTAATTATGTACTTACACTTAATTATAGCCCCCCACCACCACCCACCCACCAACCCCCCTCCACCTTGTCCCGTCCCCCCCTCCCCGGTTTGTTTTTCGCTGCCACAGATGGAAAAACATATTTATTTTGGGGAGGAAGAGATAAAATAAAAAGCTCCACCTGGGAAAGGAGCGGCGGGTCTCTGCTGAGTTGTGCTGCGTCTGGTAGGAATTTACTGGATTAGCTCAGTCACAAAATGTGAGATGAACCACATTGTCAATCAGCCCGAGGGCAGCGCGGGAGAGGAAGAGCTGTCAATCAGCGCCGGTCTTCAATCGTCCCATTCACATCGCCTCCTGGAATCAGTCTCTCCCGCTGACTGCTCTTTGACATTTCACGCACTGGGGCCATGAGGATGGAGGAGGGAAAAAAACATCCTCAGATCCTCCCTTTCTTTCCCTCTTTTCATTCCTCTCTCTCTCTCTCTCTCTGTCAGTCTGTCCTCTGTCTTGGCGGCGGCGGCGGCGCTCGGCCGTGTGTTTAAAGTAATGACACTGTTCATTTAGTGTGAGACAGAGCAATAGCTGTGAGAGATAACTGTAAAGCAGAGGAGGGGGAGGGGGGGAGTCGCGGCGACTCTTTGAGTGCGGCGGCAACAGGCGGCGTAAGACTAAACAGATCGGAGGCGAAGGAGCGAGCGTTGTTTTCATTCTGATGGATATCTCGTCACGGGGCTTCCCTCAGCAGCGTCTCCGTTCCTCAGACGCATTATGAAATTCACTGCGAGCTCATCAATAATCGCACTCCATTTACGAGAGCGCGGCATGTGAGGACTGCTAATCTGCCGGCCAGATAACGCCCCCTTCTCTAAAACATACCGCAGGATGAAAGATCTTCCAGGAGTTTGTTGTCGTTTTTATGCCTCCTCCTTCTTCTTCTTCTTTTTTTTTTTTTACCGCCTCTTCCTCTCCTCTAGTTGGTATTCCGGGGCCGCCGCCTGGCTCCGAGTGAGGTATACAGAGTCATTGCTCTTTTGGCTCCAGCCGTGACACCTCCTGCCCTCCAGTGTGGACTCCTTAGCCGCGATCTGATCAGCATCTTTATAGTTTATCAGCCTTGGGGTTCAATTTTGGCTTGGATGCTTTTACAAATGAACGCAATCACTGGTGAGCCTTCGCATCCTGATTGCATTGAGAGAAGCGGGTGGAGGAAAGTTTAGTGGATTACCGTGCCACTTGAGGATGGAGCACAAACACACCGAGGCAGCCACAGAGGGGGCTACACCCCCCCCCCGCCCGGGCTATTGGCACTCGCTGCTTGTACTCCGTCTTATTTCACTAAAATAATATAATTGTCTCCCATCTTATTGCTTGTAAAGCCATCTTCTGTCCGCAGGCGATGTGTGTGATCAATGTACTATCTAACAGAATCAATTCTTCCAGGAATACCTCGTGTTTGTGAAATGATCCCAGGCAGCTGCAGCCGAAGACGGGGCTGAGAGTGGGATCCTGTGCTGCTCCGATTAGTTTAGCGACTTGGACCCTCCAGTTTACGCTGAACAGCGCGGCGCTCTGCCCATTCCTCATGTTCTTCGCTGACGTGAGCGTGTGTGTGTGTGTGTGTGTGTGTGTGTGTGTGTGTTTCCGTGCATGTGTGCAAAACAGGCTTCCCAGGGACTTCACATTCATATCACCAGTTATGTGCATCATCCCCTGAACATCTTCTAAGCAGTTTATTCCACTTGTAAGCGCTGAAGCAGCGAGACTCACGGGATGAGCTCAAGAATGTTCATAAAGGCCTTTTTTATTGGGTTGTAAAAAAGAAAAAACGACGACGACAAACATCTTTAATTTATGAAGAAAATTCAAGCAAACTCCCTCAGTATTTGTTTTTAATTGTTCCAATGACTCACGGTGCCCTTTAAGATGAACGTAATGTGGTTTCTTCTTGAGAAAAAGTCTGATTTAGATCAACAAAAATGTTCAAAATGCATAAAAATATTGAAAATAATCAATATGTGATTCGTATGTTTTGTGATTTTAACCTTTTCGAAAGCAAACAAACCAACATTTTACAGCCAATCCGATCAAATCAGGTTAAGTCCTTCAATAACTCACTCCTGATCCTGATTAACTGTTCCAATTGTACACTCGCGTGCCAAAAAAACATTATCAGTCGGAAAACTGAGGGAACTTTGACCTCTGCACGAGTGAGGAAACGATTTGGGGAGTTAGCTCCAAAAAAACCTGGAGTTTTCTGACACAGTTGATTGTTTTTTACAAGATCTACTAAAGTAAAACCTGCAAACATTCACACAAAAATCTAAAAAAAATATCAAAAAGTCCATCACTTCAGCAGGAAGGCCTTTAAAAGCCTTATGATTGTTAGTTGGAGCCTTTTTTGTATTCTTGCAATATGTTGTAAACTACTGATTTGGCGAGCTTTTAACAAAAGTACTATTTGGGTTAATAAGCATGGAGAATTTCCCAGGAAGTACCATAACATATTGAGTTACTTCAACATGCTTTGGAAAAAAAAGAGGGGGGGGGTACTATGCAAATTCAGGAGAACTTCAGCGATTGTCATTCAGTTGTTTAGTCCTGCGGTTTGATTCGATTTAGGGGAAAACAGCGACGCCAAATTGTGTCCTGCGATAAGATCGCGGCCATGATTGAGTTACGAGTTATTGCGTTTGCCAGCGGAGTTCAGGCCGTTCCTCCGTCTGAGCCTCTCTACCTGAGAACCGCTGGAGAAGTCGGCCCCGAAATCCTTTCATTTCCTCCCTGAACCACATGTCATGTCCTATATTAGCTGGATAAAGGACGTATGCGCCTTCCCGCCTCTCCACCTCTGATCTGGCTCGAGATCACCCCTCCTCCTCCTCCTCCTCGCGCTCTACGCTCTCCTTCCGTCCCGTCTTTTTCAACCCCTTCCTCTGCTTCTGTTTACTTTCCCGCAGTCTCATCCCTTTGTTTTGTCTCTCTCCCTCTCTCTCTGGTCCCCCCCCCCTCTCTCCCTCCCTCCGACCGGCCTCGGCATCGCCGGCCTCCGTCCGTTCTTTGGGTAGCACAGGAAGTGAAACTGTAACACAGAGTTCACTGGTAATTGGCCACGGTCACGCTAACCAAACAGGAAGGAATCTGCAACTGATTAGAATTCTTCCTCCTGCAATAATACCCCCCCCACCCCCAACCACCACCACCACCACCCCCGTCCAGCCCCCTCTTACCCCCTCCACCCCCCCACTACAAAATTAATTACATTCGTGGGTCCATTCCCACTATTGGTTTTCCTGTTTTGAAGCTGCATTATAACGGGACAAATCCCAAGACAACACAGCCCAGCGAGGTTTTCAGAGAGAGAGAGACGCAGCGAAGTTGTGACGGGATGAGGGGGTCCAGGCATCCATCCGTCCGTCCATCCATCCATCCAGCCAGACAGAAACTTACCAGCTTCCAAACAGAAGCACAAGCCTCCAAACTTTTAATGGTCAAAATGAGTTTTTTTTACAAAAAAATTACTTGCGTTTTTTCCCACTTTTGCGTTTTCTTTTGTATCTTTACAGGACCTAAGACTTTATTGTGTCAGACAAACTACATACAAACAAAAAAAAATGTGAAAAAAACCCCAAATAAAACTGAAGTTTAACACTCGGAACATTTCGATTGTGAGCTCAATTTCCACTCTAAGTTCTAATTTTATGGTGCGTCGCCGACGCCATACACGAAGCACTGAGACGCAACAACAACTAGTTGAATGAGTCTGTACAAACTTTAGCTCTGAAAATTCTGGGTAAAAATGTGAAGCTACAATCGTGCAGCTGTGAGAAACGTTTGTGGGTCAGTTTTTGCAAACCCTTAAAGCAGTTTAATGTTTGAGTATCACTTCAATGCTAAAAGTTAAATACTGCTAAAAACACAGTAAACTGTTAGCTAAACACTGTAAGTTTATAAAAACTCAGAAGTAAACATGAAGTTAATCTTTAACTTTTCGTAAGAATGAAAAATTTAACTTCTTGTGCCGATTACTTAAATGTGTTAAATTGTAAGAAATAATTACACAATTAAACTTTTATTCAAGTAATATTGTGATTTTTATGCTTTTTATTTTTCTAGCTTTTGTGGTAATAATGAGAAAATCAAAAGAGCATTTGGGTATTACTTTTTCTTAACTTTTCCCTTAATGAATTTTCTGTATTTTTGGTGGAAAAAAGTCAAAATTGTAAGTTTTTCTTTGAAAACCCATTAAATCCAGTGATGGAGGAAATCTCAGTGTCTGTAAACAACAGGTCATGTGTCTATTTTTATTTTGTTTTTCACTGATGTTTCAGCAGGCGTCGCATCTTGGGTCATGAAACGCCCACAAAGTTCTGCGTATTTTAATTTCTCCGCGCAAAACTTCAAAAAGCATTTACATTTGAAAGTATTCCCGAATAAATCCACGCGGTGCTAAATGTCTGAGCATGACTGTGAAGAGCCAAATGGCATCAACGCCACGGGAGCCCGACGTTTCGCCGTCCGTCGCCGCCGAAAAGCGCTCCAACGCCCGCGTGAACGCTGCCCACCTCAAATCCTCACGGCGGCCGCGTCTTCCCGCTCGAGAGCAAACGCTTGATGAAACGCACTCGATTCACCCAAAAAAAAGGAGGTTGCATGAATGCGGGAACAGCGGGACGCTGCGGCGCACATGAAATGCTAAAGTGTTGTGGTGCCTTTCAAAATAAAAGGAGAAATAAAAAATTGCGCGGATGCGTTTCCATCTCGTCCTCACAGAGAGACAGAGAGAAGCCAGCGCTGCTTCAAAAATAAATGAATGCTTAACAATGTTTTTGATGTCCTATATTTAAATTTGTACGGTTACTTACATTACTCCTACTTCCCTGGTCTTGGAACTAATCCGATTGATATGGAAATGGGGTGCTGTGTTTCATGACAGAGTTGAGGAGAGAGAGGGAAAGAGAGAGAGAGAGAGAGAGGATCTCTAGGTTTCGCTCCTACTCAAAATGTGCTGAAAACACAGTTTCAGGATGCTCGACTTGCCGCTGTAGGTTACAGGACGGATTACACCGAACACTTAAAGCTTTACAATGAGACGCTGTTTTTCTACCAACAACAACAGAAAAAAAGCCCCTCATGCTGGACACATTCTCCACACTTAAGGGGTTAATCAGCAGCTAATTAGGTAAATATTGTGACTGCGTCGGCGCCTTCGACTGAAGATTAAACGAAGTCGGGCTCAAACTTCTGACGTTTTCCCTGCAGATTTTTCACATTATTTAAGGAGGATTTAGTTAGAAACTGTTTTGAGCCGGAGAGAAATGAACAAAACAAAATTTAAGGACAGAAATACACAGAATAAAACTAGAGTGGTCGAAAGTCTTAGGTTCAGAATAAAAGATGAAAACATGAAACAAAGTCCAAGTTTTGTTTGACACATTTTTAAAAAACTTCTCGAGTTTTGGGGGTTTTTTGCAGTGAAAAAAAAACAAGCAAACAAAAAACTTTTTTTCCAAATCAAAAATATTTTGAATATTATATTGAATTGACAAACACAGATTGGACACAAAAACAGTAAAATGAAGTAAATATTTATTTGTTTTCATCCCTTTTTCTCTGGAAAAACTCTTCCTTTCTGTGTACCTCTGTACATTCTCTTCAAATATAGTGTTATTTTGTATATTGTTTGAATCACAAAATGATGGAATAACTCATTTAAATCCAAGCAGAAAATGTTACTTATCAGCAAACATACACAAATTAGATTTACACATAAATCTGCATTTTGTTGCTTCGATCTAAACTCATAAAGGTCACACACTAACTCACAATTTTCAGCCTACCTCAGAAGATAACAAAGTGAAAGTATAAATGTGACATTCTTGTCGTTACTTTTCTGCAGCACTTGCTTCTGAAGCTCCTCAGCATAATTCACACATGTGGTATGAGGCTCCTGCCTTCAAACGCGCTATCTCCAAGCTTCCTGCCCTGCACCCGGGCAAGTCCTTATCTGCCACAACCCCCCACCCCCACCCCCCTACCCCGATTTCTTTCTTTTTCTGTCTTTTTTTTTTTTTATCTTAAACAGCATTTAAAATCATCACTTACCAATTCCCTTCTTTAGCTAAACAGCCATTCCAGCGTGTGTTGTCTGTCATTGGGGTTGAAAATTGGGGAATGGGCTGGAAATTGGAACCATCGAGGACGGCGTCCTGGAAAAAGAGGAAATCAAAGTTAAATGAGATCATGCATGCCAAGAGAACGTTTCACCAAAGGGCAAAAAGGAAGCTGGAGATAACAGAGAAGAGAAAACCGCTTAATGTTGTGTTGCTGCACTCTGTTTGGAGTCGTGCACGCTGCACTGTGTGCGCTCCCGCAGCAGAGAGGAGTGTCACTTGTCAACACACATTAAACTATATTTTTATCCGTCTATAAATGTATCTGCGACTGCTTCGAATTCCAACTAAATATATGCATTCGATGATCTTTGAAGCCCTCCAATGTTTGTGCCCGGTCGCGTGTTTTTTCACGTGTGCACGCCTCCTCGGAGCGCGTGCGCGTCTCCGGTGCGCGCACAGGTGACGGCGAAGTTCATCACAAAAGGAGGGTTTTGAAGTGGCGCGCCGCGATCAATTAATCTCGCAGCGAGCCCGAGTGATGCAGATTCCCCGTGACAGGTTGGCTTCAAAAGAGCGGATTCCCGCCCCACCCAGAGCGCCTGTGGTCGCATGACAGACAGGTAGACGCTTTGTTTTAACATGAGAGGACATCGGAGCAGCTGGAGCGTAAACCCAGATTGGAGAGCGTGAAAGAGGAGAAAAGAAAAAGGGGAGGAGGGCGGTTTAGATGTCTGTGTTTGTATAACTTTGAGTCGTCGACGAAACACCGAGAATTATCAGCAAAAACGAGGGGGGGGGGGCGGCGCAGCTCGGAAGTCGAGTGTTTTCATTTATCAGGTGAAGATAAATACGTGAGGTGAGAAGTGCTCAAAGTTATTGTTTACTTTGCTCTCAGGCACCAGCAGATAACGGGAGCGGGGCGGGAAAAGAAAGGAAGCGCCCGCGTGAATAGATTTGTCAAAATGTGTCAAGGCGAGCGATGGAACCGGTTGAGCCAAATCTGCCATTATCAGATGGTTGATTAAAATCAGGAGAACTGTGAAGAGTCTCTGATCTGATTGTGGCCCCTGTGTTTAGTTTTTTTTTTCTTGGTTTCCCAGCCTTCAATGCCGGGACAGACAGGCAGGAATGGAGCATGTCTGGATTATGTTTATTCAGTTTAACTGAGCATTTATCCTCCCAGGTATTGCTGCCAGTCTGCGTGCGTGTGTGTGTGTGCGTGGAGGAAGCCGAGTGATCACGGGAGAGACGGATGACAGCAGCGAAGTTTCCAGTTGGCGAGCCGCGAGTGCAGCGAGAGGGAAACACGCAGCCAGCCTGCACATGTCAAGGTCAGAGGACGCGCGCTCGTCAGGAATGAAAAAGATAAAGATCTCCGTCTCCATCGACCTCCCGAGAACAAAAACGCTCCGTCCGACGTCGTCTCAGAGGACGACTCGTTTCATCGCGCAAATAAACTGACGGAGAGACTTCTGGGTCTCTTTTTTTTTTTTTTAACAAAGAGGAAAAAAACTTGGAAGTTTGAAGGAGAACAAGAAAGAAAGAGGCTCAAAAAGACATGAAGTTGTCAATTTTACACAGGGTGATGTCATGTGAACAGAATACCTGTGGGTGTGTGCCATCTTTTGAATCATTTGGCGCTGTGCTTTATTCCTTAATGCTCAATGCCATGAAACACTTCAGAAAGAATATCAACCCAGGAGCGATATTTTCTGCAAGCAAAAACTAGTTCAAAGAGAGACATTTTTTCCTCCTCACCCCCCCCCCTTCTCCCCCTCCCCCCTCCCCACTCCTCCTCACCCTTCTCCACAATCCTCAACTTACTGTCCTGGCATCTCGTCAATTTCCAATTTGCAATGACTTTTACAAGATTTCTTCTTTTTTTTTTTCTTCCCCCCCCACTCCACCCGACCGACTTTGTTGCAGCGCTGAAGCCCCCCGGGGGCCAGCGGGTCATATAATTATTATGTGCAGGAGATGATAAGCGTGTTTTAAAAGTGAAAATTAGCTTTAATTGTGGTGTAGAGTTGCAGCGCGAGCATGAAATCACAGAAGTCAAACTTATGAAACTTCTGCATTATTTAAACAACTTAGGACAGCTAATTTATGTTTAGCATGATTTCCAGTGACTCATGTTGTTTCAGTAATACAGACGGGTTGAGGTAATATTCCAGGTACATTTCAGAATAAGAGTGGCTCGGCAACTCAGCTATGCTTTTATTTTTTATTGATGAAACCTTTTCACAGACATATTTTAGCAGGAAACCAAGAATTAACTTTTTTTTGTCGTTTTCCAAACTGTTTTATGAATTCTAGTAACGCACTAAAGCTTTTTTCCTCAATAAAAGCAGCACTATAAACTCATAAAAGTATAAAACTGGGAAGATAATCTGCAGATTAACAGGTGTAATAACCTTTTTTGGGCCTCAACTGCCATTTTGATCCTGAATGTGAGTTGCGATGTGTGTCACACTGTTCCCCCCCCCCCCCGTGTTTCCATAGGCCCAGACAAACCTCCAGGTTTCACCTCAGCCCCCCCTCCCTCACCCGTCCATCAGCTCCAATCAGGGGAACGGGGCCAGAGACAGAAACTGAAGCGAGTATGCGAGGTGTCCTTGGAGTAACCATAACAAGCGCGAGTCCAATTTCCTCCTTTGTCACTTTTTGTGGGGTTTCGCGCTCCATGGCGGTGGCGGCGGCGGCGGCGCTGAGAGGGGGAGGCGAGCGCGTTGTCGGGCCGGCTACACCGCTGGCAGCTCTCCTGCTCGTGTGCGGAGCTGACATCCAGTTTCCTGAGTGAAGTCATTTCCTCAGTAGACGTTTTGCACAAACACGGGGCTAATATCCACGAGAAGGGAGACGGTGGAGGGGAAGGTGGGGTTGGGGGGGGCTTCACTTGTCTTGGCGAGAACGGCTGACGGCAAACATTCACCTTTAAATCTAATTTTATCCTCTCGTCGTTGAACACAGATAAGGACTCCGGTAGCTGCGGCTAACTGCGAAAATATTGTGATGAATGGGCTTTATTACTGGTTTGCCGCCATTATTCATGACAATAACAATCGAGCGTTGTGTGGCGATGATGCTGCGCGAGTGTGGCTGCATCGGCGGCGGGGGGGGAAAAAAGCGCGGGGTACTTATTATGGAAACGGTGCGATGATGAATGCGGTGGAGCACCTCAAACTTAATCTCAACTGCATTACATGTTGTTTTGAATATATACCTCCCCGATATGCCCATCTTTAATGTACTATCAAGTGCAGGCAGCAGAATTGCTTTAGCCTCCAAATTCAGAGCGGCGGCGAGAGAAGGAGCGAGAGAGGGGGGCTTTAAAATACTGTCTGTGAGAAATGCAAAATTTATGAATACCCCCCTCACGTCTGGGCTTGATTTATGTGAAATAATAATACACTATTTAATGCTTAAACATAGCTAGGAGCGATCCCTGGCTATCAAGATGTACAATGGAGTAATGGGGCTGGAAGACAAATCACCTTGTGGACTTGTGATGCTTATTTAAAGGTGCTCAGGCAGATATATTAAACTATATGTAATTGTACACTAACTCTGTGCTGTAGGCAGAGGCGGCAAACACAGGAGGAGGCCAGTCATGATGCAGATGGAGTGGTGTAATCAATTTGACTCAAGCACCAGCATCCCCAACACAGAGGAGGTGGAGAGGAGGAGAGACTCCTTCATCCGACGTGCCGCGCTCTTATTTTGGAGGTGGCCTCCGTTTGGAAACGTCCTGAAAACTTCGAGCTGAAAAAGTTTTTTGGTTTTTTTTTTGAGATATCAAGAATTAATGTGGAAAATGTGACGAGGGGGATGTAAACAAAGTGGAATTAGAACCTCGTTTTAACACCAGCGCCGATTGGTTTGGGTGTGTTGGTTTTGAGGAAGACCACCAGGTTCAAACGGCGCTCGGCGGTCACGCCGGCGTTGATTTACGATTCGCTGATTGCCCCTATTTAATTAAAGTAAATGGCAACGCCAGAGCCGGGCCAAATTGTGCTGATCTGATGAATTGGCCCCCCGTTTCACCACCAAAAACCATGTAGGGTAAATAAACAGGGCAATTACAATGGTAAATGAAGCCTGTGTGAGCGGCCGTGTGGCCTGTGGGTGGCTCGCCCAGGATGTGCAGGCGCGGCGAACAACAGGCGTTCCCGTAACTTCTTCCTTTTATCATCGCACCTCTGTCTCTGAATCCGCCGCCGCGCCAACCAAAACACACACTCGCGAACACCTACGAGGCGAGCGCGCTGGCGTATACTCGGTGACACACACACACACACACACGCCGCAGCTCTCCTCCCACCTCCAGCCCCGGTGCGTTCGTGTACAATTATAGCGAGGGTGATCCACAGGTGTTGAATTCTTCTGGCAAGCCATAAAACATGATATGCATGATTTGTGCAGTCAGCCAGGTCTGTAATTTCATTCTCCTTTTCTTTCATTTTCCCTTCCTGGGCCACACGATCCATTTTCCTGCTTTATGAGAGCGCAGACACCCAGAGAGACTTTCAGGATGATTACATGCCCCGTGCCATGGGGGGTCTGAGGGGCCAACACGCCAGCCTAAGAGCCGTGTCAAACCTGGCTGAAAACATCCATTTGAATAAAGGCTGTGAATATTTCAACTGCTCCAGGTGGCTTTCATTTATCCTCCCAGACATTAGCACGAGTCAAACTATCAACTTGCAAACAAGCTCTATCAAGTGTTTCTGATACATCGATTTTTTTTTTTTAACTATTTAGGAATTTAAAACACGTCCCGGTTGCCCGGGCGCGGCCCGTCTCAGTGCTGATTTAAGACGCGGACAACGCGCCCTCGTGGTCCTCGCGAGTGTCTGGCGGAATAAATCAAGCGCACCTCTCATGGCTCATGTATTTAAGGCGACGTTCACGCACACAGGCAGGCCTGAGTGTCACCGTACGTGGGTTGGTCTGTTGGCAGAGAGCAGCCAAGTCCTCCAGGGGGGAAACTCAACAAACTCTGTCTGCTACTTTCGCAGCGGCGGCGCTGCCTAAACGTGATCAGGATGAGAGGGAGTTCCTGCGCCGCGGACTTATCCCCAAACACACACACACACGCTGGATTATATTCTTACACACCTACAGTAGAAACGCCAAAGGAAGAAAACTATAAATTGAGTTTGTACATATTAAAACTGAGTCATTATTATAATCCAATCTGAGATTCGCAAAGGCGTATTTCTAATATTACTCTGAGATTTACCATGGCTTGCCGTTATTATAAACATAATTATAATATCTATGTAAATAATGGCCTCTCCTGGATTCAGAATTAGGCCCCGTTAGTAAAAGCCTGTATCAGGATAAATGAGGGCGAAAGCCGAACAAACCACAGAGCAGAATTTTCGCATATTTTGTTGTTTTTTCCCCCCCCTACGAAACGTTTTCCAGCCGGTGAGACGGCGGCGAGCTTCGATAAATAATCGGCGGTCATAAAAAGGCGGCGTTGCGCCTGGCGTGTGATTGACATTTCATATCTGTGACAATACTCCAAATAATTAAAAAACAGAAATCTTGAAAGGTAATAGCTTCTCGAACCCATTAGGTAGTTAAAGGTTATGAGGACGGGAGAGAGAGAAAAGGGACTGGATTATTGCTCACAGCCAAACTCCTAATTAAATGACACTACGTAATTTGTTTCTCAATCCGGTTCCCTTCATAAGCACAGTGCAGGTTAAATAAATGGGCAATGAAACATGTGTGTCATTTACCGTCACTCTGAGGAGACAAAAAACAATCTTAAGACCCCCCCCCCTTCCTTTTTCCTGTCTCTATGTATTAGAGTAAAAAGCCAGAATGGTAGATTGGATAAGCAGACACACAGACACAGACACGCAAACACATACACACAATTGCTGGTAAATTGTTTGCTTAATTACTTTTTCTTTCCCTTTCTTGGGAGCACACTTGCAAAGAGGGATGCTTCCCCCTCCTGGCTGCTCATAAGAAAGTCAAAGCCTGCTTGGTCTCCTGTGTGTGTGCGCGCTCACACCTATTCACTCTGTCACCACTCTGCTCAATGACACAATGAAACCAGGTTTACTGAGAGCATTCACGTGATAAAACCTTGTTGCACTTTGGTAACTTTTGATTAGACGCCACTTTGATCCCTCCAGATTTCTTCTTCTTCAACAGAAACGACTTTTAAAACTTTACTTTGACTTCAGGACAGAACAAAACAAGCTGCAATGACTTATTTACACTTCATAGCATGTATGAAAGCTAATATTCAACTATAAAGCATAGAGGACACTTTAAGAAGTCTCACTGCATGAATTTGATGAGGTACAAAAATACTTTCTTGCAAAAACAAGTTTAAAAATTCTATTTTTTTTTACTTTTTTGTTATTTATTTTTGTAGTTTTCAGTCGTTTGCTTTTTTTATATAGATTTTTTTTTTCATTTTTATTGATTTTTTTTCCCCAAAATATTTTCATAAAACATATATTTTCTTAAACTTTTATATTTGTGTTTTTTAAAAAAACAGCTTTATGATTCATATATCACAGAAAAGTCGGCAAAAAAAATCCCAAAAATATATTAAGTAATTGGGAAAAATCAATGTTGGATAATGAGAACTCACATTTTCTTTAAACTAGACGTGGTACCATCTTCAGATGGTAACAAACACTTATTCAAGACACAAATATTGTGGAAAAGTCTAAACTATAAAACACACACAACCCAGTTGATTTGATTCATTTTCAGTTTTTTTACATGTGGAGTTTTTTTGCCTTTTGCGTTGTGAAGTTGTGAATAATGGGAGTGGTTTTATTTGCTGTCCTAAATGTGGTCCAATGTGTTGTGAGTGTAAGTCGACACTCACCCCCGACTTAAAGCACCTCTCATATTCAGAGGAGGATCTAAGAGGTCCGACCCGCCGCGCACCTCTTGCCCTCTGAAGACAGAGAACAGCTGCATTTCAAACGTCCACAGCCACCATAAACCGCTGGGGCTGGCCTGCCTCTGCTTCACAGGATGGAGGGGGGGGCACGAGGAGGTGGAGGAGGAGGAGGAGGTGGAGCTGGCGGTGGTGGTGGTGGGGGTGGGGGAAGAAAAATGTAAGAGCAGCAAGCCTAGCAGATCAAAGAAAATAACATGGGAGAGGATATGAGTGCTTTGAGAAGTAATATAGCCGAGATAGCATCTGTTTTCCGTAGCATGCAGGAGGCTTGAGACAAGCCCAGGAAAAAGACAACGCAGAGCGAGTGCACTTTAGCCGAGGATAAGACCAAACACAAATGGGTTATTAAGAAGCCCTCAATGTAATATCTGGCTGACATTAAAGTGTCTCTTCTGGAATGATCCACGGCTGAGGACGAGGGGGGGATGGGGGGGGGTGCTCAGCCATACGGACGGTGAATAATAAATAATATGAAGGATCTTTTTGCAGGCAGGATGTTTGTATGAGCGGATTTCTCTCTTTGCAGGAGAGAGATCAAAGAAAGAAAAAAGCAAACGTCAGCACTTTTTTCACACCGGCACGTTTCACTGAGGTCCGAGACCTTTTGCTTCGACGGGACGCTCGAAAATGATGCTTCGACGCTGAACATTTCTGGTATACAGAAAGTATCTTGCACGATATTTGGAGCTTTGCACTGCTTAATCCATAAAGACGCCACTTCTGGCAGTGGATCAATTTGCATTTCTGATCCCTACCATCACTTTAGAAATACCAAAACCTGGTTTGGTGTTTCTCCCACACAGGCCTCCTTCAGATAACGTCATCCCTGATTTGCTCCACTGGTCCAAAAGTCCGTTTTTCTCCTCCTTTTATTTCTTCCACCTTCTACTGCTTTATTCCCGGCTGTCGCTCCCTCTACCTGCTTTATTTATTGCGGGTCCAGTGGTGTGGTACAAAGCCATTACCCGCGCATATGTACCTTTTTGAATAATCAATAAATAATTATTTTATTATTTAACAGGATCGTATGGGAGAAGGAAATGAGTTTTATTACATAAATCCATCACGCGTGATGAATGGGCGCACTTGTAAAGTTGGACGGGCGAGGAAGGAAGAGTGGTCGGACGGGCCGGCGCCCGGGCGCCACCGCTGTGCTTTGCTGAGCACTTTCTCCTGCGCAGGTTGTAAATATGACATTTTTGTCTCTTTGGGACTGTCGATTGGAGAACACAGGGAGGGGGGGGGGGGCTGCGAGGGTGAGGGGGTGAGTGGGTGCCGTAAATTCAGAGAGATTAATTAACCTTTTACATTTGCGATTCAGCCCCGCATCTTTCGCCGGTGTACCGTGACCCCTGCGAGCGGAGGGGTGGGGGACCCGGCCGCAGACGGCCCAGTGGGTCTGGACGGCTCATTCCAAATGAGTTATTAACAGAATTTTTTGAATAGATGGAAAAATTGTAGCCCGGCCATTTAGTGTCATAAAGGCAGGGTTGGCGAGGCGGCGGGGGCCTCCCAGGGACAGGAGGCAATACCATTACAATCAAATCTGAGATGGAAGAGGGATTGAGCTGTCCATTCTGAATTTTTATATTGTTGGAGGGGCCGGGGAGGAAATAATGCCATCCTGGAGTGTATTAACCTCTGGCTGGGGAAAAAGGACAGAGAGAGGGGAGAGAGAGAAAGAGAGAGAGAGAGAGGCAGAGGGAGGGATTTCAGATTGGACAGCGGGGAGAAGGAAAGGCTGAAGGAGGCGGAGGAGGAAGGGGGAGGGAGGGAGGGAGGGAGAAAAAAAAGACTGTTTCAGGCCTTATTCTGGGAAGCCAAACAGGGAGAGGCAGGGATATGAGATGGCCAAGAGACAAAGCCAAAACAGGGAAGGCTGAGAAGAGAATAATGCAATAAGGCGAGGGCGGGAGTGAAGGAAATGTAACGGAGAGGGAAAGCTCATATGAACATGAAAGCATAGTGATGGAAGCAAAGACCTGATGGAGGGAGATATGAAGCTAAAGGTGGAGGAAGAGCGAAGTCCGGGAGGACGGCGGGAACGAGGGGGACCATGAACGAAAGGTGGAGACAGCTTAGAGTAGAAGGGAGCTGTAACGGCACCGCTGCCTGATGCATTGTGGGTATTTTCACCACAACATGTCACGTAAAGTTTACAGGATGAAGGAAAATGGTAAAAAAATAGACACATGAGGCCAGAGGGAGATTAAATGCATGAATGAATGACATTTGGATGACTTCATGAACACAAAGGTTAATTAGTGTTGCTCATTTTACTGGTTTACACCACACAACAGTGTTTAATTTTTCATGTCTCATATTTTGTTTAAATGTACCTTTTAAAAGCTTAATTAAGCTTAATCTTTTGCATCCTGCAGTAAAACAATTTTACAATGTTATGCTAACACATAGCAAATGCTAAAATATAACAGTTATTTGATAAATTACCAATTAAATGTCTAAATAGTCTAGATACCAAAATTCACCTACACACTGCAGTTAGAAACGTTTCAACACTGTGATTTACTTGTTTAAACTTAAAGTCAGTTTATATATTTTTACAGGACTCAGCAGTTGTAAGTCCAATAACGAGAAGACAACTACCGCAGGAAACTGTCATGAAACCGGATTCACTGTGCTAGTTAAACTTGTTTGTTCAAGGCTAAGAATAAAAGTTGTGACGACGGCTGCCAAGACAAAAATGGACACTCCTGCACAGGTGAGACGCAGAGCAGGAGCTCTTTTTTTGCGAAAAATGGAGGGAGAAAATACTTAAATCCTCGTGCTGTTGTTTCAAGCTCACAAATACACTAACGAGTATTAAATATTGCGTTAAATAAGATTGTCTAAATACTTTTACCGTACTGTTTTACCTGAGTCGGTGATGTGTCAGGATTCACCTGCTGCCCGAGTGACGTCGCAGTTCAGGGGTCACGGCAAGGCGGAAGTTGTTGGCTGCCTGTCGTTCTGCAGCAAAGTGCAGCCAGCCTGTAGCCGGCTAATGCGCTTCCCGGTGCGGTGAAAACTTGTGTGTCAGCTGTGAATAAAGACGCAAAATGGGTTGGACAGTGCGGGGGATTAAGCCGTCACCTCCAAAGGAATGATTTCCGCTGGTTTTGCCTCTTAAAAAGAGGACGCAGAGACGTAAAGGAACCCGGAAGTGCTGCCAAAGGTAACAAGCGTGCTAACGAGGCTCGTTGGCTACGTGGGGAAAAAATGTTACCGAGGCAGGAAATAACACTAATAACTATAATTAAGAGGTGGTAATTGCTCGGACTACTGCTGCTCCATACAAGCTTAACATCAACGATCTTATCTGCTGTCACCGCTATTTTAAGCTGTTAGAAACCAGTCGTTTTTCAAGCTAGGCTAACGTTACCGGCTACTACACTTGTATAACTACATCTAACTGATTACTTCACGTAACGTTAAATACATGCAACGCTTATCAGACTTTGAGACGTGCAAATAAAAATTGTGAAATGCCTCAATATTCAAGTGGGGAATTTAATTGATACGAAATGCACGTAAGCGTATTTGTTCCCCTAAAATAATGTTTTATTAGTTACTAGTTGTGTAATAAATTAGCTCTTTGAACCCCCGATTAAGTATACTGTATCAGCAATATGTAATATATTTAAAAAAGGATGGTCAACAACATTGGAGTCACTGTTATATCTCCAGCAGATTCAAAGTCATGATCTGGTCATCTGGTCTGCCGGATTACTCAAATAATCATGTAAACAACATAATCTGATCAGTTTAGCTTTATCAGATTATCTCTTTATGAGAAAATTGGATAACAACACTGAGATTTCTCCACATTTGCTCTGATTTCTTTTCTCTGTACTTGATGTGATTTGTTTTCGTTCTTAAACATCTGTGCATTAAAACATGCATTAAATTCAGCATAAAAAGCTATCTCATATTTTGTTTTGCGAGTAAAGGACCTATTAAACACTTTCAGATGAGTGACGTGTTTTATTTCTAAACTTGGAGGTTCAGGTCTCACTATACGCGACATAATCTTACCTGAATCTCTCTGCAGCCTCCAACAGACACCATGAGTGTCAAATATGGCGTGGTGGGCTACAACAGTTCACGGAAGCACATCTCCATCTCCATCCCCTCGTCGACGGAGGTGATGGTGCCTCACATAAAGTCCGTGGAGGAGTTGAGAGTTCTGGGAATCAACCTGAGCAGCTTCAGCGCTCCGACGCAGTTCCTGATCTGTGTGGCCGGCGTCTTCCTCTTCTACCTTATCTATGGATACTTACAGGTGAGTCAGGCACACGAGGGACCTCAGCATCGCTCCTTATCCCCTCATACTGATGTTAGATTAACCCATCATGAAGCGACTGTGTGAATCTAGCCTTTGGTTTGTGTTTAACTTGTGTGTGTTTGTCTTCGCACACAGGAGTTGATCTTTTCTGTGGAAGGATTCAAACCTTTCGGTTGGTACCTCACTCTGGTGCAGTTCGGCTTCTACTCCATGTTTGGACTGGTAGAGCTTCAGCTCACGCAGGACAAACGTAGAAGGTGAAGCGAATCTCCGCCACCCTTTGCCACGCCCACATATTCCACTTTCCTGTCACGTATCTGGTTACATATTTTTAGTACACCGAAATATGTTGCACTTGACTAATGTGACTAAATCAGTTTCTTGTGTCTCTTGCAGGATACCAGGGAAGACTTACATGATTATCGCATTTCTTACAGTGGGCACGATGGGCCTGTCCAATACCTCTTTGGGCTACTTGAACTACCCCACACAGGTCATCTTCAAGTGCTGTAAACTCATTCCCGTCATGATTGGAGGAGTGTTTATACAAGGTTGGCGTTTAATCTTTATGTTGTGTTTAAAGATGTACGTTTGAAAGTCAGAGGTCTATTTAGGGGGATTTATTTTAATGTTTCCAATAAGAAAACCTTTTGTCTTTTGTCCTGCGTCATCTTTTGTATCACACACCTTCAACATGAAGTTATTTGACTTGTATTTAGTGGTAAATTAGCATTTTTGACAAGCTTGAAATAAAAGTAAAAACTTCTGAAAAGGGTGTAGTACCATTCTCTGCCAGGCCCTTTAAGTGGCGCTGTTAAACTGCTCCCAAAACAGAGAAGAAGACACAGAGACTTGGTTTTTTGTGTTTTTGTTCTTTTTTCAAAAAGCATTTTTAGTACAAGGAAAATACCGCCTCCATGTGGCTCCATCCGGATCAAAACATTTCGTGGACATTTTTTGTCCGAAATTAAAGGTTTTTAGATTTAAATTATTTTCTATTTATTAAATAATCTGAAAAATATAATTGTGGAAAGTTTCTGAGCCATCAGTAGATCAGAAATTTTACATTTTTCTCTCAAAATCTTCAGAAAACGTTTGATTAAACATTGACTTTATTCAGAAATTAAAATCACATCTAAAGGCAAGAAAAAGATTGACTGTCGCGAGTTGGAACTGGTGGATTTTAGAGGAGTTACGTTTTACTCCTCATTTCAGTCATCGCACGTTCCCTTTGAAGCCACGTCCACCTTTCAGCTCTCTGAACTTCCTTTTTTATCACGTCTGTTGTTTTTCGGTCGGCACCGCCCGCTCGGCACTCCTCGCACCTTTTGGGGGGTTTTTCGCCCGCTCTTTCATCCTGGCGCCGGTCGTCTCAAGGTTCTGCGTCCTGAACGTCAGATGGAGTTTTGCGCCGTCGCTCACCCCACCTCCCCCCTGCGTCTCCTTCTCTCTCTCCCAGAACGGGGAGATGTGAGGGACCGCGGTCCCTTTAGGGGTCGAGGGGGGAAAAAACAGAAATTGTTCACTTAGAATGCAAAGATGGGAGCGATGGATGGATGGATGGATGGAAGGAAGGAGGGATTCGGGGTTGCATCTGATGTGAGGCCCTTCAAAGGCGAGTCAGGGAATCAAAGCCGACCATGGCCGACCTGATGCTGCGTCCCCTTGTCAACCTGAAGGCATCCATCCGTCAGTCTGTGTCTGGAAGACTCCTTCATCCTGTTGTTGTTTTTTTTCCCTCTTTTTTTGCACATTGTTACATGTGTGATGTCAGAAACTTTGTCTTGAGGAGAAAGCCCCGTTGCAAAAACTTTGATTAGTTGCGTTATTACCTGGGATTTTTTTTGAAGATTGGTCATCTTATGAAGATTTCTTTACAAGCTGTGCTCCAGGAAAACGCTGTGATGTTGCGTTGCTCGGAATCGTGTTGAAAAGTTTTCACATTTCTTTATGTTTTACTTCAGATTGCTCCTCCGATTTGTGTGAGAATTTGTCTCAGATCTCCGAAGATTTCTGTCCGAATGATGCATTTCTTTGACTGTGCGTTGCAGGTAAACGCTATAACATAGCTGACGTGTCTGCTGCTCTCTGCATGAGTCTGGGACTCATCTGGTTCACCCTCGCTGACAGCAAAGTAGCTCCCAACTTCAATGTGACAGGTAGCGACTCCAACGTTCACCTGCAAGCCTGACTGGCATTCAGAGCACGACTTCACGCTGCAGAAACTCTTGTTTGACTCGTTTTGTCGTCCACGTATCTCACTGTACTCCTCAGTCTTTGTCTTTGCTGCGTTCATTGAACGTGTAGATTGAATCTGGTCGCGTTACTCCTGTCTCGCAGGCGTCCTCCTCATTTCCTTGGCTCTGTGTGCGGACGCCGCCATCGGAAACGTGCAGGAGAAAGCCATGAAACTCCACAATGGCTCCAACTCTGAAATGGTACTTAGTTAAAAAGCAGCAACAATGAGAAATAGGTTCATCTTTGAGGAATAATCACTGAGTGGTCATGCGGGACTGTGTCGACAGGTGCTGTACTCGTACTCCATCGGCTTTGTGTACATCCTGACCGGCCTGCTCTGTGTAGGAGGACTCGGGCCAGCTGTAGCTTTCTGCTCAGAGGTGAACACACAACTCGCACTCGTGTGGTTGAAATTTCCGTCTACGCAATCGTGTCTCATAGTTTCATTTGGCAAAATGATATTATGTCCTGAGCTGGAGCTCCTTGTACACACTGTATCTTGTTGTTGTTGTTTACTAACGAGCCTTTCCTCCTTTCCAGCATCCTGTGAAGACGTACGGTTACGCCTTCTTCTTCTCTCTTACGGGTTACTTTGGGATCTCCTTCGTGTTGGCCTTAATCAAACTGTTTGGCGCGCTGGTTGCAGTGACAGGTCAGAACCGTCGCTTCCTCCTGCTCAGTTTGGTCCAGACGATGATGAAATCGACATTTTTTGGGTTCTAATTGATCCCACAAATCCATTAATACAGCAAGTATATTTTGCCAGATGTAAAAGAGGACGTTTCCCAAATTTTCAATCGCTTTCTGTCTCTTTCGCTGGTGTTTCCTGATTACCGTGAACAATCACATGTGCTGTTTCCTCCGCAGTGACCACGGGCAGGAAGGCGATGACTATCATCCTCTCCTTCATGTTCTTCGCCAAACCTTTCACTTTCCAGTAAGTTCCGTCACCTTCTGACTTCTAACAGTTTCTTCCCAGTTTAAAGCGAGTGCGCGATGTGACCGCCGACCTCTGCTTTGACTAATCAAACTTGACTTGGCTCCCCTGCCCCTGGTTTTCATGTCCTCAGTCCATTTGCAGCCCTGGCCTGTTCCGCTGCTCTCTCTCCCTGTCCTTCACTCTCTCGCTCGCCCTCTAACTCCTCTGTGCTGTCAGAAGGCTCTGGGTTTTTTTTTTTTACCTCTGCGGCTCTGTTTCTCCACGCTGACTTTCGACACGCCTGTGTATGTATCTCGGTACGACCGCAGAAGTACTTTTGTGTATCATCATGGCCAACTTCATTCTCCCTCCAGCTGCTGTGTGCCCTCCTCTGCGACTGGACTCGCTGCCCCTTTCAAGGCTGCAGCCCAGAACTTTCCAAACCAAAAGCTCCTCTGATTAGTTTCCATTTTATCAGAAAACAACAAGTTTAGCTGACAAAACCACAAATTTACTAAGACTGACCTCCCAAATTTCGACGTCCGCTGCTGTCATACGAGCTCAAAGTGATCGACCGCTAACATGTTTGACGGCGCTTCATCGTTCTCCTGTTTCATCCACATTTAATGGCACAATCGAACTTTAGCTGAACCTTAGAAATAAGAGTGTTGTGTTGTTTCTAAAGTTGCCCCGTGGAATTTTCTCCAACTTTTACTCAGTGTTGCTCATTATAACCCATTGTGTGTATCTTTGAAGTCTACCAAGAGCCTCTTTTCCACCGCGGGAACTTGGTTCATTTAGCAGGGATTTAAAGACGCCCTGTTGAGTTTCCACTGAAATTGGCCCTCTAAAAATGTTTGACTTGCCCCCAAACTCTTCCCGAACAAGTCGCAGCGGTGGAACTTTGCAGATTGACTGGAATTCTGGTGCGACAAGTCAGACAGTTACAGGAACAGGTTCGCTGAGGTTTGCGGTCCTGAACGATCAGGTAACAATGGTCCAGTTGAAGTTTCTTCAGCCTGATTTAAATAAGATCTCTCCGGAAACTCACATCCAGATTCAACAAAGTTTCCGAAACGTCGGTGGAAAAGCGGCTGTTGTGTTTGTTTCTCATGCGTCGTTTCTTCAGCGTCCATCGTTTCTTGCTTCCTTTCGCTGTCCGTCAAACCTTTCCGGAGGTCCGAGCCTCCAAAATGTTTCTTAACGAAGGAAATCTAATTGAAGATTTGACAACTACTTAGCGTCAGCATCCTGTTGAACCCTGCTCCCCCCTGAAAATGAATGTTTGTCTCCGAGTAGCAGCAGTAATGAAGTGTCCGCTCCACTTGTCTGACTCCTCTGCCTGCTTCTTATCAGGTACATCTGGGGCGGCCTTCTGGTGCTCTTTGGCATCTTCCTGAATGTTTACAGTAAAAACAAGGACAAAATGAAGCTCCCCTCCATGAAGGACCTCAAGAGCTGGATGCTGTCGGGAAAGAAAGTCCGCTTGCTCTCGCAAAACGTTTAAGGAGGCCCTCCGCCAGAGCGGCGCAAGTCGCCGCACTCCAGGTGTGGCGCCAGGCCCCTGGTTTTTCCCCGGAGAGCGCCACGGACTAGCAGACGGCGGGGACGCGGCGTTCCTCCTCAGCCGAGCTACCTGCCGAATAAACTCAAAAGGACTCGCCGTGTCCCGTCTGGATTCTGCCAGCGAGACGCTGGTGAATCTGAATGAAACTATCTGTACATGAAGGAGGCGTGCGTCGCTGCGTCTTGAGACGGGGGTGAAGCAACGAAAACATTCCCGACACGGAGAGGAAAGGGAAGCCGGCTCCTCAGCTAACCAAATTGCACAGTTTTGCACTGGAGTGGACTCAAACACCTTAACCTTTGAATGCTTGGAACACAGGAGAGGACATGGTGGGAACTCAGAGACGCGTCTGCAACGACTGTTTGCACCTTCCCACCGTTGATGTTCGCACCCGCATGTGCCAGGAAGATTAATCAAAATTCATAATTGTTATCGGTATTTCATAATCGACTATTTTACCTGGGTGGTTTTCAGTCTGGGGTCTGGGACCCCCTTTCAGGGAGCATAACGAGCCCTCAAGCTTTGATCGAGTCACGGTTAAAGAAAGCAGAACACTCCTCAGCAAAGTTTGGAGAACGCCCCGATGCTTTAGTTTCGAGTGTTTGGCTTTAATATTTAGACGTTTCAGAGAAGTAGTTCACAACCTTTAGAGGGAATCTTGGGGGACGGGGAGTGTTGGGAGCAACACTAGACGACACTAATCAAAGGAAACGATGCGGTGTGTGTGATTTCGTGACGCCGATTTGGGGAAAACTTCAGCGATTCGCTTCTCTGTACATCAATTCTGTCAACTGCCATAACGTGGGACCGTGTGATGTGGGTGAAAAGGTGCAGCTCTTTTTACAATAAAGTATGTATTTAGTAATTACACTCCCGCGTCCGTGCGAGTGTGGTTTGTTGTTTGTCTTGCTTCGCGCCGCTCGAGAGGAGACTTGAAATGCTGCCAAAAACGTACGTGTGTGTTTTCGCCATCGGGTGGCCTCGGGCGTGTTTGATTAAGAGTCCTGGAAAAAAGATAACGCCGTGCAGTGGAAAAAAAACGAAGCGCAGGGGTTCCTGGGACGGAGCCGTCCTGCTCGCTTCGACGAATGAACGAGCGACGCAGAGAAACACACAACCTGGTTGATCCCAGAGCGCGACGCCACCGCTGAGGTCTGAACCTTCCTCACAAAGTCACTCTGAGACCATTCAGAGTTAAAATACCTTTTGTTTAGTCTCGAAGTTTAACTCCTGAAGTTTCGGTTTGAACCTTTTGATTGACGTGCTTGTAGTCGAACGCCTTTTGGAGCCGATGCCCTCAGCTTATCAACCGTTTTTCCACTTCATGCCATTGTTTTTGTTTGCATTATTTGACCTTTCAGCTCCTTGTTTTGAACCGTGCGCAACACCGACCAACACTCCCTCTGTGGGATTTGATCCGGTGACTTTGCCGTTGAAATCCATCCAAAAAGAGCGTGCGCTCGCTCCGCGATGCACCGTAAACCAAAGTCTAACAACTGCAGAGCAAAACTGCTTCGTGAAAGCGCGGCACCTCCGACACAGGAGTGAGTGATGGCAAGAGTTGAAGACCAACCAGGTCTTTATGCACCTCAGAACAACAATTGTTGTGTCTTCTTGTTGTTTGACTCTCGTACGCGACAGAAGTTCGTCTGTGTTATTTATGTCCACACTGGAAACTGACCAGGAGTGTGTGGGCCGGATTTTGTCCTTCATTATCTTTTCATATGTGTGTGTGTGTGTGTCGCTCTCTCTCGCTGCTGCCAATGCTGTGAAATGACGAGAGACTTGCCAGCTCAGCAGGCGCCGGGCTGAGTGTGCCGCTCTCTGTGATCCTAATAGAGGCCCCGATATTACAGTCTCACTTCCAGGCGGGAAACCGAACGCCGGGCCAATTAGTAATTTGGTATTTCATAAAATTTGGCAGCTTGTGTGTGTGATGACAAACTGACAGAGATCTTCCCTCCTCCGGGGGACCTTTGGCAGCACACACACACACACACACACATGCTGAGGGCTGCTATGCTTCTCCTTCCACAGCAAAGTGGCGAGCGATGCTCTGATTGGGAGCACGTAACTCAATTGAAAACAGAAAATGACTTTCATATTTGGCTGCCGATTGCAGGCGGCAAACGTTGTGTTCACGAGACCTCTCCTGGTGACAAACACGGCTAAACTACTGTTTCCTGCGTGATTTATGGACGGCGGCGCAGCCCATTAGAGCCAGAGAGGGCGCGCGGCCGTTTCTGCTGCAGAGGGTTTGATGTGCGGCAAACGGCGCCGCTTCATCGCTGTGGGAGCGGCTGTTCTTTTTCCAGCTCCCTGAAAGGTCATTATGGGATGGGAAAGCCCAGTTGACCCAAGGCAAAGTACATCATTTGTCTTTTAGCACCAGGAGAGGACGCACCTAACAAAGCAAGCTGACCCCTGTTAGAACACCCAGGATTTCGGCCATTTCTCAGAGCCACCGAGGAATTTAACGTCAGCAGATTTTTCTTCCGAGTGCTCCGGATTGAACGCTGCTTCTTGTTGTTGTTGTTTTTGTTTGCTTTTATGTTTGTGTTGTTGCCTTCCTTGATTGAATGACATCCTGGGATTGGATGACAAACCGTAAACGAGTGTTTCGCATCTGCATGGTGTCCAAACTGCTCGATGTGGGAGGCGATTCCTCGATAGTTCTCATATATCTTCTGCCTTTCGCCCACTTATTCCCCCTCTTCCCAACACACACACACACACACACACACACACTGGTGGCTTAGGCCATCTAGCCGCTGCTCTCACCCGACGGTGGACCTCCCTAATAAATAATGGGAGGTGTCCGGCGCTCATCATTCCAGCAAATAGGCTGCTATATAATACGCGGCGGCACACTTCAGATAGGGCTGCTATATAATATGCGGTCAGAGCTCGGACGGCCGCAGTGGGGAGGGCTGGCAGCCCATTCATTATGGGTGCAACCGGTTCAGTGGGGGCGGCGAGGTGAGCGATGGGCGTTCCCGCTCTCTCTCTCTCTCTCTCTCTCGCTCTCTCTCTCTCTCTCACGTGCACAACTGCTGTGATCGGTTCGTGTTGTGTTGGTCTGAAGCCTTTCGAAACACACACTGTGTATTATTGTGTCATTCTTGAGTCTTTGTATATATGTTTTTTTTTCGGATTTCTTGCAGTCCAGGTGGTCTCGTTTCACTCAGCCTCTGAGGTGGTGAATCCCAGGGACTCGTAACCCCTCCTCAGAAAGGCTGCAAGTGTCCTCCTCCATCTTTGATTTACCAAAACATTATAGTGAAGCCAAAGCTGAGATTAAACACATTCCTACCGGCATACGACAGCAGGAGCTTTCAAATTAAAAGCGCTGGGCAGTTTCTCAGAGTGAGCATCCATCGATATGGTTTTCTTTATGTTATTTTGACAACCTTAAAGCAGGCAAAGCCTCGGACACCCCCTCACTACTAGCCCTGGACCTCAAGCTGGAAACAATTGGTAAATAACACAAAAAATCTCCACTTTTCCCCCCTTCTCTTTCTTTCTCCCATCATTCCATCTGTCCGTTTACCCCCGCTTCCCTCGCTCAATCCCCTCCTCCTTTCCTTCCCTTCCCTCTCTACAGCACAACCCCCCCCACCCCCTTCCCCCTTTCCTCCCACCCCAGACTCATTACACCCCACCCACCCGTACCTCAGCCTCCGCCATGAAGCTCTCCTCATATAATATGATGGCCATCTGCTAGGCTGAGCCACGCTTCCCAAAGAGCCCCGGGGCGAGATGTTTATCTGTCGTCCCCCTCTCAAACTCCTTTAAGGATGCAAAACATATCAGCAATCATCGCAGCTACAATTAGCACAGGTGCTGCTGAGCTGTAAAGTGATCAGGAGAAATGGGAGGAAACATAATTGAAGTGGATTAGAGCGGAGAGGTGGGAGGGGGGGAAATGAAATAAAAATTCTGGAGGCTTGGACAGCGGCTCGTTCCTATACTGCTGTTTGAAATTCACTGTGCTGTGATTAAAATCGCTGCCGAGCGGTGGTGGAAGTCCTGGCAAGGAGTTTGGGGTTTTTAACAGCTGTCGAGCGGGGGGGGGGGGGGGGGGGGGGGGGGGGGGGGGGGGGGGGGGGGGGGGGGGGGGGGGGG
>JASSRZ010000002.1:7309104-7322308 GCA_032164315.1 Malacoctenus gilli
TTGTGTGTGTGTGTGTGTGAGGGGAGTCTCTGTCTTTCTGTTTGTTGGTCAATCTGATAGCTTTTATTAAGAGGGAGATTTGCAAAGACAGAGCAGGGCGCATGTGGAGCGCCACCAGCCAGCCCCAAGAAACCCGAGGCGGAGGTCACGGGTTCAGCGTTTTAGATGGACAACACTGATAGAGCCCAACAAGCCCGGTCCCTCTGTCAGCCATTTAAGTAATAACCCAGCCTGTCCCTCACTTACTCCCACTTAAAACCAACACACAAACACACACACGTTTCAAAGTTTCACAGGGGAGCACCTATCATCGAGGCCAGGCCTCTTTTTTTTTACCCTTTAATTCTCCAGATAAACAGACTTTTCTCTGATCCTGTCAGTCCGCGTTATCTGCCGCTCCTCGGCTGCGGAGCAAATTAGGCCCCTAAATGTCAGAATTGCTGCACTTTATTAAGTTAATTAGACGGCGAGCGAACAGGGAGGAACACAGACGGACGGAGGGACAAACAGAGGACGCCGGGACAGCCACAGTAACGCTGTCGTGCAGCGATGGAGCAGGAATACAAACACTCGTGTGTACAGAGGAGGAAAGAGTTTGGAAGATGTGTCCTTCTGTTTTGGTGCGATGATGGACCGGTGACCTGTCGCAGGTTTCCACTTCCTGTCATTTTTACTGCCTCTTTCACATCACTCCATCTTAAATCTGGAACTTTAAGCCACATTAAAGCGTTAAAGACCACTTAAAACACTATTTTCTTTCATTTCTCTTATTCGAAATGTAAGCATTTGTGAAATTCTCACGAATGAGACAAAATAATTAGATTTGAGTTGGATTCACAGGTGTATTTTCATCATTTCATTACTTAATCTCGTCAAAAAACTACGCAAACTTCACTTACAGACCCAGAGAAAGCCACAAAGCCTAAACCACATTGCAAGCTCAGGTTAGCATCGTACGTCTTGTCTGCAAACTGTCCGAAAACGTCCAAGTGAGACACAAAACGACAGCGTTTCCTGGACTTGAACAGCTGAGAGAAAGTGACAGAACGGCGCCTTTACAAGCGATAAAAACTGTATTTACTTTGCCGCCGTGCGCTCAGAAAGAGCCCGAGGTCTGGAAAAAATGCCCCAAAAATATGTTCGTCGTAAAGCCGTATGGCTATAAAAGGAAGGAGTGAAAGGCGGATGTACGACTTGCACCACAGCCTGATTGTCGCCATCATGACTTTTTAATTCCTACTGTACCGCCGCTCGCTGCTGCCTTATTGTATTCGTGACACAAATGGGGAGTTTCCATCTTTCCCAACCTGCTCGCTGCCCTCAAATCCGTGTTTTCCAAACCTCGCCGCCGCTGTTGCCGCACTTGAAAGCGGAGCGCTGATCAATGGCTGGCAGACTGTACTAATCGATTAGGAACGAACAGAGGGAGAGGCGTCTAATGGCTGTTCCCGACTGAACGGGCCCTTCCCTTTCTACCAGCGCAGTTGTTCATTACAGGGCTATTTCATGGTGTTCGTCACTTCGCGAGCTTCTGTCTTTCATTCAGCAGCCGCGTTGGATGGAGGAATGGCCCCGGGATATATTGTCTGCTCAGAGCTTGAATGTTGTCATGCTAGTTCCCAGTGATTTGCCTCGTGCGATTCAGGACTTTGAAAAAAAGAAAAATGGGAAATGTGTTTCGCAGACTTGGGGAGAAAAAAAAGGGGGCTGAGACGGAGAAGTCTGGGGGAGCGCCGCGTGTTTCTGTCTCACTTCAGTCAGAATCCCGGAGTGAATGTTTTTTTTTTTTTTTAAGCGCTCACGCCGCCTCTGATGTTTCATTACAATCAGCTTAACATCCAGGTTTTCAGGACGCGGTCCTGATGCGGCGCTCGGGCAGAGCAACGTTCGGTTCCGCGCGGATCCGACAGGAGTTTCCCTGGCGGTTCCCGCGCGGCGCTGTTACGAAACGTTGGCAGGCGAAGGAAGCCGAAAGCAATAAGTCACGGACAGGTTCCTGACGCTTGCTCTGCCTTGAATTATTTACCCGACATTCCAACAATATGTAAAGTATCCAAAGCATCTCAATCCAGATCTGCCTGCAACACAGCTCCGTGGTTCCCTCCATACTAAACACAGACCTCTGGGCATGACAGCCGCCATACATTATTTCTACCTCACACACACATGCCGGTGCGTACGTCGGCGCGCGGCGCCACATCGCGCCACATATAACCTGTGATGCATTATTTCTCTCGCCTTCAGAGCGAGAGTCACAGGTGAGTCCTGGCCGCTTTCATCATCGTCTGGCTGTCCGGCCGGCCGGCTGGAGTCTCATCTGTCCCTGGGTTGAAATTGCCAATAAAGAGGGCCTCATATAGATCACCCCCAACGGGGGCTGGTGACCTGTCATGCAGACCATGATTCCTGGCTCTCAGAGAGGGGAAGAGGGACAAATAACCCTCTGAATCTCCCTATATCTATCTCTCCACCCCCACCCTCCTTCCTCCACCCTGTCTTTTCTCTCAGTCACACACACACACACACACACACACACACACTCTCTCACACACACACACACACACACACACGTCCTTTCCCACCCTCTCCAGCAGGCCATAAAGTGCCACGCGAAAGGAATATAGTGGACACAGTCATAGGAGAGACAAGTGCCGGCCTGAGCTTTCACTTTCCCGCTCCAGAGGCAGTGAATCAAACTAATGGGTTAAAGACATGAAGACGGATGAGCGGCGAGGATTAGGAGCCGGGCCGAGGTCCCCCAAACGCGCCCCTTCGCACACTGAAGCAGCTCCAACTTTGCAATCAAAAAGACGGACTTTCATTTTAACCTTTCGATACGTGGCGGGGGGGGGAAAACACAACAATAGATGCACCTCTGAGCCGAGCAACAGATCTCACATCCAACCACGAACCTGTCATGAAATGCAGCAGCATCGACGTCCTCCTGCAGACACATTTAAATAAGCATTTGTCTGACATGACAGATTAACTTTAACCTTTATCCTCTCACTGAGGAATCAAAAACAGCAGTTCCAATATAATTAAAAGGGGAAACTGTGATATCTATGCTTCAATAAGTTATACATGATCACATCTTTTTTTGTAACAGTTACTTTTTTTTATTTTATGCGAAAAAATGTAATTTCTTTTTATTTTTTACGAGCAGCAGTCCTGCTTTGGTTTGTAACTGGACAGCGAGCTGGACGGACTGCGGGGTTTTTGGAAGACCCACAGTGCTCCCTGCTGGCCGAGAAGGAAACAGCAGCTCCGTGTGCGAGTGTGATTGTGATTGTGTGGGTCTACGTTTGTGTGTGTCTGTGTGTCTCTGAGTGTGCTTGGGCTTTAACCTCACGTGAGCTGCATGGCTTCGAACCTCCAACAACATGGGAGTCTCCCTCATCAACCTCCGAGCCACAGCAGCACCGAAGCAACAGTTTTTTTTTTCCTCCCATGATTTTGTCTGAATCATGGATGAGAGAGAGAGAGAGAGAGAGAGAGAGAGAGAGAGAGAGAGAGGAACCTGCATGGCCAGTGGGCAACTTCAATAAAAGACAATCTGACTTTTCAGAAGCTATAATAATCAAGATCCTCCCACCGTGCTTGTTTGTCTGAGGGGGACACGGAGGGCTATGGAGGAGGAAATTCAGAGCGGTAATTAATACTCCTAAGTGACTGCTTGCTGGATGGAAGGAAGGCGGGCACGGGGCTTGTTGTGGCTGTGAGCTGGTGCCCTGTCCCCCAGCGTGTCCCTCAGCCTCCTGGGCTGGCGTGGAAGTGGAGGAGGAAATGTAGGAACTGCCGCTATTACTGCTGCTTGGGTTTGTCTGCGGGGCCTCTTCCCGATCAGAGGCAGAAATGCCCCCCTGCCCCCACCCCCCGTACACACACACACACACACACACACACACACACACACACACGCACATGCTCAAATGGTCGTATGCCTTCCAATGCTAATCTCGTGTCACAAATGTTAAGGAAAAGACATGAAATGCCACAAAAATGTCATCACTCCACCCTTGTCACTGGCTCATCGAGCCCTTCCCTCTCCCTTGTAAACATATTCAAACATACACTCATTTGCATGTGTGTGTGTGTGTGTGAGAGCGAGCTTGTGTGTGATGGAGTGTGGGACCAGCTTGTTGTTTTTAGCCTTTGGGTGCCTGCTTCTGCACGGAGCAGCAGGGTGGTTCCTATAATCCCATCACTGTTGTCGTCGTCGCCGTCGTCATGAGGGCCCAGCGGCCCCCCTCAGCCTAGAGGTGCGACATTTCTGGCATCCTCCGACTCTCATCCACTCCCAGAGCCAGCAGCTCCGCAGCCAAAAGACACAGCGCGGACTATCGCTTTACAACACTGACTGAAAGTGACTGACTGTAAGAGCCGCTCTGGCCTGGAAACGGCTGAGAGTCGCGTCATGGAGATAGTTCAGTGGCAAGAAAATGGGACCGGCGATCAACCTGGGAAGGACTGGAAAATGAACGGCAACTCTGTCGAACGTAAAACCATCTGACTTCATTTTTGTCAACGTGTTCACGAAAATAATTCTGCAGGTATGCAGTCCTGCTGATTTATTTACTCTGTGTGTCCAGGTGCAGCTGTTCTGTGCAGCATTTGCATGAGATTTGCTCCATCACCCTGCATCCCTACATGGGAAACAGCTTCCCAAACCAGGGTTTGGGACCCCTGTCAGAGGTCGCCAGAGGTCATCTAGGGGGTCCTGAAGCTTTGTCTTCTCTGAGTTTGTCAGATATATGTTTGCCTCATGCTTTTATTCTGAAGGAACTTGCAATGCAATGTGTAGAATCTGAGAATAGATTCACAGGTTCTCAGGGGGAGTGTGATTGGATAAAGGTTGCGACCTTCGACCTCCACCCTTCGAACAATCAGAGTGATTCAAAACTGACACTGGTGAGAAAAATATACTTCTGACATTATTTTTTAATTTGTTGGACTTTCGAGAAGTTCCTCAGATGTATTTTGAGTTCGGGTTTTCTGGCCAAGCGTCGAGTTCTCCAGAGCAAAATGAAATCAAGAGCGAGCCCTGACAGGAGCTGAAGGTCCGGGCGGCGCGCTGACCCCCACCCATCTGTCCGTCTTCATCTGGCGGCGCTCAGCCCTCGCCCCAACTGTCACCTCGCCGCCCGGCGCCTGTCCCCCGTCTCGGCTCGGCGGTGGGGATGCGACCGAGCACCAATACGCAATTTCACCAATCTGTGCTGACAGCGTTCATGCCGCCGACTCGCGCGCCGATCGCCGCCTCTCCAAACACGGCGCTCAGTCAAAGAGCTCTCACAGGTCGTGAAAGGTAACAGAGGAGACAGGCGGGGCTGCAGGCCCGCATCCAGGCCAGACAAATCAGTGTAACGGCATATTGCACGAGCCGGCAGAGGGGCGGGAGGGGAGGGGAGGGGAGGGGAGGGGGGGGGGCATCTACCAGGACTGAGGCTGCGTTTATGGCTATGCCTTCCTCATGAAGCCCCTCGGCAGTATCGGTGACCCCCCACTGTAGATTTCCTTACTAATGTGACCCCAGATTGTGTATCACAATCGGTATGAGAAAACTCCCACAGGCTACAGTTAGTCCCAGGCACTGGGGATCATTGTCCTCAGCCCGCCTGAGTACAGACAGGATGTGGCAGCTTGGAGGCATTTAGTTAAAGGAGACGCACTTTAATGCTGCAGGCGTGCATTTATGGAAGCCCGACTCCGGGGTAAAAGTGTACGACATGCTGCAGCCAATAAACAAACAGCAGAAAGAGAGAGAAAAAAAAAAAAGCAAGGTTGGGACGGGAGGAAAAAAAATCCAGAGAATTAGCCTTACCTTGTTTTATGGCATCTAATCATTTGTGATAGTCTGTGTACTCATTCTTATAATTAATTTGTTTTCTAGGACAGCTTTTTCTCAACAAATTGGGTTTAAAAATATCATCTGCTCTTTTCTATTAGGTGCATGCGCCGGGAAAAGGGAACATTGTGGATGCGGAGGGTGTGCGAGGCGATAAACATCAGTGAAAGTAGTTCACGTGGAGTAAAGCCGCTGTCATACCATGATCAAATAAAAACCCTGGAAATTCAACAGAAACTTGTGTGTTACACATCCAAAGTGTTACTTATCAGACTTCTGTGCACAGATACATGTTAACATGAGGATAATATACAGTTTTACTGTTTCTTTTCATTTTATACAAAAAAACTTTGAGGCAAACAAGCTCTCTTCATGCAAATCAGTGGATAATTGTTGTCATACCTTGAAAATAATGATGAATATTTGCTTTCCGATTGTGGACAATTTTTCATTGAAAAGGCTGAAATACTTCTGATACTTCAGATATCTGCCAGTAACTGCGAGTAAATACGTCTCCAGTGAGAAGTTCAAACTTACGACCCGCTGTCTCCCTTAGTCTTCATCTCCTCGTGTGCACATTAAAGTCTGAATAAAAGCAGAAAACCTCACAGAAAATAAAGATAAAATGCCATTTGTCACATTTGTGCCGACACGACCTCCAGAGTTGTCGTCCAGGTGAGCTGCTCCAAAGAGCATCAGCTGGGAATGGAAGTAAAGCTCGTAGAAGTGACACGGCCACACAGCTGTCACTCCCTGTGGTGTCACAGGTAGCTACAAAAGGACACACACACACACACACACACACACACACACACACACACACACCTGGACAGCGCATAGTTAGTAAGCCCAGTTTTGACTGACAGCTGACATTTCATTATGGGGACATCGCGGTGGCACAGTACAAATCGGAGCAGACACCACACACACACAGTGTCACAGCCAGGACGCACTGCACACACAGACAGGCGGGGCAGCAAAACTTTGCTGCAGGACTTTCGACTCAAACTTTAGTCTTTCTACTGTCATTTTGATTCCATTTGACCACAAACACTCCCATCAGACATGCAGCAATAACATGCATTTTGCAGTCAACTGGCACGACTGCTTAGCATTTATTTCAGCTCGGTTCAACCAGTCCCGCCACGGAGAGTTTTAACAGCTGTGTGTGATGAAACAGAATGTGATTTAATGCAGTTTTACTGCTTATTTTAGGAGGAAAGGTATTTCTGTATGAGGTCAAATATGGTCAGAGATGAAGTGCAGGCTTGTAGCACCTACAATTACCACAAATTTGTTATTATTTTCAACATATGTATTAAAAGGTATTGAAAATCAGGCATCAAAGTGTATTTAACTGTAAACTCTCAAAAGAGATTGTTTATTTAATTTACAAATCATTAATAATCGTATCGAATTGCAATGATTTGGTGTCGTTGAAGGTCTAAGTAAAATATTTTCCTGATAAAATTACTTTTAAAAGCATTTTAAATGAGTTTCCAACGATAGAAAAGATAAAATTCCGCAATATCAAAAAGGTTCAAGAAATATTCTGAAAGTTTTATTATATTTCATTATATATTATTTATATGTTATTTTATTTTATTCTATTTTATTTTATTTTAAAGCAAAGCACATTCACTGATGCAATATGACGAAAGCCCCTCTCGTGTCTATTCTCGTTCGTTGGATGGACTGTCAATCAAACCACAGAAGGCGGGATTTCCCACTTTCAGCCAATCATGTCAGTGCGACACTTCACTCCCCCACTAACGGTCCGAAACATGGCGTTGCGGGAGCTAGCGTCGCTGGAGAAATACCTGGGAATTAAAAAGCCGAACAAATACAGTACACAGGGCGATAAAAAGGTGATATGACGGCTTTGATCGTAACATCCGCTCTCCTCAATAAGTCGCGATATCGCTCGAAAACGTGCACGTTGTTGTGACCGGCACCCGTGGTAGCAGCTGAAAGCTAACATGCTAAGCATGTGTTTTAGGCTTTTGTGTCGGTCTCTTCCTTATTCGGCAGTTCTCCGTGAAATCTGCGACTCGTTTAGAGAGAGTTGCGCTGATTATAGAGCATGTAACGCGAGGAATGTTTCTTGTTTCATTCCAAGACGTTGGTTTATCGAAGGTAGGTCCACGCTTTGTGCGGGGTCCTCCATAGAAATGAGCCAAGGGGCGGAGTCAGCTGTCAGTGCCCAGCCTGCAAACGAGGGTTTGGACTCCTAAGTTTAGGAGCTGAAGGCAAGAAAGGACACTTGAGCCGAAGTCAACATGTGTGCAATCACCTCCTATTGTCAAAGTTATTGAAAAAATGAAGATAAACATGATAAAATCCTGTTTTTGTTGTCTTCATCCTCCCATTACACTGGTTGAAGGCAGTTTAAAGACACCAGTTTACTTCATATGTACCTGAAAAGCAAACCTAAGCACACTTAAGTGACAACATGCAAACTCTGCTCAGAAAAAGTCCCACTGCAGCTTCACCCCAGGACTAACTTGCAGGAGTGCGGCTGTGCAGTCCAACTTCTATAATCATGCGTAATCACTTCAAACAAGTAAAACTTGGAGTGTCTGTCGGGCTCGGAGCGACACAAACGTGCAGATGGCATTGAAATCCTCTCTGATGCATCGAACTGATCCGTCACCTCTCTGTCTCTCCCGTTTACGGCTTCCCTCAAAGATCCCCGTGCTACAGAACAACAATGGCCCCCCGTTGGTGGGCCAGGTGACCATCGCCTGCCACCTGGCGAAAGACGCCAAGCGAGCAGAGCTTCTTGGGGACAGCGCGGAGAGCCGGGCGGTGGTGCAGCAGTGGCTGGAGTACAAAGTGACCAAGCTGGACAGCTGCTCGAAGGAGGACATCAAGTCCATCCTGAAGGTACAAGCGAAGATCCAAGGAACTGCTTTATTGGGAATTTTCAGTTGTATAAATATCAACAAAAAAAACTTGGAAGTACTTGCTTTCTTCCGGCATCTTGAGCGCGGAGGTGCCACAGCAGCTCAGTTTCTCTCCCGCTCCTGCTCTCTGGCCACTAGTTGGGTCAATGTGTGCATGCATCTGCCTTGTTAAGACACAAGCGACAGGAATACAGACTGATGTATGGCCCCTCAGTGACATGGCCCCACGCGACAGAGGAAAAATGCTTTAATGTGCCCGACGCCAGTCAGCGTGAAGCGGATCGTCAGCCACTGGTCTGCTGGACGCGAGGCGCCTCTTGGCACCGTCCTGTCAGCATGAGGCGTCTGTGTGTTTGTGCGCACTTCTCAGCGTGACACACTGTTGTGGCACGGCTGAGGAGTCATGCTGTGTGGCAGCGTGTTATCTGGACAGGCCTCTTAAATATTTTAATGGTGCCACTTACAGAAGGAAGTCGCCCTGAGCGGCGCGGGGCTGGTGCCCGGTGGCCCCCCTGTCCTGTCCCGCTGCTTCAGCATCCTTTAACGCTCCTCTTTCAAGCACACCAGTCATCTCCCATTAAATTAAGCAGACATAAAAGTGTCAACTGCAGGAGGCCTTAAACTTTTTCACCCCAGGACGTAAAGAGGAAATTCCTCCTTTTTCTCAAGCTGAGTCTTGTTTACCAAATAAGCGTCGTGCCACTCACGGAACGTCACAACAATCAAACCGGGCCAATTTAGCGCCGATGCAGCTGCGTGTTGGACAAAAGTTTGCCTCTCCACCTTATTGGAGCTGCACTCCATTTGACCTCCTGCTCGCCGGCTCTCAATTCTTTGCGTTTAACATATTCAGGAATTAAACTTCGGCAGGCTGAAGAGTGCGTCCGCAGCCTCGGGGACTGAAGGAAGGAGTGCAAACTCCAGAGGTCACCGTTAACGGATGAGGAGAGGAAACTGCCTCTCAAGTATCACGGCGGCAGCGAACATCACGTGCTTATGCACAGAAAAAGGAGGATTAAATCAGCGCGTTGCCATTGTTGCAGGTGTAACACAGCGATTGTAGAAGTGAACGGCTCCGTTTCTCCTGCCTGAAAGGTAGAAGTCAGAGCGAAAGACTTCTGGAGAATCACTGAGGAATCTGGTGTTTTGTTGTATCTGTTTACAAAGTCACAAACTTTAAAATTATGCAATTATGTCACGTTTGAGGAGAAGCAAAAGAAGTTAATCTACATCTAAAAAATGGCTAAATAATCACAATATTAACACAGAGATGATGTTTGAAGTGGTTTTGTTTGTTTTTAATTTGATCTTCAATTATGTTGAAGAAAAGAAAGAAGAAAAGAAAAATATTGTTGTTTTTCTATTTGAGATATTTGGCTGTCTGGTTAAGATGGGGACAGGTAAGAGAGACCCCAGGTTGGAGCTCCATGTGCTGGATTCGGGGGACGGGGGGTGCAGCAGGAGAGCCTGATTCTCCTCTGATGCTCGAGTGGGCTTCAGCTTCATGGCTGTAGGCTAAGAAAAGCACGGATCTGATTGTGGACAGGGAGGAAGTCTGCAGTCTTCATGCCTTGTTTGGCATCACCCACTCTTGCCGCACAATAACTCCATTTGCCCTCAAGATGCTCCGTGTCTGCGAGTGTGTGTAGCTCTGTGTGTGTGTCTGTGTGTGTGTGCAGTTTTTCCCTTCGCACAATGTACAAGTGCTAAAGATGGTCCCTTCCCCTGGGACCAGCACTTCCATGCACAACTTTGCATGCGCACACACGGACGGCGGAGCACACAAAGCGCCGCCCAAGTTTGAGACGGCTTCATTAGATCCGCGAGCGAGAGTCGTAGTCGTTTGTTGGCGGAGTAAACAAACGGCCTGTTTTTGTACGGCATCTGTGCTAAGTCGCCAGTCATGGGGAGGGAGAGCGCTGACATCCCCCCTCAGGTTACACATTATTCCCATCCACATAGCACAGCACACGCACGCACGCAAGCTCGCATACCTCACGCACCCACAGACATATAGGTTAATGAACCTGCTGTTGTGTCCCCTTTAGGTCTGCCGTGTCCATTAAGAGGCTAACATTTTTGTAAAGTGATTTTAAAAAAAAAAACAAAAGAAAGAAAAAAATGAGCGCGTGCATGAAAGCAAAGTGTTCAAAATAAGATGCAAAACAGCTTATAGGTCTACCAGCACTGTCTCCTCTCTGCAAGGCGGCTTCATTAGTGATTCCTTTAATGTATTCATCTGTCATGTGAAGACAAGTGTGTTTACATCCCAATGCTTACCATAATGCATAAATTATCATAAGCAACCACACCATTTGCATAGCGCCTTGTTTTAAATGCCCCCCCCCCCTTCTCTTTTTTTTTTTTCCCAGGAGCTCAACCTCTACCTGCAGGACAAAGCTTACCTGGCCGGGAACCGGCTCACCTTAGCCGACGCCCTCGTGTATTACGGACTCCACCCACTCATCGTAAGTCGCCGCAGCGCACCGAGTTTACATTCCTCACACACAAACACGCGGCTCGTTTTGTTGACAGGGAATCGCGATTAATCACATTTTTCTTTCATGTTTGAAATTCTGTCAAAAATGTTTATTTTTAAATCTGTATTTTAAGACATTTTGAGTGCAAAGTTGGAGTCAGTTGAAAAAAAAATTGTTACATCCTTTAAAAAAATGTGTTACATTTCTTTTTTTTATTATTTATACTTACATTTTTTTGCAAATTTATCATATTATATTTTTCCATTTTTGTGTCTTTTATATTTTTGAATCTCAGACATTTGTTTTATTTAAAACATTTTGGAAAAAAAGAGATAAAAGTCGTCTTAGGCAATATTTCATTTTGAGAAACCTTTATTTTCATTTTCATTTTTTTCTAAGCTAAAATTATGGAGCATGAAGCAAAAAAAATCTCAAAATATTTCAGTTTAAATGTTCTCAATCCTTGACAGTTAAAGTTTAAAGTCTGAAAATAACCTTTTCTCTGAGTTTTAGTTTTCTAAATCAGATCCGCACAAACAGATTTAATCGATTTCTGAGTGAAAAGAAGGACTCCTCCCTTTTCCTTCTCTGTCACTTCTCCACTCAAGCCACAACTTCAAAAAGCAGTTTGACATGGTACCAAGCACACAATTAGACCCGTCATGTGGCCGAAGGGCGGCGGGAGCGAGGCGGCAATAAACGCGGGGATCACCGACACGTTCTCGCTTCTTTTCAAACAAATAAAGCGATGTGGCAGAAAAAGTGACGCCTTCAGCCTGAGACCAGGGACAAGTGAGTTTGTTCCGCCTTACAGGATGTGGAGGAGGAGAAAGGAAAGAAAGAAAAGTGAGTCCAGAAAGAGGAGGAGGGTGGGGGGGGATCACATGTTGAGAGATGTCAGTGGATGTGGCGGAGATGGAAGGTTGCCCCCGCGCCACCAGGCACGGCGGCGTCACTTCGCCTACCAATCAGCGCGCTTTTTAACCTCGGGGACGGGAGGTCAGCGAACCCAACCCTGAACCTCCGCCCGCGCCGATGTTCAATTCATGGAGCGCAACATTAAACCTGACTGATGCTCTCGGGCGGGATCGGCGTCCGCCAGGGAGGGGGGGGGTCCATATTTGACTTCATTACATGACGTAAAGCCACAATCTTAATCAGCTTGATTTTCCGAGGACGCTTTAATGACTCCTGCATGTACGGAGTCTTCGTCTGAAATCGGACGTGAATTCTCAGAGTATCCGTTTCCCCCCCGACACAAACGCGACGTCACGCGGTCGAGGGTCTTAATGACACGCTGGCTTCGGTGTGCAACGAGCGCGGCGTTGAGATCCGTCGCTCTGTAATCGGCTTGTTTTTCCTCAGGTGGATTTGGCCGTCCAGGAGAAGGAGCAGTACGCCAACGTCACGCGGTGGTTCGACCACATCCAGCACTACCCGGGTGTGCGGCACCACCTCCCGCCAGTAGTTGTGCTCAGGAACAGAATTTACACCGGCAGACACCACTGAGACCCTCCTCCTCCTCTTCCTCTTCCTCCTCCTCCTCCTCACCTGGAGCGTCACCTTCTCCTCTGTTTCTCCTGAATCCTGCCTTCATGTTGTTTCCTGTTGACTCCCTCCAAGTTAAGTGCGGGAGCGAAATGTGTTCGAGACACTACGAAGGGAGTAACTGCGAATAAAAAATCTAGTTCAGTTCATATTTTTAAACCAGTCTTAGTGTTTTTAATAATTTTATCGCCCGGTGGCGCCGGCCTTTGGCTCCCATGTTGGAAGGAGAAGAAAGAAGGTCAGCCGTCATCTTAGCTATCGCTTCCTGTAAGCTCTCTGGCGCCTCCGTTTTTAATCATCGATAAGGGATTAGTGACGTGCGCCCGCTGCGTCGCCGCGCGTTTTACTCCTGCGACTTTCGGGAGTAGTTGGGAAAGTGTTGCAGAGCTGCTAAAAGAGGTGTTTCTATTTATTAACGCTGG
>JASSRZ010000002.1:7322936-7334050 GCA_032164315.1 Malacoctenus gilli
ACTCCTGCGACTTTCGGGAGTAGTTGGGAAAGTGTTGCAGAGCTGCTAAAAGAGGTGTTTCTATTTATTAACGCTGGTGTTTTTTTGTCAAATCTGAGCCTCGAGTTTTCGTGTTACGGTGCCGCTCAACTCGCCGCGCGACGTGTTTTTTGGGAAATCCAACTTTCTGCCGCAGCGGTCGGTGCAAACGTGGTCGCTGGCTCGACAATGTAACCCCGTACGACCACCGTCGGTATCGTTCTGCCGTCTCTGCCCTCGCCTATCGAATCGCTCCCTCAGACACTTTATTTTCGTTTCCACATGCGACGGTTTATTTGTGTGCGTGCGTTGTTTTTGTTTTGTTTTGTTTTTTTCCTGGTCGTTCCTTCCTGATTACATCCCCGCTCTCCGTTCCACTTCCTCACCACCAGTTGTGTGGGCAGCAGTGAGCAGTTGAGCGTCAGCCCCAGAGTCAGAGATCAGAGTGAGGCTCCAATCAGTCCCACTACCACCACTGTTGATGCTGCAGGCCAGAGAGAGGGCAGCGGGCTCACCAGCTGCCACACAGATCCAGCCAGCCAAGGCCAGAACCCAGGCCCCTGGGCGACAGCCAGCCACTGTGTGTCATTTCAACCCTCTCGCTCCCACGGGGGGCTACTGGAGAGAGAAGGACGAAGGGAGGCAGCGAGCGAGCGAGGGAGGGAGGGAGGGAGGGAGGGAGGCAGCGAGCGAGCGAGGCCACACAGAGAAAAAGAGCACCCAGAGGCCGAGGGATCTTTTTGTGACATGTGAACAATGATCTGTGCCTCCGAAAGCCTTCCTGCTGTCAGCTGGGTGTTTGCTATTAGCGCCATTAAAACCATGACGGCACGGCTGCGTGTTAATATCATAACGGTAAAGAAACGACTAGTTAGGCAGATAACACTGAATTAACTTCCGTTTTTTACGTTTAATCATCGATCTCCTGTTACGCCATATTTAGACCATCGGAAACGCTCGCAAATATTCACTTTTCTCTGCGAAAACTTCATCTGGTTCCCTGTAATTCCTCCGTGTTCACAGGCTCCGCAAATCGCCGCCGTCCGGTGCCGAAAGCTGCGCCTTTTTTTCGTTATCTCATGTAATCAGTGATGTTCATCCTGTGCCAATAAATCAAAGGGATTCTCAGCTCATGACCCCTGATCTCTCTGCAGATTATTCACTGTGTGCTCTGCGTGTTTCTTCAACTATTTGTTTTCCCGTTACATATTTTGAAGAGGGAAGGAAAAATGCCGCGAGAAGACGGAGCCATTGTTCCAGCAAGTTCTGCGAGACGTTTGTGGCAAGAGTTGCAAAGTAGATGTGAAGGATAAAAACAGCTCGCAGTCATTTGAGCGAAGCCTTGTGACCAGTCGGGGGCTGGACGCTGCGGTCGGCCATTAAAGGGGCTCTTGTGCTCTCGGTTATGTTAATGTTTGATCGCAACGCTGCTTCGGATGCGCGGCGGCCGACGCATCCGCTCGCTTGCGAGGTGGAAATAATCAAGTTTCACCCGGCAAAGTTTCGGCCGTTCCGCTCGCGATGGAAAAACCTCCAGCTGCCAGCTGGGAATTGGCTTCCTGAAGAGAGGGAGGAGAATCGCAGCTTTATGCAAAAAAACAAAACAAACATTCATCCCTGAATAGACCGATGAAAATAAGCATTTAAATCAGGTGTTTCCAAATCTTTTCTCATCCTGTGAAGCCAAAAACGGGCAGAAACACTCTCCATGAACCAGAAGATTTCAAAATAAAAGCAAAGGACTTTTTCTGGTAGTCTTTTGGACTCGACGACATGTTTTATTCTGGTTTTCTTTTAAATCCACCATTTGCAGCTATGTTGTTTTGATGCCATTTCATTTGTAAGCTTGCCAAAGTTTACCGCTGCACCAGACGTGTTGCCATGTTGTGGCGGGTTTGTGGCGTCCGTGTGACATAGCGTTTAGTTCAGTGACTCTATCTCATGAGTTCACCTCCAGTCCTCGTTCCCCTCAAAGCACATGAGGTTTTTTCTCCTTAAATAGGTGTTAAAATATTCCTGGAACTGCTAAAGTCTCTCAGTAATGACGGTTCGTCAGCCGTTTGTAAATTATTCGGAGCCGCCGCTGTTGGCAGGGTCTCGGTGCGAGCGGCGGCCGCGCGGCGGGCCCCTCCCTGATCAGACCCGCTGTAGCGGGAGCCGGCCGGCCGGCGGTCGCCGGGCCTCAGCAGGTAACCGCGCCAATTAGGGACGACCTTCTGAAAGGCGAGCGTGGCAGCGCTCGGCGGGGGGGGGGGGCGGCCCCGCGTCGTGGCCCGGAGACCAACGCGATCAAGACCCGCCCGCCGTGCCGACCGTGGCCCCGGACCCCCGGCGGTCTCTTGAAAGCGCTATTAAGCCGGCCGCCTGGCGTGGGAGGGGTCAGAGGTTGATGAGGTGGGGTCATTATCACAATTTGCTGATGATTTGCTCCCTTCGCCAAAGAGCGGCAGCGAGGGGACGACCTGACTTCTTCTGGGGGGGGGCTCTGCGCCGGCCGGTCGCCGTCCCTGCTTCACGGTGATTCAAATTTGGCTTTAAACCATCCTAAACTCGTTTGCTGTGCGGTTACAGCTCGAAGTTTCGGTGAAGTCTGTGCGCTTTTACTTTGTCGGGACAGAGACGTGAATTTCCTGTCACCGCGGCGAGGTGACGGAGCCGGCGGCCCTCCCGGAGAGGCTCCGGCCCGTCACCTCCTCATCATCTCCCCACACCTCTGTCAACGTAGGTCTGCTAACGGCATCCGATGGGGCAGCCCCACCCCCAACCCCCCACCCGGACCCCTGCCCCACCCCCTCCACCTACGCGCACACCCTTCATTAGCTCTTATTAACAACATCAGGCGAAGGGGGCGGCATCGGCCGCGACATCTGCTGGAAAGCCGCGCCCGCCGCTGCCACCGCCGCCGCTCGCTGACTGATCCGGTGCAACAATCAACGCGGCGTGGTGGTGAGGGAAGCGTTAACGCGGCGTAAGCTCTTTTGACAGGACGTATCGACCGCGCTTTATCGGCGCCTTACGCGTTGTGACAGTTGTACCATGCGCCTATAAAGATGGCATCTGATTGTCCGTTGCAATTACGCGAGCGCATGAGCGGCGCCGCCGCCGTGAAGGACACAAAGGGGCAGGAAGGGGGGCATGTGTTTTTTATAGCTCCTTCCTGGTCCGACTTATTCCTGGAGACGTGCAGGCGAGGATGAACGGCGGCGCTCGCGTCGTGTCAACGCGAAGGAGCTCAGAGTCAACGGGAAAAACATGCCGTCTCTCGATGATATTTGGACCGTTTTTCCTCATTTCTTAACATAAAAGAGACCCGGTACAAACTCAGCTGATCGAATGACCCTTTGGTGTTTTTACCAGGAGGCTTTTAGTGACTCTGAGTCCCAAAACAATCTGTGGAGGTGAAGAAATGGCGTCCTGATCAGAAAACAGCAGTTTGAACTTCACGTACAGGAAGAACTTTACATGTTCTCTAATGGCGCCTTAATCTCGTGTGCGTGTGCGTGTGCGTGTGCGTGTGCGTGTGCGTGTGCGTGTGTGTGTGTGTGTGTGTGTGTGTCGCCGGCTCACCTCGGATTGCGTAAGGATCCCAGGTGTGCAGATAGAGCCGAGCTTTTACTGCTCCGCTCATCAATCACGGAGATGGGTGGCTGATTCGGCACGTAGGTGCTAAACTACATATGCGTGACCCCCGGGCAAAGAGATTGCACAAGACTGCACCTCAAGTCGTTCCTCTTCCTCTCTCACACACACACACACACACACACAACACACACTCAGATGCACACACAGTCTCATACAGATGACTCGTCTTGAATTAACCGCCTCGGTCGGTCCTCACGCCTTCTGCTGATCTACCTCAGCTGCAGCTTCTTGCTGTTTTTTCTTTTTTTGTCATTGTGTGTATGTGTATGTGTGTGCGTGTGTGTGTGTGTGTGTGGTCACGCAGCCATTCATGGGGTTCGAGTCGTGGCCTGGGGGTAAGAGGTGAATTAAGGGTGAGGAAGCGAGCGGGAGGGTCGAGCCGCCCGCCCGATTGAGCCCCCGTAGCGCCGCTTTAAAAATACGGAAACTATTCACACTCGCGCACAAAGTTGTAACCAATTTGAATGTTTTTCAAGTATCTCATTTAAATGATTGCCTGCTAAAGTTCAGCGTGCCCCAGTCGATACGGGCGACATCTCGGCGGCGGCGGCGGCCGCGTCGCCGTCCTCGTCTCTTTATTCAAGTGTTGCACAAATTAACCATACATTTACCCCCCCCCCTTCCTCCTCCTCCCCCTCCCTCCCGCTCCATCCAACCCACAGGTCATGCCACTTAACTTCAGCCGGCCCCCCTGCTGTAATAGGTTCTGATAGGGGGCCTCCAGGGAGGCTGACTTCTCACTGAGAAGTGATACTAAAAGTAATTGCAGCTGAAGCCCTGTGACAGGAGAGTGTGCTGCGGATAAAAACTGCTCGAAAAACCCGAGAGAGCAACACAGGAGAGGGGTGGAGGATGGCATCGGAGTGGGGGGGGGGGGGTCAGTGGCGAGAAGGTGGGGGTGTGGTGGCGGGGGGGGGCGGGCAGAGACCACTGCCCTCAGCGGTTCCCTGTAATGTGACCTCCATGGGAAAAAAAACAAGGACCGCCTCATTTGCATCCTTCTCCTCCTCATCTGCATACGTCACCATCTTTTTTAATTATGACGGCTGGGTTTTAATTCGAGATGACTAATTTATTTAAACCTGGAGTTAATGCGCCGCGCTCCCCCCGCATCTCATCAAAAGAACATTCGCAACAACGTAAACAAGGTCTCATATCGTTAACTTTGAGTACGACTGGTTACCTTAATGACCCTCCTCTCACTTTATTATTCCTGCACGGAGGGAGGAAAAAAAAACAAAACAGGGCAGTTTGTTAACGAGGACGCGGCGGCGGCGGCGGCGCTGCCTGCTGGTTCCAAAGAAGTGACCGAGAAAACAAAAAGATGTTCTTCCAAACAGAGGAAACGTCCATCTGCAGACAATTTAAGGCTGCTCTTAAGTTGCAGTAATTTAAACGTAAACTCTGCCCGCAGAATCACCGGTTTCCCCTCGGCGAGGATTAATTCAAGAACAAAAAAACTCCTTTTTTCTCGGACTTGTAAACATGTCGTGAGCGTCTCTGGTTCAGCTTTAAAGATTAATCTAATCACCATTTTTGGTCTAATTTCTAATTTCTACGAATTTCTACTCTTCCTACTTTGCACCTCCTTCTTTTAAAGCCAAACACAAGCCGTCGCCTCCTTCTTTATCGTCCACACAACGTTTTGATTGATTTTATGAGCTCATATTTTCTTTCTCTGAAACTTTATCTTTGTTATGATGAACAGAATCAGAATATAATTTAATTCACTACAAATGCGCTTCTAAATCTTGTCATAGTCTCTGTTTAGAACATGTTTTTCTGTTGTTTACTATCAAGACTTTTTCCTAGATATAGAAGATAGTCCAGGATTTTTTAAACTGTTGAGAGGAAATCAGTGAAAAGTTCTAAAATTCTCAACAGGAAAAATAAAAAGTTTAAATGTTTGTTCAAATTGAACCTGCGCAGATAAAATTTCATCAATTAGATCATTTTTTCTATTAACCACCACTTCTCAAAACACCTTTGATGCTTATTTAGCTCGGTAAAAAATCTGCCACAAAGTTGCTGATCGTGTGAAAAACCAACATGCGATTAACTTGTGACTAATTAATTGCAAAGTTCCAAATTAATCAGATTAGTTTTCCAGCGATTGCTATCATGTCTTACAACACGTTACTCCATAAAAATCTCTATACTTTTATGAAATTTTTGTCTTCATGTCGTACGCTGATAGGCGATCAAAATGCGATTCATTGCAAAGATTTAAATGAAATTAGCGGTTATTTTAACAAATGTTTTCGTGTCAAAACTTGTGGTTTACAACATTTATAACTGAAAAGATTAGAAAAATATCTGAAAGTTACTGAAACGTTATAATTATGAAGCAGAGACGCAGCAGAGACACAAACTGTGAGTGTAGGAGAGGGAGGATTCACTGCTGACTGGTTTTATACTGGACTGAGGGCATGAAGCTGCAATCTGGCACAGACAGTCCCTCGCCATCACACACACACACACACACACACACACACCGGGTGTCTGCTCAGATGACTGGCTCGGCTGCAGCCACAGTACTGCAAGATGTACACATGACATCCCGCAGACAAACTGCGTCATCACAGCACACACGGGGGGGCGACGACACAGACATGCAAGGTGAGACGGGCGATAAAGAGTTTGTGACCTCTGATTGAACCCAAGTGGCTTTAAAATGACGACACGCAGCGAGACGCACAAGAGTAATTCGAAGCTTTCTCTGAAAATAACACGAAGTAAACAAACACGTGAGACTTAATGTGACTTTACTGTCGTCACAGGTGAGCCGCAATCACCCCGATGACTCTGTTTTATTATGACTAAACTTATTCTAAGATGATGTGTAAACTGACTTTTTCTATCACAACGGCAGCAAGGGTTCTCATTTATTGTTATAATTAATGATAATTTGAAGGCAAATTCAAGGGTGATAAAGGTCAACAAAAACAAAAGATAAAAGGCCTCCATTAGAAAAAATACACTGAATAAATTCAACAGTCAATGGCAGAAAATGGACAAAAATGTGATTTTTTTTACGCCTTTCAACACGATGACAGTTGAATTCACTACAAAAAAAAGCACTTTCAGTCAGATCACCATGTTTATTCAAGCCTCCCACATTTGAGTGTGAATTGCTCTTGGCAGCTTTTCCAGTCATTATTTATCGAAAGCTAACTGGTTGCAATCCAGTAGCCCCCCCCCCAAATTAACCGAGTAAGACTGTGGACCCTCTCAGAGCAGGCAGAGCCTCGGGCCCCTCCAGAAGAGGGTCCTGGACCCCAAGAAGGGAGGCAGAGGAAAGCCTCGCGTCAGACAGGACGCAGTGTTTATGGAGGAGCCGCTGATGTTCCTCTGCTGGAGGACAGACTGAAGGTTTTGTGCGCTGACAGCCATGAATAAGCCGAAGACAAACAGAGCGCTCAAAGGTTGGAAGCAAACTAATTCACAAATTTGCAGAGGGCCGCTTTCATTTCACTCCGTGAAATGAATTAAAGCCTCGCTCCTGCATACGATACCCGGGGGGGGGGGGCTGATTCCCACCCATAAATTCATTCACGTGTCTGGACGCGACCGGGTCACTCGACCGGCCCGCCGGCCGGACCCATCGGGTTCGAGCGGCGCTGAGGCGGAGGAGGACAGTGGCGGATGTGTAGTCCGCGCTGCACGGTGCGTTCGAGCTCGTCGTCCGCGCCATTTGATCTTGATGTGAGACCCAAAAAAACAGTCAGCATGCCGGCTAAATTTAGCAGCACATGACACACAGCTGATCAGTGGAGCCTTTGAAACGAGCCCGCAAACGAGGGCGCCATGAAATCGACATTTGGACAGGAAAACACAAAGTCATCTCTGTATCTGCTGATTCTCCAACACACACACACACACACACACACACACACACACACACACACACACACACACACACACACACACACACACACACTGGAATATCTCTCAATCTCAAAGATGCTGCAGCATTTCACAAACTCCATCCCATGTAAAAAAAAAAAAATGCTCGTCTTTGAAGAATAAGTCCTGGGGATATTAACACACACACACACACACACACACACACACACATGCGCGCACACACACTGCCTGTAGGGTTGAAGGTGGGAGGGTGAGCCGCCAAAGAAAGCTGCCGTTGATGAGGCAGAAAGAGGCGAGAGGATGTGGGGTGCTGATAGAGTGCTGATAGCCTCCAACAATGGCGTCCAGTGTTGCGGCGCGTCGCTCCAGGACGAGCCACACGCATGCAAACGGACACGGGAGACGCGCCCGCATGTACACTGTGACCATTATGTTTCCTCACAGAGACATATGTATGTCCACCCCGACATACGCAGGTCAAGCCCGCAGGGGGGGAAACTTTGCCTTCTTTACGGCACTCACTCACCCCCCCTCCCCTCCTCCCCTCCTTGTGACTCCCACAGCTGTCACCCCATCCTTTACAGCCTTCATTCATGCTCTAACCTGAGGGACCAGGAGCATGTGACGAGGCCTCGCGCTGCGCGGACACAGGACGCACACGCATGCAGGGGAAAGTGGAGGCATACTAACCGCTGACATGGTGCTAATGCGCTGTGTTATTCGTCCTAATGCCGTTTCACACTCGCGATATCAATGATACGCAGCGTTATTCATTCGCTGACCTGTGCTCGGGTTAATTGTCCCTGAAACGCATAAATACTCACATTTTGGGACACACAGGGGGAAGTTTTAGAAGTAAATCTCTACCATAAAGTGTGAAAGAAACGCTGAATGCTGCTACAGATTCAGTAATGTGACTTGGATCAGTTTGATCCGAACAGAATTGAATTTTTCCTGGCTGAAATGCTTCATCGAGTGGAAATAAAGGCACCGCATCTTCAAAGAGGATGATTTAATTCGGGCCCTTTCAAAAATAAAAGCCTCGTTTCACAAAAACAGGCTAGTGTCACCTTACCACCAGGCTTTTACTTGAATCGGCTCCCCTCTGCGGCTGAAGTGACACCTCAGTTCTTCAGTGGGGAGCGCCGCACAGAGCCAACGCACAAACGGAGACGTCCCCTCTCTCCACGGCGTCTCGCACGAGGAGACGCCGCTTTTTCTTTTTTTTTTCGCCGGCTGCAGCCAGGAGTGCCGCGCACCCCGCCTGACGTCGCCTTTTCAGCCCCCTTTCTTGTGTCTGTTTCTTTTTTTTCCTTCATGACACAGTGTGATAGAGCTCTGCCCGCAAACCCTCCGTTACAATCATATTGGTCTCCTCTCAACTTTGTTCCTATGGGGGCGCCGTCACTGTCAGGCCTGGCTGAAGTTTAGTCAAAGACATTAAGAGAAAGAGGGGGGGGGGGAGGAGGGGGAGGAGGGGGGGAGCACCTCCAGGGACAAACACCAGCAGAGAGGAGGAGAAAGGAGGAGGTTAGAGGAGAGATAGCTGAAACACACATCGGTGTTAAAGCCGCTGTCGGAACTTTCAATGTGTTCTGAGGACTACTGAGCTCCTACACTGGATAAAAATTGCTGAATTTAGCTGTGATGTGATCAAAAAAATCCATCCGGTCAGATCGTTGAGTCCTTGGTTGTAGTTTTGAGGCTGTATTTTCACACTGCGGGTTGTTTACAGGGCGGAAAAAGCCAGTAAAAACCAACAACGTGTTCTCTTCTCATAGAAAGTGTGACTAAAGATTGAAAAAGAGGCATCAAAACACATTGGAATGCAATCAGATCGATCCTCCAACAGTCAGTTGATCTGTCTTCTCTAACACAGCAGAGAAACTGATTCTACTGAGTCGTAATTGCGATCTGATGAGTTTTATTTCCTGCAGACAATCAGAGACTCACACCCATCGACAGGCGAACGCGGGAGAGTGACACCACCTCCCTGAAGGTGGGGGCGCTGGCTGCCAGCCCCCTCGCCACGGTGGTCATCGGCGTTAAACTCCTGTCACGTCCCATCTTGCACACGGGCAGTGCCGTGTCAGGGCAGAGCGGGGCTCACCGTGGGGGGTCGGCATGTCGACGCACACACCAGGAAGTAAAGCCGTCGTCGCCATCGAGCGCGTCGCCTCACACGTGGAGAACCCGCGGTGGCCATTAGTGTGTCAGCGTGGCGAGGGCGCGCCGGGCCCAGGAGCACTTCGCCTCATCTTAGACGTGCTACTTTGTTGAGCGTGAGCGAGCTGCTTCTTTTTGAAACATGTCCAAAATCTGTGTTTTGGGGCATTTTATCTCACCTCCAAAAATCTGGACGAAAACATGAAGATTTTTCATTTTTTACATTATTTTTTTTCATATTTTTAATGATATCCTTTGTTTCAAACACTCTCTTTCATATTTAGTTCAAATTTTGTTTAATTCTTGAAATATTTTCAGTAAAAAACAGATTTTTCAGACATCGTCTGTCGACGATGTGTAAAATTAAGATAAAACTCCAAATTATAAACACCTCCGCTCCTGATTATCCTGTGATCTCCTCAAAAGAAGCGACTTTATAATCATTATGATGATTATCGTTGGGCGACCTCGCCACCATCCTAACTTCTCCGTGTTGTTTGAGGAGTCTCTCCTCACGTCGCTGCTCCACTTCCAAACTTCACTCAGTGTGTTTCCACCTTTCACCGTCGCTGTTTCCTCTGATTTTCCGACTCCCGAAGGCTTCTCGTGACGCGCTCAACAGTTGTTTCGACTCTCGGCGCCCGGACGAGCCGTCGTTGACGACTTCTCGCGATGTGAGGGGGGAAAAAACAACCCCAAACAAACGTCGTTTCTGACATCCGCAGCTGTCTGACAACTGGGACGGGAAGAAATAAAGAAAAATAATCTTTTGCACTCAAACATGCCACATCTCTCCCAGGTGACTGCTTAGCACTGGCAGTAATTGAAAACACGCCCCTGGCGCTGCGTACGTGAGGCTGCTGCCTGTGTGCGTGCGTGCGTGTGTGTGCGCGGTGCATCGACACGATTAAAGCATGTATGCATGCACTTTCTCTGCCTGCCATGTGTGTCCATGTGCGTGCACGTGCGTTGCGTGTCACAAAGTCTGCCGGCTTGCGCTCCACCTTTTTCCCGCGTGCTGCAGGAAGTTGAAGCATTTTTTTTTTGCGAACAGGAGGATGAATTAATAACATTTTTTTTGATACTACACCCCCCCACCTCCCCACCTCCCTCCCTTCCAACACACCCCTCCTCTTTTTGCTCTTCCACAACAAGGGGCCAAATCTCTTCAGCATTTCCAGCCCTGTGAGCTAATTTGACAGCTCACGGGGGTGACGCTGATTCCACTTCGCAGAGACAGGTACCCTAGGGCGAGCCAGCTGGATCGCAGCGGATGCTTACAGATTTGGCTTTAGCTTCATGCTGGGTGTCATCTGTCTCTTTGGTCTGGCGCGGGATAATTTTTGTGTGCGTGTGCGTGTGTGTGTGTGTGTGTGTGTGTGTGTGTGTGTGTGTGTGTGTGTGTGTGTGTGTGTGTGTGT
>JASSRZ010000002.1:7350948-7362626 GCA_032164315.1 Malacoctenus gilli
ACACACACGCACACACACACACAAAGGCTTCCTGAAGCTCATTCATACCTGAGACTGTACATACAGTCCGTGATTCATACCGACTGCTTACTCAGGATGACACATCCAGCCGAGCGCACACAGCCGCCTCTTTCCTACGTGCGAGCCATCCCATCATTTTATAGCACACCTGCGCCGTCCAGTCACCTGTCAGAGCCGTGCGAACAGCCCGGCACTGTCCCCTCCTCCCTGAGCGTTGTGACCCCGGCGGTAACGCGGCGCTGTGCTGAAAAATGACCTGGGCTGCGCTTGGACCGGCGTCAGCACGGAGCACAGAAGAAATCGTGCTTAGAAAAACAGTAAACATCTGTTTTGTGACTTGGCCACCTCTCGCTGGCAATGTCAGCCTGACCTCAACAAGGCTGGGCCCCTTCTTACATTTTCCATGAGAGCGAAGCCGGAGTACCAGTAAGTGGGTGACAGCATCTGTAATTTTCTTTCTCGTGGAGAAAAATAAAAACAAACCCTGATGCAATGAGCGCAGGTACTGCGGCGCTCCTAAAGTGTCTCGCGGCGCGTCCAAGAAGAATAAAAACCACAGACAGCCTTTATATACAACCTCTGCTCGGGCAAAGTGTAGCCTCATTGGTTATTGATGACATTTATGGCCGGCCACGTATGAATTACCGTCTGCTGAAATATCACTTTGGAGCTCCACTTTCCCCCGTAACTTCGAGCCTTCACGGCAGCCGCCTGATTTGTAGGTTGCCAATGATATTTGGATGCATGCGAGAGCAAGCCGGCATTTTCTTTTCTTAGACACCACCAGTATGTCATCCCCCGACGGAGCCTCATAAGGAAATCCTATTTGCTGTTTGGGAGGCTGGGCCCGGCTACAAAGGAGCAGCGGTGGAGCCGAGGGAGGTTCAGGATTCGGGGGGACTTGCTCAAGGACACTCCAGTAGAGTGTGTGGGCTTCAAGGGGGCTTTGGTTCTTATTTATAACCTTAATTTCTGCAGCGTTCATCATTCGATATTGCCAGAGAGGGAAACGCCGATACTCTCCAAACATCGCTTCGATTTTGAACGCCTGAGACTTGTCGGGTTCTCGAAGGCGCCATCGGACACGTTGATCGACCGAGTCTGGAAGCGCCGAGATGCGTCATAAATCCAGGTCCTCTTCTTCTGCTCTCCGTTGCCCCTCGACTCCTTCTCTCTCTCTCTGTCTCTCTCTCTCTCCCCCCACTGTGCCCCACCCCAACCCCCCCCCACCTCCCCCTCCTCGCACACTCCGGCCGGCCCGTCCTGATGGCTTTACCAGCAGGAAGCGGGGCCCTCACAAAGACGGCTCTGAACCAAGACGTGTCTGAGAGCGGCAGCCTCCAAGTCCAGGTGGGTCCTGTCACCACCTGTGATGTCTCACCTCAGGTGACAGATATAAATATTCAGCGCCGCGCGCTGCTGTGTGGGTCCTTTCACTCTTTCGCACCATGACAAGCTGAAGCGATTGCCTGAAAAACGACTTTAATACGATTTTTTTTGACTCCATCCATCTATCCATCTTCCATACCAATTTTCCAGTTTAGGGTTGCGGGGAACTGGAGCCGATCCCGGCGTACAGCGGCCGAGGGCGCGGTAGGAAATCAAGAACGAGACAAATCCTGCCTCAGACGAGCTTTATCACCAAAACAACGATGGTAAAAACAGACGAGCGCCGCGGGAGCAAAGATCACGATGCACGTTTTCCGCTTGATCTTCAATCCGAATAATTATAGCGGGTGTAGAATTCACCGTGTTCACCGCAGTCGTTTCACATGCACTCGTGAGACAGATGTGAACCACATTGTGAGGTCCTCAGACCGGAGAAAACAGCGAACCTGCTCAGGCTTCGTTTTCACTCAGTCAGTTTGCGTTTGCGACATAAACGTTACAGTAATAGAAACTTTTATTGTTGGCCGTTCCTGGACGTACATCGGGCTCCTTTTTCCGCTGGTCTGCAACCTTCACGGCTCAACGAGTCATTTCTGCCCCCAACTTTTTATTTCCTCACCACAAAACAACCTCAGGCCAGTTTCGCAATTCATACTGAAGTTATAGATTAACTTACGTCTGACATTTGAGTACAGACGGTGTTTCAGTAAAGTGTTTTACCTGCTTTTGCAGGAAAGTTTTTGTTTCTTTGTCGTTTCCCAATTTCGTTACACAAAGAACATGAGAACTAAAAGCCAAAAGAGGTTCTATGGCCTCTTTCTGTGAAGTTTACATGTTTTTCTTGTGTGGAATTAGTTTCCCTATAGTACAAAAAAAAAAAATTTGTTGACTGTAAATTGTCCTTAGTGTGTTTGTCTCTTCCTGAGAGAAGTTCCCTCGTTTTGGGATTACTACAAAAGAGGTCGAATGAATCCACTGGAACGAAGACGAAGCTCCGTGGATGTCACATCAAACCGTCACTTCTCCCAGCAAGTGCAAACATCTGCTCGGAGTAAAAATAGTTCACCTTGTAAGTCCAAAGCGAGTGGAAAATAACGGTCATTTCGCTCTGTCGATACCTCGTGAGACCTGGCACGACTTTAGTCGTCTGCTCGGATCCAGCAGAGAGCGGTAGAGCGTAAAAACACTTGGGAGAGAAGAGGGGGGGGTTGGGGTTGTCATGGCGATCCACAACCAGCATAACCATCTCACGACGTTCCTCCCACCTCCCGTTCCCTTCTGTCCCACGCCGCAGCCCTGTCTTTCTCTCCGTCCCTCTCGATCTGTCCTTTCCCCCCTTTCTTTTATGCCCCCCGTTCTCCTCCTCTCTCCCTTCGGCTGCTCTCTGACACTCCCTCGCTTCCTCTTTCGAGCCACCCAGATGTAGAGACAAGGTGTTTTCCGATCCCCCTCCTTTAATGTTTTGGGCCTGGGAGCGTTCCAGTCATGTGGGAGAGTCCTTTTCTTTTCCAGCACAGGTGCGTGCAGTGGCGGTTTTAGCGAGCTGTCTGCAAATTACATCGGTTCCCCTCTGCTGGTCACATCCTGTGTCCCGGATATGATACGGCCATGAGCGTCTGCGCCCCTGATGGAAACACTTCAGCGTGATGTCGAGCTGTGGGAACACGGCGCTGGGAGCGTATTCGCAGAAAAAAAGGCTTAGTGTCCAGCGAGGTAGTTCCCATATGTTTACATGACAGGATTAGATTTGGTCAGAAATATTCCAGAAAAGAGTTTTTCTCTCAGCGTCTCACTTGGCGGCGCTGAAAAGTCGGCCTAAATATAAGATGGATGGTGTTTGTGGAGGACAGCGCACTAATGGTCCAAGGCGGTCGGTGTGGCGCCCACAGTTCTTTCTATTTTTACTGACAACCAAGTTTAAAAAAAAAACTTATTGTACTGAAATGAATTTCTTTATCGCCAGCGTCCATTTCCACAGAGATCCTGACGACACTTTCCGACAGTCAGATGGCTCTCTCATCAAGTTCAGCTGAAGCTACCTCAGGGGGGAAGATGCTCTATAATCTTGACTTCAAGAGAAGACAACAAAAGAGAAAGAATTTATCAACTACAGCCCAGAAAAACAACCGTCTAGCTGAGAGAAGTAAAACGACAATGTGGTCTCCGCTTCAGTGGGCAGCATGCAAAATGTGTCAGGAGCAATTTGGTCGCATTTACCACGGCTGTTTGACATGTTGATGTTGAATCGTGATGTGTGGTTGTTGGCTTGTCATTGTAACAATAGAGCCCCTTTGGGAGAGTCTGACCTGCGTGTAAATGTTATTTATCGTGCATAAAAGTCAAGCAAAAATAATCCCATATATCATTTTTCACCTCCAATTAACTGAAAAGGCGTTTGTAATTCAAACCGCCCGAGCAGCAGCTGGAATGTGAGAGGGTGGCAGAATCAGACGGGCCCGAGCCGAGGCCGAGGCCGACGCCGTTTTTTTCTGATATAACAGCTCAAATAAACTTCGGTGGGTGGGAGCTTTTCACTCCGCTGACACCTTCACGTCAGCACGGCGGAGCGAATCAGAGCAGAAACATGATTGGAGCCGTCATAACAGTCGGAGGTCCGTTTGATGTGAGGGGAAAGGTCGCGCCGTGTGTACTTCCACTCGGTGTTAAATGCAATATGACTGCTGAACTTCTCTGAGGAAACTGTTTGACTTTTTGGGAAAATATACTCGCTCGCTTCGCTGACAGAACCGAGGAGGTAGACTGATTAAACGCCCGCAACTATGAGGTCAAAGTAAAGCAGCCATTTTTGAAATGAGCGTTCTCGTTTTCTTTTATTCTCTCTGCCACTGAGGCTGATGTTGCCATTCGTCCTCTGAAACATGTCGCGATTCCCTCCATCTTTGGGCTGAACCTCGTCCCTCCTGAGGCTCAGACACATGGAAGCATGCCGCGCTGCCGCCCTCCTCATGTGCGTACCTGCTGCGGCGGGGCCGACCACTCAGCTGTCGGTTTTTGGGCCTCGCGACTCAAAAGGGGTTCCAGGTGTCTCTCGCCCCTCGGAGTGGCTGGTTGAACTCCCTTTCCCCGGGAGTTTGCTTTCTTAGAGTGAGGCCTCGGTCCAAAGGTAAGACGTTTCCTGAGGTTCTTCAAAGCGAACGCGTGTTTGGCTTTTTACAACCGGAGGTTAAAGATCGTCCCTCGCCGGCGTGGAGGTCAATGGAGCGTCATCTATCACAGCAAGGGAGTCTCTTACATGTATATTGCTTCACCTTCGAATGGATGTTTTTCTCTGTGGACTGAATAATCGTGTGTGTGTGGGTGTGTGTGTGCGCGGATCACTGGAATTTCAATGGTTGCCTGGGGAACTGCAGGACAATCTCTTGACACCAGCTGCCTCAGAAGTACTGACGCTCGCACACATCTACTCACAGTGCACGTCATAAACACTCCGGCCTGTAACATATATATATCTAACTTCAGAGTCCGGCTGTGTATGGTAGGATCATTTTCACCCACTTTTGGTCCGTATGCATTCACGAAGTCTTGCAGTCTGGGATTGTGTTCTATGGAGGACCACAGTGGCTCTCCAGGCGACACCTCGGTCTGTTTCCATGCTGTAACCTCTTCCTTTCCGTTTCCCACTCTTCCTGTTGTCCACATGAAAGGAAAATGGGAGGTGATTGAAGAGGAATATGAAAGCCGTCTCCATTCGGTTTCAGAAAATCATCGCTGTGTTTGAAAGACGAGAGGATTTTCCAGACTTGACGAGCCAGCGGGTACTTTTTTTCTGCTACTCTGGGAACAAACACACAAACACCCTCCGTTGTGGGAATAGATGCATGATTTATACACATGCTACGTAAAGCTACAGCCCCCACGAGACACTTGACTGTTTATCCAGCATCATGAATTGGATTAATGATATTTGCCCAAGATGTTCTCACTTTGGTGCATCGTTTCCAGTGACGACGAGGGGGCAACTCTGACTCATATCTGACCACTGGCGTAGAAAATCAACAGACCATCCGTCACCTGAACCGGGAGTGATGTGACACCTGAGTTGTTTTGTTTTTTCAACCGCTAAAGTCAAACGCTAACCCCGCGTTCTCTCCGTCCGTGCTTTATTTTCCCAATATTTCATTTTGGGAGATTTTCTCCATCAGGTAACAGGAGAGCAGCCAGCTTGTCCCAGAAAGACGTGCCTGAGGTGTGAGAGAAACTTGGCCCGCCTGCCAAGCTGGTCGCAGTCAACCAGAACCTATTGGATCATTCATAATTAGCCAATTTAGCTTTTTTCCTTACTCAGGCAGAGGTGTACAAACTTTCCTAAATGCCTCTAAAATTATATGCTAATTTAATTTTTCTGGATGACTTCATTGGCATTATTTCAAGGTTTTTGACATTTAGAAAAGTTAGCGTTACGTTCATCGCCATAGACATGGAGTCCGTCTAAAAAAGGTGTGCTGCAGACTTTACACACTCTGTTGACTTCATGTCTTCAGCTCAACTTGGCTCGCTTTGCACAAAGAAGGACCTCTTGAGTAGAGTAGAGTAGAGTCAAACTGAGTAGAGCTACGAGTTGGAAAAGCATCATGGGAGATAGATGAATATAGATGATGTCACCAAGGAGGAGCTTGGGGTGGAGCGACCCCTCCATGCCAAAAGGAAGAGGAGGAAATCTGGGCTTCACTGGATACTGTTGCCCAGATAACTTGATCCTGGAGAAACAGAAGAGAATGAATGATTCCCATCCAAATTTTGCAATCTGCCTGCATGACAGTAAATACATGTGGTGCTACCAAATAACAATATAAAGCTGCCAGACGCATGCGATTGTACAGGTTTATATACCTTCAAAAGTGTTGCGTGTTCAATCAAAGCTTTCATAACGTTCAAAACTGTCACTTATTTGTGCGAGTTGGACCGGATAGCTTTGCAAAGCGCTTGCGGGCTGCACCAGATCTACAAAACACACTGCTTGCAGCTCCGCCGCGCAGACGCATCATCTCCACCGACCACCGTCCCATCCAGAGCGCTCTTTCCTCCGGAGCGGAGTCCTCAGAGGGGCGTGCACCTCCCCGCGTCGGCCTCCTCACACCGGCGGAGACACTGTTCACCAAGCGACAGGCACCATGGCTTCGGCACTGCACCGCTCACCGCTTTCTGTATGTTTTATTTATTTGTCGCTGCTCTTCGCCGGCGTTTTTTGCGACGCCGATGCAGAGGAAGACGAGCATGCCAAACACACGTACACGGTGGAGATGTTCAACGAGGCGGTGCCCACTGCACCCCACTTTGTCATGTTTTTCGCCCCGTGGTAAGTGAATAGTTTCGGAGTTTTGGCAGACAAAGTGAAGAAAAATAACCGACAGCCTTCCCTGTTCGTATGTTAAGTCCTGCTATCACTCTGAAAGTAGTAAAAACCTGCCTGCAGCAGCTGGATTCGCACATACCGGCAAGTTAGCTATCCAGCTAACTAGCCTGCTAGCCGGAAGGCTCCTCGCCTCGTTCGTTTTGGCCTGCCGGTGCGCTTAGCTTAGCCGCTACATAGCTTAGCACATTGAAACTCTTTAAAAGACGGGCCTCGTCGCTCAGATCGCGAACGGCTCATGAGCAGCTACCAGTTAGACACAAAAAACTTCGTTTATTTTGATGTTTGTGTTTGTTTGTTGCCGTTAGGGTCGCTGTTTTTTTAGGAGAAAAGTCTCCGGTTAAAGTTGTAGCTTCTTAACTGGAGCGCTTACGTGGCACGCACTGATTGAGCAGCGTTATGTCAGCGGTATTCAACGTGAGGCTCCTGCGTGGATCGCAGGGAGCCGCAAGAATCTGTCACTTCTCAGCTCAGCATAAGTAAAGACGGTATAAAGCTTCCAAAGTGATTTCCGGTAAGGAACTAAAGTTGATTTAGAGTTTAAATTTAAAAGTGCAGACTACATTGAAGCAAGAAGACCTATATAATTGTGATTTGATGATGTAATTCTTAGACGTTTTAAAATACTGTTTGGTCCGTGAAATCTGCTCGTGGACATCTATGTAAATGTGCCAGACCACATGCAGCTGGAGATATGAAACTTATAAGCAAATAAAAACCTAGACATGAAATCTGTGCAACACGAGTCACACCTGGCAGAGTTTTGGCCCATTTTTTTTACTGCAAATGTCATTTTTCCCATGCTGTTCTTGTAGTATAAGTTCCTCCTTTCTTGGAAGAGATCTTGATCCTCAGTAAAATATCCTCTGTTTTCCAGGTGTGGTCATTGCCAGAGGTTACAGCCAGCATGGAACGAACTGGCAGACAAGTACAACAGCATGGAAGACCCCCCAGCATATGTGGTGAAAGTGGACTGCGTGCAAGACACCAAGTTTTGCTCCAACGTCCATGGCGTCAGAGGTTACCCCACGTAAGTACGGCATTCTCACCCAACCGCCGGTCTTATAAGTTGTAGGAATTCATCATCGGAATGGACGAATCTCACGAGATGTCTAAAATCTTTAGGAGAATTTACAGTAAAATATCTGCAATTGCAACCATGAAGGATAAAATCTCATCTAGCCTGAATACTGATTGACCTGCATTTCTTCTTCTACTATCTAAATGACCTCCTTTAATCCTGGATGCTGCTGACACTGTACTGAACCTGCGAACACTTTAGATGATTATTAACAAAGCTGTGTTTTTATGACATTGCATGGCTGAAGCCACACACACCAAAGGAGATTATTGACTCCATTTTTTGTCACCCTGTCGCCTACGATCACACATTTGTGCATATCTTTCGAAGGCTGAAGCTGTTCAAGCCGGAGCAGGAAGCAGTGAAGTACCAGGGTGCCAGAGACGTGCAGTCTTTGGAGACATGGATGCTGAAGACACTCCAGGAGGTGCCAGAGGTTTGTGGGAATCATTTCTCGCCTCAGCTCTACGAACGTGAAACTCGGCATGCACAAAGGAGACTCACGCTTGTTGGATTTTGTCTCCCAGGAGCCCGAGAGCGACCCCGAGCCGCCAAAAGCCCCGGAGCCCAAACAGGGCATGTACGAGCTCACTGCCCTCAACTTCAAAGCCCACATAGCCAAAGGTAAAACTCCTGGCTTTACACCTGCTGCCTTAGAAATGAAGGAACGCTCGTGTTGTGTATGTGTGCAGCTGGATCATCCTAGTTTTATTCAAATTTCACAAGTTTCACTTTCATCCACACCAAGTCAAGTTTCAGGACCCCCTCCTGAGAGGATGGAAACACCTCGTTGCCCCCATTTACATAACTGACACTTCCACGCACGTAGCCGCATCGGTCACCGCCGAACCTCGCCTGCCGCCGCCGCCTCACGTTTCTGGCTTTCGCGGACAAGCGCTGCAAAAACAAGCAGCGCTGACGATAATTGTGTCGTTGAAATTGCGCCGCTTAAGCTCCACTGAAGTCCGGTGTTTTGGTTTTGAAGAAAAATAAACGATTTCTTGTTTGGAGACGGGAAACGGCAGGATATGACATCGGCTTTTTTAAAACGGTGTTTATAGGTCCCACCTTCACATGTTGGCAGCAGTAAACATTGAGTAACTGGTCACGTAGAACCTGTAGGAGGTGTATATTTTCTTATATAGGGGCTGCAGTGAGTGGGTTTTTTTTTTACATTTGTCAAATCAAGACAATCTTAACTCGTAAACTTCAGCCTCGCTTTATTTCAGAACCGTGTAAACGGAGTCACATGTCACGGGTGTTTTCCGCCGTTATTTCTCGCTCTTATGTGGGCTTTTCTGCTTCAGGTGCTCATTTCATTAAGTTCTTCGCTCCGTGGTGCGGACACTGCAAAGCCATGGCGCCCACCTGGGAGCAGCTGGCCACCACCTTCGAGCACTCCGACGACATGAAGATCGGAAAGGTGGGTGAAACGTCGCCGTAGTGTCCCCGTCAGTCCAGTGCTTTGATAGGCTCAAACTAGATGCTTTTATTTTGAAAATTAGAGCCACGGAAAGGCTCCAGTGCACCTGTAACTTGTTGTCATCATCCTACATTTTATTGGTCACATAATCACATTTATCACGTGAGATTCTGACCCGTTTTTATGGGAACAGCGGAGCCGAGCCAGACGCCGCTGTTTTCGATGGACAGACACTGAACGGGTCTCACACTAGTGATGTTCTTCTAGTTAATGGCCAGCTTCCTCACTGGCTGCGCTGTTTACAAACACTTCACTTGCCTTTGTACAGAGATAAAGCAGCTATCCAACCTTGAGCTTTTAGCAACAAACAAGAGATAAAACCCAGAAATCCCACTGCACTCTCCGCACGAATTGCGTCATCCAGTTTGTTTTCGTTCTTCTCACAACCCGATTATTACCGTTTTTTTTTCTGTCCTTTCCTGTAAGATGAGGTTCCCTCCGCGGCACGCTGCCGGTGCCAAACTCGGCGCTGTTGAAGCTTATCTGTGTGGATGCTAATCGTGCTAATTGTGCCTTGTTTACTTACGAGCCGATTAAGCGAACTCCTTCAAAGGAGTCGATGTCTGCACTTATCGTTCATTCCTACGTTAATGATCCTGTGTTCGTGACCTAGGTGGACTGCACGCAGCACTACGAGGTCTGCTCCGAGAACGGCGTGAGGGGCTATCCCACGCTGCTCTTCTTCCACAACGGACAGAAGGTATGAAACCGGTCGCGCGTCCGGCTGCAGCCTCGTGAGTCACTTTTTGGCCGCCGACGTGGCCGTTATGTTGTTTCTCCTCGACACGTTCTCAAGTTTTACTGCAAGCTGTCGAGCTCAAGTGCACGACATCATCCTGGGATGCTCTAATAAATAGTTAGAAACATAAACATCTTGTAAAAGTTGCACATGGGCCCAAAAGCTGATAGGTTCACTGGTGCGGAGGAAATGTTGGCTTTTGGGAGAGCAGTTTCACTCTGATGCTGGCTGACTGGCTCCCGTCTTTGTGGCACGGCAGGTGGAACAGTACAAAGGGAAGAGAGACCTGGACTCCTTCAAAGAGTTCGCCGACAACCAGCTGAAGGCCGTGGCCGCCCAGGCGCAGGAGCCGAGCGAGGAGCCGAAGGCCAACGAGCTGCCCGCCGATGAGCCGGCCGAGGCAGAGGACAAGGTGAGATGGTGGAAAGGACGAGATCGGTTCGACTGTGCTCTCTCTGAGGCAAAGTGAACGCTTTAAACAACCTGTTGAACTTTGTTTCCTGTCCTTCTGCAGTCCGGCGTCTTCACTCTGACAGAGTCCAACTTCGACGAGACAATCGCCAAAGGCTTCACCTTCGTCAAGTTTTACGCTCCATGGTGAGAACAGTAGATTCGAGTGTATTTCCTAAGATTTATGACACGAAGAACCAAAATATCTCAGATTTTTCTGTTTGACTCTGAATGATTTCAGCTTGCGAGTCTTGAAAAATCACAAAAACAGTCTCTGAAGTTTTATTTCATGTCATATTCATCCTTTAGAATCTGTGTTGTGTCATTTTAACTTGGAAAAATGCTTGAAACGAGAGCGTTTAATGTTCATAATTAAGTTTGTGAGAAATGCCTGTACACAGTTGTCAGTAAACGCTGTAATTTGTCATGTGTCTGAAACACGGACGCGTCTCCTCCCGCTCTGCGATGTGACGTAACTCTGGCGTTGTCCGGCTCGTAGGTGCGGCCACTGCAAGAATCTCGCTCCGACTTGGGAGGATCTCTCCAGGATGGAGTTTCCTGGTCTGACTGACGTCAAGATTGGCAAAGTGGACTGCACTGTGGAGCGCACGCTCTGCAACAAGTACTCGGTGAGTTTGCTTGGACGCCGTCCACGCCGCGCACAACTGCGCCCGCCGCCATCCGCCCCATAAAAACGCACGTGTTGCTCTCGGACCCTTTCTGTCAGCTTTTTATTTCCAGGAGATTAAGTATGGCGTACTGGACGCAATAAATGTAAGCTGCTGGGTTATCTCACAGCTGTAAAATAATACAGCTGCCACAGAGTTTAATTAGCTGCTGCAGACTGAGATCCTGAAGCAGCTTTAATGCCAGCGAGAGAGAGAGAGAGAGCGAGAGAGAGAGAACGTTAATCTTTTATATGTGATCGCTGGAAATGTCAACGTTAGGATCTTGTTAAAGGAAATCTGTAAGAAAAGTCTTAAATGGAACGAAGTCACAGATTTGACTTTTGCATCCCTGCTTTGACGACAGCTTGATCACCGTTTGTACAGTTTACAGTGCGTTACTCTGGTTTCCTCACACAGTTGAAAGACTTTCATATGAAACCGATCGGCGGTCCTACATTTCCATTAAGTGTGTTGCG
>JASSRZ010000002.1:7368417-7383570 GCA_032164315.1 Malacoctenus gilli
ACACACACACACACACACACACACACACACACACACACACACACACACACACACACACACACACACACACACTCGGTGTTTATCTGTTTCACAGCCAAGCCCACTTAGCTTCTCATTAAAGCCGAGAGCCGCAATTTGAAATCCACCAGCGCTCGTTGCATTAAGATTTCATCATCAAATTCAATTTCTTTCTGAACGAACGCGCTGACCGCACTGCCCAGACCCGAGTGTTTTCACTGGACTCATCTCAAACACACACACACACACACACACACACACTGAAAAGTCATTTTTCTCCTCTCGATCATCGTCAAAGCTGAAGAAATTGCAGCTGACAGCACAAACATGATGTCCAACTTCTAGTCTGAGTCCAACACACAAGCTGCTTTACTGCAATAGATAAATATACTTACATTAAATATAGTACTACGTATAGTAAAAGTATACATCATCTAATAAATACGTAAAATATACACAGCAGTGCTGCAGCCTGTTAAAGGGATCTGAGTTGTCTTTTTGGACTGATGTTCTTCAGTCATTGACGCACCTTCAGACGTGTTTATGTTGTCTGATTAGCGAGGTTAATTCTGTAAGAGGCGGGAAATGGAAGGTGAGACTGGACGCCGCAGTCGGCGGCACGGCGAGGTCAGCGGGTCGTCGGCAACCGTCAGCGACGGTCAGGTGTTTCCCCCAGCTCGGGGTTCCTTCCTTTCCGATAGGAAACGGAGCTCGGTGGAAACGCAGCGTTTATACGCGCGTGTCTGTGGGTGTGTGTATGTTTTTACATGCATTCAGGCACGCATGGTTGACTCCACATGCGTGTGTGTGTGTGTGTGTGTGTGTGTGGCGATGACGCATACAGACTCTCCCCTGTGGACTCGCTGACCTTGCCGAGTCCTCAGGTCTGGACTGACTAAATGAAGACCAGGTTGCAAAAAGACACCACTGATTTTTCTCTCTCGATTTCTGAAGTCGGTGCCGCGTTTTTCTACCAGAGGCCGTCCCGAGGAGAGGAGAGGGAGCCGGCCAGAGGTTTGGCTTGACCCGATATGAACTTGAGGTGATGTTTATAGAGAGAAAATGACACATAAGTGCCCTGTACTACTACAGTTCAGTATTACAGGATGATTGAGCTTTCAGCGAGTTTATGTATAGAGATTTATGGGTGCAGAACGGACTATGAGCCTCTGAGGTTTCCGTAACCTTGGCTTTGGTATTTATGTGTCGGTCAGTGAATTTCTAAAAGTAACGTTGTGCATGCGATTCTCCCACATGCTAAAACACACACACACACACACGGGCTGGTGGTGGCCTCCCACTCCCTCATCCCGCTCCGGTTTATGACGCGTGACATTCAGCTTCGGGTCACATCACAGTTCAGGCTGGAGGGTGAATCAAGCCGCCCTGCTGCCCGAACGACAGTCCGACCTCCACACCGGCAGCCAGTTCAATCAGCCGGGAGCTGAGTGCCATTTCACTCACCTTTCAGTGAGCTCAAGAGGCTTCATCCTCACTTGGTGACGTCGGTTTTATGAGCTCGCAATCAGTTTCGTTCATTCGTCGCTTACAGAATCCGGTCAATTTCCTGTAATTTTGACGTCATTTAACGTCCTAATCTTCCTTATTCTTCTAAATATAAATACCAACCTACGTTAAAAGTCCTATCGACACGAGGTTTAGCGTTTACTGGCGTTCTCCCGTCTCCTGTCTTTCTCACACGTCCTCACGCAGCTCATTTTCTCCGCACCTCTCAGCCTTCAAAGCCGTCAGCCTTTACAGTCTGTGGGGCTCTTTAAAAAGGAATAAAGCTGATATTTACTGTGGGCTTTCATTGAGTGTAAAGGCCCAGATTTGTGGTGCCCATAAACCACATCTCCCCTTCCTGCCTGTAAAAATTTAATGCCACACGGCTACCGCTGCGCTCCCATCAGGCCCCCATTCATTTCTTTTCCCCCCGGCCCGACCGGGAGCAGAGGTGGCGACAAAGGTGAAAAACATATCAAACGACTCCGTGACTGCGAATCCTGAAATTTGTACAGTATTCGTCTGTGTTTTTACTTTGGGAGCGACCGATTTTTACTTGGGAAATGCTAACAAGCTTTTCCAGTGGATCACTGACTCTACAGTGTGTTTTTAAGGACACAACTAGCCGTCAGTTAGCGACTGTTAGCTTAGCATAGTTGAGGAATCATTTTTGAAGAATAACTCCGATAAAGTGCATAAAAATGATCATTTTAATGCAGGAAACACACAGAGCATCCTGAAATTAAACAGTTTTTTAGGAGTTGACTCTCAGTGTACCCACCAAAAGTGGGCGTGACTTTTTATATTTTAGCTATGCATCTCAGAAAAGAACGAAACTCTCCTGTAAAAAGCAAAAAGAAATGAGCATGAGCGTTGAATTTGAATTGATCTGAACTTTTACCAAAGTATGTCTGAATCTTGCAGAGTTACAGCTTCAGTTTTGATGAATAAATAAATGTTTTCTACTTCAAAATACACAAAGATGCCACAATCCTAACATGGATAAACATAATTGGGGAATTAGAGTAAAGCCAACAACAAAACCTTCCAACAACTCCGATCCAGCGGCCCAACTTAAGGACGTTAAGTGTAATTTTATCATTCAAAGACAAATATTTGTACTTCATTTCCAGCATGTCAGAAGTCGGCCACACCGTGAACTCTGCGTCCACCTCCTCTGGAGCGCCAGTCAGGAGCAAATATTTGAATATCACACAGGAAGAAAGCAGGATTTCCTTTAATGTGAAAGGACACTGTGGCAGCACACGCGGCTGCCACGTTACAGCCGCCCGGCTCGCCGTGTTTAACCTGGAAACGTTTCCCAGCGGGTGGACAAACATCCATTGCACCACGTGACACAAAAGCGCAGACACCGATTCACATTGAAGTCGGTTCCCACCCCGCCCGATTCAATGGCAGGAGGGGGTGGGGGGAACACTACCGCTTACTCAACTCCGGCACGGCGAGCAGCTCTTTACTGTATACCGATAGTTACCCCTCACCACACTAGCCGCCATTCATTACACCCCCGAAACTCTCCCGCTGCCCCCCTCAGTCGGGAGGAAACGGCTGTAAATTATATTTATCGCAGGTTGTTCCGAAAACACAAGAATCGAATGGCGCCAGTTCACATGTTACAGCTGCCGCGTTTGACTCGCTGCAGCCTTCCACAAACTGCGGCTGATAGAGCCGGTGGGACCCCCCCGACCTCCCTCCCCTCCCCCCACCGCTCCAAGCTTTGATTTGCCAAAACATCCCAGTGAAGCCAAACGCTGGTGGAAACAGAAACTCTCAACAAAAAAAAAACAAAAAGAAAAGGTTCTTGATGTTTTTCAAGCTGGATCGTTCCAAAAAAGTAAAAGAAAACTGTTTAAAAATCAATTTCTTGGAATTTTCTGGTTTAAAAAGAGAAAAATTTGCAGTTTTTTTGCTACAAACTGATGGTTTCGGTCGAAGTAAATTCTACCCGGCGGAGACGAGGACTTGAAAGCGGAACGTCACATTTCTCTCGTCCTCTATTTTTTCTTTTTCCGCCACCACTTCTGAAGTTTATCTTTCTTCCTGTCTTTCATCACAGCGGTTATTAAACCCTGCGAGGGAGCTCCGCCATGTCTAATTACTCCGACGGTAAACAAAAGGAGGTCGGGCGGGGAAGGAGCAGGCAGAATGAGGAGGAGGAGGAGGAGGAGGGAGGCGAGGAGCGACAGATGAAAAAACACAGCTGGCCGAGCGCCGTGTTATTATAATTCTTTAAGCGATACTGTTAGTTGGGTCAGTCTTTTAGCTGCGCGACTAATGACTGGCTCGGCCTAATTACAGGGCCGCTCGGAGCTGCGGCGGGACGTGATATTCCTTCCCCGGATGGTTGTTAACCTCCCCCACAGCCGGAGCCCAGCCCGACTCCCATTACCTCCCACAAAACCCCAAATTATCTTTAAAGGTGTTGTATTGTTCTTTTGGCGAGGTGAACGGGAGCATTCGGCACGCCCGGCCAGGGTGGAAACGTCCCGCTTGTTGGTAGGAAGAATTTTCACGTCCACAACTGCAGGAACGTGCAAAGTTAAAGGAGGGAACAAGTTTATCGACCTGTGAAACTTATCTGCTCGGCCAAGTGTGAGAAGCAGAGATGATTTATTGCGCCGCTAATCGCTCCATCGTATCAAAACGAAGTATTTTTGGCTGAATGCGTCCACGCTCGGTCATCTGGAAGTTATTTCATATCCCATGTCATTTTAAATCGAGCTTGCACAAGTTGTGAAAATGAGAAAATAACAAGGTTCGAAAATCCTCGCAGGGATTACAGTTGGGAAAATAAAGTTTCCTCGTTAGAAGCTTGTTTTATGGCCTTCACGCACGGCGAGACGTGTTTCAGTCGGGCGGCTGGAAGGTCACGGAAACTCAGGACCTCACAATGAATTAATCTCTCGATTATTCTACTTTTTTTTCATGATTTAACCAAAACTTTTTACTGAGAAGTTTTATTATCCATTGAATTTTTTTTCTTTGACACTTTTATTATTATTCTTTTTTTCAATTTAATAGTTTTTTCTCCATTACATTATATTTTAGTTATGTAATTTATGATTATTTTTATGCATTATTTTTTCATTTTGTTTGAAAATAATGTGATTTTTTTTTCCTTAAATTTTTTTTGTTTTTTTTCTTCACAAACAATTAAAGTTTCAACATTTTTTGACCCAAAAATTAAAAAAAAAAGAAAAGATGGACCCCAAAAAACAAACGTTTTCAGACAGTAAGACAAGGACAAAGTGGCACCAAAGAAAAACGGCGTTAAATCAGAGCAGCAGTTCGCCACACAGGTCGCCAGTCTACAATTTGAGATGCTATTTTTATAAAATACACCCAGTAAATTAAGTGATGTTGAAGAGAGAGTTTAAAAAAGCCTCATCAAGAAGCCAGCAGTCAGAAACCAACACGGACTTGGGTGTGACGGGAAAAAAAAAGGCGAAAAACTGGTAAAATATTCCTTTATAGTCGGAGCTGCGGCGGCCTGAGTAGTGAGGGGGGACAGCGGGGGGAGGACAGCGTCCACATTTGGTCTCTGCGCTCCACAAGACGGATGCTCTCGCCATCCCTCGCGCCTCCTCCCCGTCTCTGGAGTGAGTGACGCCGTATTGAAACCACATGCCCTCCTGAATTCCTCTCGGATCCTCCCGTCCCGTCCGATCCCCCGGCAGTCCGCCGCCGCCGCCGCCGCTGCCACTGCACGCCGACACACGGCTGTCCCCGCTGAGGGGGGGTGGGGGCCGGGGGCCTCCCAGCTTCCTGTGTAGGATCTAAATATTTACACTCCCAGTGGTCCCCAGCGGCCAGGCGGAGTGGTCTTGATGTTTCGGGTTATGTAAAGTGCAATCCTTCAGGACACATATTTGACCGATTGGCGCCGTGAGAAGACGCTGAGCAGCGTTCTCATCCGCCGCGAGCCGACGGAGACGCATAAACACACCTACGTCCTCATTTGCCTATAAAAATAGTTGAGCGGAGACCAACTATTCTCCATACCACGACCTTAAACTCCTCCGTCTGCTGTTGGGGTGCGATTATTTACACTTTACATTAACCCTTCACAGGGGAGTCGTGGAGACACGACATGGAACGCCGATCGTGGGTTCGTGAATGGAAACTGTGAGCTGAAGGTTGCCGGTTCAAATCCCTGAAGAGTCAAGAGATAACAGAGTGGAAAGTGAAAGAATCCCACCCTTCCTCACCTTTATCTCAGTGACTTAGTGCCCTTCAGCAAGGCATCAGTTCTCCTGGGACGCTGCTACACATAGTACGAGTAATTTCTTTCATTAAGTTGTGTGATTAGAGCCTAATTAGATGAGATGTACTCGACAAACAAGGTCATTTTGAATCGTTTGATAAGCTCAGTCTTTGAGTCAAACATGCTGTCACCGTTTTTTTAGAAATCTGTTAGTTTTTCTTCATATTTTTCGACTAAAAGACTCAATTTAGTCCTAAAGAGACAGGAAGAAACTCATCTGCTACCAAATATGGTCACCGGCTCAATAAAGGCTAAATATTGGCTCCGTTTCACGAGCGCAGCGATGACATCTGGTTGGAAATCTGCACATTGCGCGCACATGGCGTGCACCTTAACCCTCTGATCCCCCTTTAATGCCCCCGTATAACTTTGTCTTCGGGACGACTTTGGACATTTCAAGCCAAAGGTGACAGCTGGTGTGGAAGCGCACGCAAGCAGCCCAGCCAAGAGCGAACATGTGGTAAACTCGAACCGTCCTGTAGCAAAAACAAATGACGCGTCGTCTTTGTTCTGTGTTGTGTCAGATGAAAGCGCTCATCCGACGTAATTACTGAGGAAGATAAAAGCCCCCTGCAGGGGGTCGGTCTCTCTCTCTCTCGCAACCTGTCGCGCTGAGACCGAGGAACGCCGACGAAGATCCTCCGAGCAAAGCGGGGAAAAGGCAACAGATCTTTGCCCGGAGTAACTGTGAAAACAAACCCGACTTGTCTCACAAATACTTCTGCGTACGTCGCAGCTGGTGGAGCCATTAAATAAGGAGCAAGCGGCAGCGGAGGTAAATCGCTTCCCAGGTAGCCGGCCAAGACGTGCTATTTGCAGCTCCGCGTCAGCGCGCCGAGCTGTGTTCGGGTACCGGGAGAGCTCAACGAGAGGCGGCGCCGGCCAACGCTCGGAGCCCCTTCGGTCTGGTCATTAGCCTCGGTCAGGAGCGCTGCAGCAGGCGCGCCGCCGCTGGACGCAGAACAAGGACACTCGGCCTGATTCGGTCGTTTATTCGGAGCCTTACATAACGCCAGCGAGCAGGTGGAGCAGGTTTTCAGATCTCGAGGTGGTGTCGTGGTTTGAACTTGAAGTCTCCAGCTTCTGGGCTGGACTTTGCTTGCAAGAGCAACTGATGAGTCGAATTTGTCCCCAGGTGTCCACGTGAAACCTGTCCATGCTGTATGCAGCAGGGTGTCCCAGATCTCAGGTCAGAAAGCACCAAGATGAAGAGTGTTGGGACTGTGGAATCAACCTAAAGGCAACATCTATTTATCATTTACGTGCATACTTAATGTTTGCTAGAAATGCATCAAGTATCTTGTGTTTTTTTCCCTCCTGAACCTTAATTTACTCCAAAAACGCAACTGTTCCTCTAAAGTTGCTTCGGAGACGTTTCAGGAAGAGATTTGGAAAAGTTGATGCGCTAGAAAAGGGAAAAAAAGGAATAAATAACATCTGGAAAACTCAGAAAAATTTGCAAAATTTACAAGTTTTTTCAGATCCTGAGAAACCAGAAAGTTCCCAAAAACATACGAACATAATCAACGTCTTTATCGTTGATCGACGCTGAGAATCTCTTCCTGAAACACGAGCGTTCGGCTGCTCGCTCCTCCATCCGGGAGGCGGAGGCTCCGAATGGGAGCGCTGCCATGTTGCTGATAATAACGGGAGGTTTTGAGTCGCGTTGACACGATTTATTTACAGCTGCTCGAGTGTTTGTACTGCGACTGGAGGGCCGAGTCAGGATTTACCGCTTCGCCTGTCGGCCGAGGCAGCGATCTTATCGGCTCGCACAAAGAAGCCTCACAGGAGGAGCTCGGCTCGAAGCGCTGCGAGGTTTGGGCCACAATTACGCTGCAGGTGAGAGGCGGGAGGACCAGGTGGGGTGAGGAGGAGGAGGAGGAGAAGGGGGGGCGGTTTAATTTGAAAAGCTGGCGAAGCTGAAAACATCAGGCTTATAAAAACTCATTACATCATCCAGCGAGGAGGAGGAGGAGGAGGAGGAGCAGCGAGGCGGACTGATGAGGAGGATCAGAGGATGAGGTCACCTGTCAGGATGGATTCAGCGTCTGGGCCCCAAAAAACCCTCTGAATTTTCAGGAGTTACGACATTTTCTGCCAAATCACGACAACTCGCTGAAGCGTCGCTCTGTTTCTCGCTCCCTCACTCGTGTTGAAGTTGTATTTCCAAGCTTCCCTCTCTGACGCGCCATCACAACACCATCAATCGTTGCTATTTTATTATTCAGTTAGTCCGAGCGAACGTTTGCAGCCAAATCCTCCCACAAACTGTAACTCTGCCTTTGTGGAGCGAGCCAACAGAAAGGACCCGTCATAAATCACACGTCTCGCAGCGAAAAAACACCAAAACTTCCCGCTCGATGCGCAGGTTTGGGAACGCGGCGCGATCCGTGCAAAGCGGCTCCAGTGAAAACAGATTGCCGACATCTTTCCCTGGCTTGCCGTTTCCATCTGACGGGGGCTGATTAGGGCGAGATCCGGCAGCAGTCGCCTCCAATTCATCAACTATCTCCTAGAGAAACACTTCAAAACGCACGCCGCCGCTCTGACGACCTCCTCGGTGGGTCGCCGTTGTGACGAGGTCGCGCCGGGGCCGAGTTTAGGACTGAGCTCATCCGAAGTGGGAAGAGGCCGGGGGGGGGGTTCAAACACACAAAGAGGCCAGTCAGGAGCTCCGAAAAAATTCTAAGATGTCTTTAAAATAAAGATGCAAGAAAAGAAAACGCTGTTTTCTGATGAAAAATAACTGCTGTTCCTCAGATATCCACTGGGGGCTGCGATGAACATTCTAGCATGCTCACATGATAAAAGCTGAGGACACGCTGACGTAAAAGTTAAAGGTATATCGACCCCCTGGTGTGACTTTGACCCCCGTGTGTGTCGACTGACCTGCGGGGCCCGGTCCCCTCGACCCCTCCTGCGGGTGTGTGGAGCGGTTGCGGTTCTGCTGGCGGCGCTTCCCGCCCGTGGAGCGCGCGGTGCGGATGTGCACCTCACTGACTTTGAAGAACGCCACCATGAAGGGCTGCTTCTCCAGGGCGCCGTCGCGGCCCACCAGCCCCGCCTCCTTGGAGCCGATGCTCTGCCCTGTGTGGAGAGACGCCGCCGCGATCAGGACCGGGGTCAAGACCAAAAGACTTGCGCGCGGCGGTGGCGTCTTACCGCTGCTGGTCTCCACGCTGACCTGCAGGCCCAGGTTGTGGGCGGGGCTCATCACCCACAGGTTGCTGGTGGCGGTGATGTCGAACTCCAGCCAGCCCTCCTCGGCCGCCCACAGCCGGCGCGACTCCAGCAGGAAGAGGTCGGCCTCCCTGGAAGGCGGCGGGAGACAGAAAGAAGGACGTTTTCCTGTGCAGGTAAAATCTGAGGACACAAGTTGAAATGTTTGACGGGCGATGAAGGAGGAAAAACCGGGGGTCTCGAACCATGGGGTGAAAAAAGCCTCCGCGTGACCGCTGAGAACGGATCTTCCTCTTGAAGGAACCAAAGGAAGCGCGGAGGCTCTTGGTTTGTGTCAGGGTAACGGTGTCATAACAAAAAGACAGGAAGATGGATCGCCGCACTTAACGGGGAACGCTGGGACGCCCTGAACTCCCCTCCACCGCCGAGCTGACCTTTAAGCCCACCTCTCCGAGGGACCGGCGAGAAGGAAGGAATTAAAAGGCCGGTATCGGGCTACGTGCATGTTAAGATCATTTACAGCAGCTTGTGTGAACAAAGTTTTGAAGCGGCGAGCAAGAGGAGGAGGAGCAAGAAGAAGAAGAAGAAGAGGAGGGGAGGGGGGGGGCTAAAAACAAAGCGAGTGTGTAATGAAAAGAGAGCGGAGGAGACGTAAGGAGAAGTCAGAGTGTGAGTGATAAGAGGGCCCGTCCTCCCACTGTCCCATTACAGTAGTAATAACACAGCGGCGGGCCTGTCGGACCCTCCCTCCAGAAGCCACTTCAAAGCCGCGCAATCATCCAGGTGTTCGGAGAATGCCCCTGCAGTCATGCCTCGGCAGCCCCTCTTTATTGCTCATTAATGAGTGTTTCTGACGGCTTCCGTACGAGCCCCTCACACCCCGTTTTTCTCGCGCCCCCACCCCTACGCGTCCGTTCGTGGCGCGAACTGGCACGGCAGGGAGTCCCCCGGTGGGCCGCCTGCGGACCGAGGAGGCCACCGTAAAAAAAAAAAAAAAACGTCTTATTGACTGCCGGCCGAAATGAACTGGAATAATAAGGTCAAGAGTGTGTTTGCTTCTACAATAAATCCTCTTTAAACGTCTTGTCAGTGGCCGTTGTTAAACCTGTCACGCGGGGTGGGAGAGCGGAGCCCCCAGCTGCTCCGCTCGTTTCTGCACTTCCATCATCCGAGTCGCTGAAAAGACCAAAATGTGGAAGATCGAGAGAGAGATTCAGCAAGTTAGAGATCCTCTCTCTCGTCCAAATACATGTTGGTTCAATGTGATTAAACAAGATGTGATAAAAAAGGGCCTTAAATGCACCAGAACATGAAAGAATTCTCGAAACTGGTCCGAGAACTGTTTTTGAACTCCTCAGTTCTAGTTTTTATACTTGGCCTCAGCCTTGTTTTATTCTCTGAGGTCGAGTTCTGCTTTGCGCAGTTTTATATTCCTATAAACGTCAATCTGAAAGACAAACCAGCGGCTTCGACTCCGCCGTGTCTTCAGCGTTAAAGAAAATCAGACGAGACGAGGAGAAGTCGTCGGAAGGAGCCGTCGGAGCGGCGAGCAACAAACCGCCTGAATCCCCTCCGTTCGATGTTCCTGCCTGCCGCATTTTTGGCATTGCAAAGGCTGGCATTCCTCGCCTGCTGCTCCAGAAACGGCTCCAATCAAACGGAGAGTACAAAGGGTGTCGGGCTAATTAAACGCTCTATCATTAGAGGCTTGGAGTCGAAACAGGAGTCGGCGCTCTTTACGGGGGGGCGGCGAGGGCGCGGGAAGAAGTTAATGGGCTCCCCACTGACGGGCAGATTACAAAGGGTACAGTTTGGCACGAGGCGGAAAATGAGGGAAAACAGACAAAACTTTACGAGGCTTTCCCGTACTTCTGTCCGTGTAAACCGCGGCGCCCGCGGGCCATTCTCGCAGCGACGAGCGCGATGACGGCGGGGACGCAGAATGGCTGCCGTTTCATGTGGCACCTCCGATCCAAACGCGTTTTATCCCCCCCCCCAACACTCCCAGCCGATGGCGGGGACTGTAATTTTCTTCAAGGTGGAAAAAACCTGGCCTGCAATAATACACAAATTGTGGATGGATTTGGGCCCTTTAATCTGTGAAAATCTTTCAAAATAAAAGGTTTTGCCCCCAGGATGGAGAACACAAACCATCCATTGTGGACATGAAGGAATGCAGCAAATAAGAAGCTGGTACAGACCTCACGACAGACAGAAAAACAAGCTCGGCCGACACCTACAGCTGACGCTCTTGTCTAAACTCCGGCCCTCCGAGGCCCTCCGAGGCCCTCCGAGGCCCCCCGGCTCCGACACATTAAGTGTCAGAGTTTCACTCACATCGACGGCTTTTAGAGGAGGAAGTTGCTCCATCACAAAATACACCCTGGAAGTCAAAAATGCAGGGGAGGAATTCTCTTGATGTTGGCGTCGCCCTCGCCGTGGGCGGGCGGGCGGGCGCGATAAAACACAAATATCATTCAGAAATCTGGCTGCATGTTTATCTACGCCTGCAGACGTAATGTAAATGTTTGGCGTGGATTAGCCGCGCTCGTTTCGGGGGAGGCAGCGAGGACTTTGGAAGCTATTTCTGGGAGATTGGGCCGCGCTTGATTTTATATCATAAACATACAGCGGGGTACGTGTAGCACACGGCGAGGAAGGTGGAGGAAGGTGCAGGAACGCGGCGGCGTGATGACCTCCAAACAACTGCTGTTTCTAAAGAATGATTTGTTGTTATTCTTTCCATTTCTACATATGAAACATACATGCAAAAGAAAATATGTCTGTCAACACTAAATGAGGGGCGGAGCTTCTGGAAGGAGGCGGAGCTTCTGGAAGGAAGTCCCTCGACAGTCCCTGTTTGGTGATAACTTCAAGTCCTGACTATCAGAGTTGTGTTACAATGAGCAAATCTTCAAATACTCATCATTCATTCTCCAAATGGGCGGGGCTTAGCAAGCAGGAAAAAGCCTACATCACTAAGCCCCGCCCACAGGCCTGACAGCAGCGTTTTTTTGCACCATACCTGTCCGGGTGCTCCTTGACCACCTGGTACACTTTGAGCAGGAAGGTGTCGTTGCGAAAGGCGCGGCTCACGCACTCCTTGTAGAGGCGGAACTCGGCGGCGGTGACGGCCTCGCCCTCCGGGATCTGGGAGAGGTTGAACTTGAACTCTTTGTGGTGGCGGCGCTGCGGCGAGAGCTCGCGGTCGTACTCCACTGCGGAACAGAGACACACACACGAGCAGAGAAATCCGATAAATTTTCACTGAACTCGTTTTGTTTATACCTTTTTTGACCAGAATCAAGTCGCTTTCGTGGCTGTTTGAAGCATCACGACGTGCGTTCTATAAATAGCAGCACACAAACGGTTTCTATGTAAACACACGGCGGTGAAGGATGACTGGATATCCTTTTTGCAGACGAGGTCGAGCACAGAAGCCTGTGAAACATGTGATTTATACACGAGGTCTGATCGGCTGTGCGGCTTCCGCTTTCCCCGAATAAATCCCTCCTATCATCAGTTCGAGGGGCTTTTTTTCCAGCGGCAGCAAACTCGGAGGGACGTTCGACGACCACTTCTGACAACGCCAAATGACAAAAACCAACAAGTGCTCCGCCTCCTTCGGCGTTTTAAGTGCAAAATGCACCATAATGACAACGTGCGCTCTGGGGAATCGGTCTCGGCGGGAGGTTTCCCTCCCACTACGACGACCCGGAGAGACGACAGACACCCAGAAAAAGAAGGAGGGAGGTGAATGAAGGCGGCCGTGTTGTGCGAAATTAGAAGGTTGTTTACAGAAATACACACAGAGACGTGAGCAGGAAACAATAAGCCTCAAACGCACGTTTTATTGGAACCTGATTCACATCAGGAAACACTCGTTTGGTCACTCCTTCACAGAGACGAATCACAAAGTTAAGTTGAGTTAGGTTGAGTTAGGTTGAGTTAGGTTGAGTTAGGTTGAGTTAAGTTGAGTTAAGTTGAGTTAAGTTGAGTTAAGTTGAGTTGAGTTGAGTTAAGTTGACTTCCAGGTTGCCTCAGGGTTAGTCAAGTTAAATGAGTAAGTAAAGGTGAGTTAGGAAGGTAAGTCAGGCTAAAGAAAGAAAGTTAAATCAAGTCGGGTTTAGTTTAAATAAGCTAATTGAGTCATTTAGGTTGAACTGAGCTCAGTTTGAGTAAGATTAGTTGAGTTAGGTTCACTGAGGTTAGGTAGCGTTCCCTTCTTTGTGCTGTTGACAGTCTTGGGATTTGAACCGGCGACCTTCCAGTCCGATGATTCTTCCTGGCTGCGTAACTCGAAGGTGACTCACTCAATCAGCAGGACTTAGTCAGTGGCCGGACGCTGAGGTAAGACTAGAGATCAGTTTTGTAGCCAAGCCAGACTCTTTAAAACTCAGCTAATCGCATGACGTTGGTTTGCGTTAATGTTTGAACGCTGGAATCGATCAGACCCTCCCAGCAGCGGCCGTCCCACCTCGGACCAACACCCAGGAAGGTCAGACACTCCCCCCCTTTCCTCCCCCTTATCTCCCCTCAAGACGTCCAGCTCACATAAAACCAAGAGAAGTTCTGGAGACTTTTCGCTCGGTCAAAAAACAAACTGTAAAAGTCGAAGCCTCTCGGGTTACATCTGCATCGCTGCACTTCAAACGCTTCCCATCGCGGGGAGAACGGAGCCACCTATGGAGACGGACATGTTATTCCCATCAGCGCCGCCGCGGCTTCCATCGGACGTGACATTGGCCGTTTCATCATCTCCCTCCGCCGCGCTGCCCACACGCGCACGCCGCGGCGACGCGCGGCGATAAGGGACCCGCCCGCGTCGGCGTCGCAGGGTAAATAGATCAGCGGGGCCCTCGCGTCGGCGCGTCGGGGGCCTTGAAGAGGGGTCATCGAGCTGGAAATGACTTTCCAACGCTCACTCCAACACCCCTGGGCTCAAAGACCAACAGCCTGAAATCCTATCCTCCCCCTTTTTTAACAATCGAGCGGCGTGCTGGCCTGAAACGTCTTAGATAAACCGTAGGTGGGTGAGAGGGTCAGATGGAGGCTCATAGTATTCCATATTTATTACATCTCCTGCTTGCTCGGAGCGCTACGCGCGGGATAAGATGTCCGACACCTGCAGGGGAAGGTGGACACTGATTTGTGGACCCAATAATTGGACTAGCATGAGTTCCTCCTTTCAGCCAGACGGCCCCGCCCACTCCTGGGACTTCAGTTTGCAGCTTGCATCATCGTTACTGGAGAATTCAAACTTGGCTCATGACAAACTATTACAAAAACGTATTTTAGACAGTTTGTACGCTAAAATAAAGACTCAGAAATGGACTTTTTTGTTTCAATTTCTCACCGTAATTCCGCCAAATAACATTTTTAAGTGTTGGAGAAAAGCGACAATTGCTTGGACTGTTTTTTAAGCTCTCTGTTATACCTAAAGAAGAGTTTTAACCCTTTAATCTCCTGTTTATCCAATGCTTATTCAACTATTTCATCTATAAGATCCATATATGTCAGTTTTTCATGTTTATTCTATGATATTTATTTAATACAATGTTTATTTAATTTCAATTTTTTATTTCATTCACAAAAAGATTGTATTGACCTATTCATTGTTATTTTTATTATTATTATTATTATTATTATTATTATTATGTTGAAGAATTGAGTCAATTATTTTGGTACATTTAGAGAGTAGAGCTGCTTTGACCCTTGAGGAGCTGAAGGCAAATAATTAAAAGTGGGAGATGTGGAGACCGCCGTGACCTCACATGCCGAGTCGCTCGGCGAGGGGGAAGCCTGGGAGCCCCGGCGGCGGCGTTAGCGGCTGAGTAGCAATCCAGCTGCCTCTCCGGCTTCTGGGCTTGAAATTCGATTGGAATCCGGCGAGGTCTCGCATCCCTAATCAAAGGGAAAGTCTTCACACAGCGTGTAGCCCCCCTGCACTAATCCACCATGACGTGAGCTTTGAGACAGGAACACACAGAAGGGAAAAGGGATTTAGATCTGGACGCTTCACGCAGGACTTGGCTTCAAAGTGACTCTAAAGGTGGGAGCGAGGCGACGACGCCGGTGATTCAGTGCAGAAGGTGCTCGGCGAAAACCGAGCGGGGATGGGGGGGGGGGGGGGGGGCTCGGAGTCACGTCGGGGGGGGGGG
>JASSRZ010000002.1:7413009-7434496 GCA_032164315.1 Malacoctenus gilli
ACACACACACACACACACACACACACACACACACACACACACACACACACACACACACACACACACACACGTCACCACTACCTGCATTTCCCAACTCCCTAAAAATACCCACAATCCTCCTGACCGCATTTTTCTGGGTTCTCTGGAAACCTTTTTGTGCTCCTGAACATCACAAGGAAATTCAGATACACCACTCAAATGTATATACACACACACACACACCACACACACACACACACACACACACGCACAAGCCAAGGATCGCTCACCATTGGACCGGGACCTTTAGTGACATCTTGCTCCAATTTGGGGGGGGCGGTGCGATTGGCCAGCTTTTTCAGATCATAACCAGCGCAGAAATTCCCTCCTGAGAAAGAGACCACAAAATTACAAAGTATGGCAGCTGGAAAGTCGGAGAGAGGAAGGGAAAATGATGAGGATGAAAAAAAACAAGGAGTCGAGCCGGAGTCTGAGGGCTGCAATTTGGACAGCAGCTTCGCTCTGGGCTGGCTGGCTGGCTGGCTGGCTGGCTGGCTGGCACACCAACGCGCCGCGCCGATCCAAAGATCACGTCCGCCGTACTCTCATTAAGCGAGGAGCGGCGTATTGCCACCGCAGCGCCTTCCGTTAGTATCATGCGGTAATTACAACATTACTCAGGAGGCCGGCAAACGCTATGTCACGGTCTCAGGCGGGGCCTCGTAAAATAAAAGCCTCCTTTCTCTGTAATGAAAGTGATTGCAATGAACGCATGTGCCAGCAACACCCATCGACTGGGAGCTTTGATTACAGCTGTGGATTAGAGCGGGGACGGTGTGTCACGCTGTCTGCGGGAGCGACATCGTGACGGAGCCGCCGAAACGCTTGGTCCTTGCGAGCTGTGGGAACCTCGCAGAGAAAGCGTTTCTGTTTGGTCACTCGACTCGATTTCTGTCAGAACGTCGAATAAAAATGTCCAACGTGACTGAAAAAACAGCCGAAACAAACGGCGTTATTCCTGGAACTCTTGGTGACAGGAAGAACATGCAAACTCGTACTGAAATCCCTCGAACCGACATCTCGTCGTGAGCTTGACTTTCGCTGCTCTGCCTTCCCCTCTGTCATTCCAGGAGGCCCAAAATTGCCTCAATGATAATTGATGACTGTGAAGACGGGAGCCTTCAAAATAAAAGCAACTCTGCATATCGCTGCATGTAGTATTCTCTTGAAACACGCCACAGAAGTGACGTTTTTCATCGTTTCGGATCCCCAGATGATCGAATCACCACCAAATTTCAATCACATGTTCCTTGTACCCGCCCTCATACTTCCTGCCAATTTAGTCCAAATCCATCCAGAACTTTTAGAGTTTTTCAGGTAAAAGTCGAACCGACACGCACGAAAACAAAACCACCTTGGCGACAGTAAAAATCTGATTGTTACGTGCTTCGGAAATCCAAGAATGTATCCATTATATCACGCAGAAAATGTCCTAAAGTTAAACTATGTGCTGCCAAAATCCTCATATTTTAGTGATTTCATTCATTTCATCTCTGTGAGACAAAAGCTTCCTATCGGACTTCGTTTCACATCATTAAAATGTCAAAATTCGGAGTTACTGGTGCATTTCATGGGACTCCAAATGCCTCCAACTCCACTCAGCTGAACATGCGTGTGGTGACACAGCTGGGCCGGCGTGGAGATCGGAGCTGACCACAAACACCCGGAGAAATTCGAATCCCAAACACTCCAAATATTCAAAACCTGCTGAAAGCAATTACTCTTAATTTCATAAGTTAGAAAAAAAAAGAAACACTGACGCTGAAAAATGGGAGCCGGGAGAGCGACTGTGTCGGCGCTCATTTGAGCGAAATGGATTCCTGATGTGAGCGCCAACGCCACGTCCAAGCAGCAAAAACCGCCCCGCTTGTCGTCTCGCAGCCGCGCCGCCAGGCCCCGCCCAAGGTCGCCCGTCTTGTTAGAGACGGAGGACGCCCCGCCGGCAGGAATGCGCGGCGTGACGATTAAATTCACATTACAGACGTTGTGGGAATCACAAAGGAGCCACTTGCGCTCAAACTACCTACTGTGCTGCTAATTGCTAACCAATTCAACGCAGCCTAATTACACACACGTTGGTTTTCAGAGATCAGCGGCTTCAGCAGCCGCCGTGCGGCAAGGCTGAGGACAGGTTTGGACGTGGACACGGAGGCTGAGCTCCAGAAGGCGGAGGACAACATGTCCACTGAGGGGACGAGTTCACCCGCCGCGTCCGCTGATTGGTTTTTGTGGCATTTAGGAGCTCGATGGTGAGCGGGCCACCTCACACTTGTGTGTGTGTGCGTGTGTGCGTGTGTGTTTGTTCCTGTCTAGTCGCCTCATAGAGCTCTGAGCCGTCCCAGTTCGGTCCATTTTCACACTGACTTCTGTCTCTTCTGTCCATAACTGGGATCAGAATGAATCCAGTGGGACAGAAGCAGGTTTCTGTGCTGCTTGTCACCTTGTTTTATATTGTTTGCATGTTTCACTAGGTGTGAAAGTAAGAGATGCATTAATAGAAGATAAACCTTTAATAGATATCGTCTAAAATATTCAATAAGTTTGATTTTTGCCAGTTTAACAGACTTAAAGTTGTAGAATTTTGAAAAGTGCCACGTCTGAGCAGTAGGTGGCAGCACTGAGTCTTCAGAAACATGCAGAAACGCCTCTAAGTTGTGCATTTCTTGTAAACTTTGAAGTTTACAGGTCAGGATCTCTTTCAGTCGGCTCTACCAGGTTATCGTCTAAACACTAACTGTGAAGAAGTGGCCAAACTGTGTCTACAACACCCTGAATCTCCACCAGCTTGCTGCTCAAGCCAGGACGCCACTAGTAATCCGTCACCTTTGCCGTGCAGCACGGCCACGTTCAGCTCTGGGTCACGCTCGAAGGCCGTCAGCTCCTCCAGCAGACGCTGTGCCGTCTCCGGGTCCACCGCATTGCGCGCCTGGGGTCGGTTTATCGCCACGACAACCACAGGTCCCCTCCGCTCCGAGACCACAGTCTGACCTGCAGCTGGATGACAGAGAAGGTGCAGTGAGGGAGATCACTGCTGACCACAACACTTAGAAAGAGACGCTCAAAACCCAAAGAGACGCAGGGGGACATAAATCAGCTAAAGTGGACAAAACAGAGGTGCTGTGGTCAAACGTGAGCTGAGTCCCAGTGAGCCCAACAGGGAGGGAAGAAGCTGGAGCAAAACAAAGTCAGACACTCACACACACTTTCCACCATGTTTACCAGCTCTGCTCTCTTTTCATTTACTTAAATAACATTTTACAACTGATAAGAAAACTCTCAGCAGAGCAACAGGAGATTAAAAGTTTAGGATCATACTTGTTTTGAGCAACAAGTGGAAATTTTTAATTTATTTAATAAAAATAACGTTTTAAATCTATAAAAATAACAGTCCGACAGTTCTGCGTGATATTACGTTAAATAAAAATATTTGGTACATATTTACGTGTATATATGTACATTTTTATGCTATATTTGGCCTGAATGTTATCAATATTACAGCGGCCTGTGCTGCCACCTACAGGCCAGCCTGCGTCAACACGTGTTTTCGCTCACCTGCTTCCGTGTCTGCAGCGCTGCTGTGTTTCCTCGGCAACCAAGTCGTCATCAAAGTCCCTCCGAGGACTTTGCCCCGACAGGAGACGCTCAAAACACGCGCCATCGTCCCACAGTGTTTTAAAGCCATTTGGGCCTAAATACCGACGCAAAGTGCAGTCAACCGGAGTTTTTTCGTAAATATTTGTTACGAGATTGATGCCTAATTAGTATGTTGAGGAGAAAATCTGAGCTTAACAACTGTTTTTTGTTGTTTTTTCTGACGTGCGTCTTTTCTAGGAGCGCTCCTGTCCGGAGGAGTAACGCCTAAAAAGTCCCCGACAGAAACAACAACCACAGAAAGTTCTGGGTAACACTTGGTGCATTGCGGAGGTCAGAACCGCAAACCGACAGCAGGGGTCGACAAAGTGCTTTCCTATAAAAAAACAAGCAAAACAAGACTTAGTTTTCTTTAATCTTTTTTTTTTTTAATAAAAGATTTCTCTTTCGTGGTGTTATTTTTTTGTTTTTACACATTTTAAGGCATCATGCACAAAAAATAAGTCAGACTAAAGGCATTATGATCACCCTCTACCAAATAATTAGAACATTTGCTGTTAAAAATAAGTTTGTACAAATATGGCATGTAAGCTGGCATGTCAGTGAATCCCGAAGCAGAACGTCGGCTGCTTTCACAGTTTTTGTAAACATGGCTTGGAGCAAAACAGGGCAGAGGAAGAAAGTCGAGAGGAAACGAGGGAACGCATGCTTCAACGTGGGCTTCAATTTCCCTGAAAAGCATGCAATGCATTTTAAATCATATTTACAATGCATCATCATTTTCACTCTCAACGGAGGTCTCATTCTTTTCTCTTTTTTTAATATTCTATCAATTAAAGTTAAGACATTAAAAATGTTATCAACATTAACAGACAGACGGACAGACAGAAAGACGGATGTGTCCATAATACCCCCCCCCCTTGAACCAGAGTCCTCCACATCAGACACCGTTTTTTGTTGGGTTGATTTTTCTTTTATGAATGCTCAACAAACAAACACACCACAAGGTTTCTTTTCAGTTCGTCAAGCATCGTTACGTGTTGTGCTTTCAGATGAACACGCTCATCTGGAGGATATGACAGCCTCAAAAAAAACTTACTCCAAATTTAATCAGAATAACTGAATTTAAGCAAAAACAAACAGCCCGTTTAGGGCTAAAAGTTGGAGCTGAAAGGAAACCTTGTCGTGTCCATCGTGGTGGACGTCCGGGAGGTGCCTGTAAGCTTTGGCACGGTTGTGTCCAGTTGTGCTCTTTTGCGTCGATCCGTGTGCGTTATACGATATTGAAGACCATGGAAAGATACTGTTCGTATGAAACCTGGATCCAGCCGTCCTGGTCCGTGTCGTACCGCCTGAAGACGTCGGTCAGCCTCTGTGGACGGGACGGAAGAGGACGAAGTTATTCGTCAATTTGTGGACGTCTTCACACAGAGGGTGTCCACGTCCTCCGAGGACAGACGGCATCGCGGCGTTTACCTGTAGTACGATACAGCACTGGATGAAGTCATCGAAGGCCACCTGTCCCTTCCTCTGCCGGTCAAACTTATCGATCAGCGTGCCGTAGAACTGGTCGGACAGGCGGTAACCTGAAACACAGCCAACGACCCGTCAGCGCGACGCGTTTTTCCATCACACCAGAGCGTCCGCCGCAGAGCCCAGGTCAGCCTGCATCGGTGCGGACGCTTCCTGTGGCGAAACGGACCTCAGACCCAAACACACGGAGCCTCCGGCGAATAACGACTCCTCAGCCAACCGAAACTCTTTTTAAATTGACTGCGGCTCAGCTGCAGCTTAGAGCTTAAAGCAGAGCTGCAGCGGAGCGACGCAGGCGGACCGCCGAGTTTCTGTCGAGGCTAAAACGCGTCCAAGTTAAGACGTTTCTCAGGTTTCATCCATTAAAAATTGATTCAAATATTGTTAATAAAAAAAATGAAAAAAAAAAAACATTTGAACAATATTAATTTAACTGTGAAAAGATGAAGCAAAATAAATTTGAAAAAAATAATGAAACAATATAATCTATTAGTTTAGTGGAACAATAAAATTAAATTTGTAAAAATTTACCTCATAGGAAAGATTAAAAAAAAGTAAAATAAAACCAAAAAATGTAAAAAAAAAAAAAAAAAAAAAAAAAAGAGGAAAAGTTAAAAAAAATTAAAATAATACAAAGTGAAAAATAGTGAAAAAAAGTGTAGATAAATTCGAGTAAAAGATTGCAATGAAATCAAGCAAAATGGGAAAAAAAATTAATTTAGCGTGATAATGTTAATTGCTGATTTTCAACACAACAATTCAATTCTGTATTAATTCCCGTGATTATCATCAATACCAGTGTTTTGCACAAGCCAATAACAAGCGTGTTAAAAAAGGGACAAAAGTGTGAGTATTACTGTGAAAGTTCCTCTGAGTGGTCAGTGCTCCTCCTCCTCCTCCAACTCAGGCTGAGGTCTGACCCTCGCACTCAGAGGAAGCAGCGTCAGAGCGGCGCAGCAGCAGCGAGCCCTCCACCACCGCCACGACCCAATTAAAAACACGAGCATACTTTGCTTCTGCTCACCGAATCCAGTCAGCGCCTGCTTCAGCTCGTTCTTGTCGATGAAGCCGGAGTTGTCCCTGTCGTAGGTCCTGAAGATGTTCTGCCAGTCCGTGATGTACTTCCACACGCCGGCGAACTCGTTGAAGTTCACGCCGCCTTTATTTTCCCTGTCGAACATGGCTGGAATAGACCGGGACAAGGGGGGAGAGAGGGGGAGGGAGAGAGGGAGAGAGAGGGAGAGAGAGAGAGAGAGAGAGAGACACTTTAACAAACGTGGGAACTAAAAAGAGACAAACCCAGAGACGTGGGAACCGCCAGGGCGTTGCACGCTGCTTCATCCGGCTGCCAACTGCAGATTTGACAGCGCCGCTCAGAAAGACTCACAAGGCTGACTTTCGCTTCCCCCCCATCGCCCCTCCTCACCCCCGTGCACTTCAATCCAATTAGCTCCCAACAAAGGGAGGGTTATCGCACGGCGCGCTGCAGGCTGCGGGACCTCAAAACACGCGTGAAGGGATGGTGGCGGCCCTTCAGCAAACAACTGACGCCAAGTGTGAGGAGAGACAGCAGCTCTGCACCTCTCCAGCTGTGTATGCATGTCAGGGGTCATCAGTACTGTAACTGCATAACTATTCCTGTGTATTTAACCAGTTACTAACATGTTGCAGCTAAAAGTACTCAGCTTTGTGTCCTTTTATTCACGATACGAGTCAACGAAACTCAAAACGAAGCAAATAAAGTAGCTTACAAGGTAAAACTACAGTGAGGCTCAACTGACTGAAATATACGAAGCTTTTAAACTAATTTTCTGAGAGTCCGAAGCGATAAATCTGCGTCTGCTCCTCCGGGCAGTTTTTTTCCCCTCTTTCCTTGCAGAACGTCTCTTTCTCTTCCTCGTTTTATTGACGGCAGCAGTTCGACGGCGACCAGCCAGATAAACAACTCGGCGCCGTCTCTTTCGGCACAACAGGCCGTTGTTGTGGCGTCCGGTCAGCGGTTACTTACATATGATGGAGCGGACCGTCACCGGGTTGAAGGGAGTCCATGTGCCTGTGAAACACAGAAAAAACAAGTCAGGATTCAAGTCAAGTTGTGTTTTCAGCGTCCAGATTCCACTTCGATGGTCCTGCGTGGACGTTTTCAACAGTCGGCAACTGAAAGAAACTGTCGAGCTTCACAAATTTGACTGAAACCAGAAAAAAAGAGTCTTTAATCAAAAGTATCTTTTCAAAGTCTGCTGTAGATTCTAGAAAGTTTCTCATTCTGGTTTTCAGTGAAAAGCTCAGAGTAGGTGCTAAAAAAGTACCTTTAACAGGTTCTCCAGCTCAGTCTCAAAACAACCTGACAGGAGACAATAGAAGCGTCGAAAACTGCTTCAGTTCAGAGATGTCACGATATTTAGGAGGCGTTTTGTGGCCCCCCAAAAGACAAACAGTTATTCTTCATCCGGAGGACGAACTTCAATGAAATGAGCGGTGAGTAAAAAGACTGATGGGCCGTCAGTTCGGGGGGACGTTCAGACTTCACACTCTACTCTGGAGACACACGGAGATTTATCGGCCGCCCGGATCCTCGCTGACTCACCATCGCTTCATTATGAGCACGCCGGCACTTCGGACCCAGAAACAAAGAGGAGCGAGAGGAGGAAGAGGAGCAACGCATCGGGAGGAGAGACGAAGGGGGGAGGACGGAGGGACGAGGGAGGGAAACTAAACACTCGCGGAGGCTTTCTGATTTTTTCGGTTGTTGCAGAAACTCGAACTCTTTCGCTGAATCGAGATGATCCAGCTGCAACTCGACCCGCTGATCCTGAATCAGCCTGCGCAGAATTTAAATGCCTCACTCACGTTGTGGAGCGAGTATTGGTGTCGGGATTGACAAACGACACCAATACTCAAATAAGCATTCGATCCAAAACGTTTCTTATGATAAAATTCTTGCTCTAAATCTCATTTATTTGCTTAACAAACTGCCTATTGTGGAGTAATTGAGATTTTTGACATTTGCGAGTAAAGTAGGTAAGTCTATTATTGATCTCTAAACGCAAGTAAACAAAGCAAATCTCTGACGAGATTTTTGTCTTTTTATTTGAATATCTCAAAGCAAAAGTACTGCAGTATTTTCAGAAAATACATCAAGTCTGACGACAGATTTCTCAGTTCTGCTTCCATCTCTGCTTTTGAATGAAGTCTCCCAATAAATAATGAAGAGGAGGAAATGAATTCAGACCCTTAAAAAGTTCAGATTTTCCGAATCTGTTCTCTAAAACTCAGTCGCTCCCTCCCCCCTCCTCCCCCGTCCTCCCTCCTTCCCCGGTGGTGGGTTTGTTTTATTGATGGCCGGCGCTGTCAGAGGACGGAGTGGATGGAGCTGCTTTGGGACGCGGCCCGAGGCGCTCGGGTCCGAGCCAGAATCTATTTCCCTCCATTTATCTGCTGGAGCGCCGCGTGGACGCAGCAAACAAACATCAACGCTGGCAGAGAGACAGAGGGAGGGACGACGCGTGGCGGCGGGTCAGCGAAACCGGGGTCAAAACGGCAACAAATCCTCTCTATTCAGCGGATCAAAGCGGCTCTCCATTAACAACAGGAGGAATATCGTGTATGATCTAAATTAACTGTTGCTGCTGCACTGCACCAGCAGAAACAGGAGGCACGACCGCGGCGCGCAGCAGCAGCTCACCGCGAGGTCACCGGCCAAGCGCCAGACGGACTGCGGCCGGCCGCCTGCTGCGAGGCGGTTCGGTGTCGCCGAGGTGTTCGAGGGTGCGGCCGGCGTTCGGCCGGGACAATGCCGTCTCTGTCCCCTGCCGTACACTGAGCTCTCTCACTGGTGAAGCCAGCGACGAGGAGGAGGAGGAGGGAAAACAGAGCGCTCCGACCGCAGAGTACACGGGAACGTACGGCGAGCGCGGCGGAGCTCAGTGAGACGCTTGTACGTACACGCTCGACAACTGCGGCCGCCCGCAGACGCGAGCTCTCCAAACACACTTTACTCGCTCAGCTTCACACCTCACAAAGCAGCTACACAACCCCGAAAAACAAAAACACACAATCTGTCAGCGCGAAGGGAAAACGTCGACCTTGAGCGCTAAAAATAAAAAGTTGAAATTCAAATTGCAGCAGAGGAGCGGCGCGCCAACATCGGGAGACCGTCAGACTTATCCTCCATGTATGAATCATTACCATTAATGAGCTTTTTCCCTTCGTTCTCTGCAGCAATTACAAAGCCTATTACCAGAGTCAACTCATCCCAAGATAACAGGAAACTGCAAGACTCCGTAAACACCGACAAAGCTCAAATAATATTAACATAAATTAGACAAACAAGCCTAAATAACCAGTTTTAAAAGGATTTAGATTCAAGAGTAAAATATAGTTATTGGTCTTCAGACAAATGCAGGACGTCTGACTGCTGTGGCCACAGAATTCAGGACCGTTTGCGTCATTGAAGGAGCCGATAAAAGGCCGAGGCTGGTGTCAAATTACACACAGTCGACGCTGCATCGCTGGAAGCTGGCCAGCCGGGATGGAGTGAGTTTCTCAGAGGGGAAACTGATGAAACGCAGAGAAATGGCCACAAGGAGCCGAAGGAGTGTGGGACTAACGTTTGCTGGCTACAGATCGGGTGAAAGACGTTTTACAAACACTGGAGTGTGTTAAATAAATAACCGAAATCGGGTGAGAGCAGATGGGGACGACGTCAGTTCACTGCCGAGGAAACAGAGGCCAGAATAAACCAGGTTTAGAAGTGAATGACGCAGCCGGGATGAAAACACACCTGCTGACACACAACCATCGGTCAGAGACAGAGACAATTACAGGTGATGAGAAGCAGTCGGACCCAAAACAGAGACGAAGAGATGAGGAAGGAGAGAGAGAGAGGAGAGGGGGAGGGGTGGGAGGAAGTCAGGAAGAAAGCAGGGAGACAAAAACAGAGACAGTCTGAGTCAGAGAGGACAAACAGACAGAGGAAACAGCAGGAACCAAGCGGTGCCAGATCCTCCTGAGGAACGATGGAGACGAAATTGGAGAGGAGGAGGAGGAGGAGGAGGAGGAGGAGGAGGAGGAGAGGAGAGCCTTCCCTCTTTCGACTGCACATAATTTATTTTCTTCCCATTAACAAACTTGAGTGAACGGAACTTTCTCATTAGAAAAGAGTCTAACGCACAGATTGATGTTGGCTTGTTCACGTTCACGACGAATAATTAACTGAACTCGAATTAATGAGGAGGAAACGTCGTTTTCTCGGCATCATTTTGCGCAGAGCAACATGAACGCATCCCGTGGAGCTGGAGGAGACGCGACACTGGTTGGAAGCAGTGGGAGCAACGACGTCTCCATCGGGGGAGACAGAAAGATGTGAGGGAGTGCTGGAGTGGTTTTAGATGTCCAGAGAGGATGGTGGGGGGGAGTGCTGAGAGGAGGAGGAGGAGAAAGAGAGGCTGAGTGTGGTGCAGGAAGGAGGACGAGTGTAAACAGCAGCAACTCCTGCCTCCCTCCTCAACCTCCCGGGCTTCTCTGCACCCCTGAGAGGGGGAGGAGGGGTGAGGAGCGGGGGATGAAACAGAGATGGATTACAGAGTGGTGGCAGGCCAGCCTGGTTAATGGCAGGAAACCACGGAAATAAACGCGGGGTCGCGGGGGGGCGGCGGGGTCCCGGCGAGCGAACCCGCGGTGCGGTGCGACGTCACGGCGGGCGGAGGCCGGGAAACCTGCCGCTCGCTACACGCACACACGGCGAGCCGCACGTGTGCACGACGGCTGGAGAAAAAACACACACACGCTGAGAAACAGCAGAAACACTCTTCACGCTGACCCGTTGGCGGAAAATTTGGCGAAAACAACACACACACACAAACACACACACACAGGAGAGTACATGTGTTCATGCATGCATACACAAACACACACACTAATCAGTATGCTGAGCCTGAGCCAGAGCGCAGCCTGATAACAGCTCCTCTCGCTGCTGCTGCTGCTCGCTTCCACACTTCTTCCTCCTCCTCCTCCTCCTTTGAAGTGGTGAAAAAAGATGAGTTTCTGGGGAGAGTGCTCCGCTCAAGAGTCTCCGAAAAGCTGAGGAGGCGATTCGAACGCCGAGCTGATGGAGAGCGCATTAGATTTTAACGAGGGGACAAACATCCACCTGCACCACGACAGCTTCTGGGCGAGCGTCTCCCTTAAATCTACGTCTCATTAATCGCCGTCGGGTTTTCGTCGCAAGGTCGCGAGACGGCGTAGTGGCAAGAAAATGGATTTCACCACTTGGCGAGGAGGAGGAGGTGGAGGAGGTGGGGTCATCGCGGTCAAAGCGAGCGTAAAACTCACTTCACCTGCGAGGGTTCGCGCGCCGAAGACGACTCGTCTGATCAATTCACTGCTGTTGTTAAAGTCTGCGAGCAGAATCACAAGTGTGTGTGTGTCTTATTTTTCAGTTGAACCCATAATCCCGCCTGAATCCTCTTCCTCCTCCTCCTCCTCCTCCTCCTCTTCCTCCTGAGCTACACCAGACCCAGAGTGACTGCACTTCCATCCCTGGCAGCTGTAATCCTCGTGTTGCATCCGCGAGTCCTTTTCATGCCGAAATTTCTGGTCGTTTCTTCTCGGGGCTTCGATCAGATTAGCCGTCGTTCTGCGGCGCCGCTCCAGTGCTTCCCAATTTCTCTCTCCGCTGTTCTGTATGAGCGTCCACACTCGGAGGCAACCTCATGAAAACATTCAGACAAAAGCAGCCGTTCCAGCGAGTGAACAGAAAACGACGCAGGATGCTTTTATGGGCTGTTAGCAGCTTTAGCTGCTGGGAAATAAAGCCAGTCGCAGCTGAAACCTGCTACTGCGCGTTAGAGGACTCGCTTTGATCGCTGTTGCAAATGACTGAGGTGGCATTTGCTCATAATCGCATATACATCAGGCCTGTAGGTGGGGCTGTAACATGCCGCCAAAACAGAGAAGAAGACACAAAGCCAATGTTAACAAACTGGACATTTAGGAAGCAGGTTGAAGGAGAGGAGGGGCTAACTTCTTCCTCTTTTTCTTCTTCTGGAGTTTTCTCTGACGCCAATCCACCGACTTCACAGAAACTTTAAAGCACTTCAGGAGGGAGTTTGTTTGAAGCTCTCCTGATAAACTTTTCACCTGCTCCTCTGTTGTCCCGGGACAAAAATAAACCTGCGTTCATTTTCCTTCGCTTCACCTGCTACCCGGAGATAAAAATACAATCCCAGTCCCCCTTTTTTTTTTGCTCAGGCTCAGCAGCGACTTAAATCAAAGAGAGGAAGCGACCAGCGACGTGTGACGAGGAGAGAAGAAAGAGAGACGGAGGCATCAAAACAGAAGCAGAGGGAAATAATAGACGAGGAGAAAGCAGATAAAAGAGCGAATGAGGAGGAGGAGGAGGAGGAGGAGGAGGAGGTATGAGAAAACAAAACGTAAGGAGAGAAAACGGTGCGACACCGACCGTTCGATAAGGCCTGCTGCAGCTCCGAGTCGGATATCACTCCACTCCGATCCTTGTCGACCCTGAAAGGAGTAAGGAAAAAAAAGAGACAAGGATTAGACACGGCCCGCTTTAACCACTTCACACCCGCGCTCGCTCCGGCACACAATAGCAGGGGGGGGGGCACCGGCACCCGCCAGGTGTAACTTCATCCTCCCCCCGAGCGCGTGTTTGTATGTCCACAAAGGGCTGAATGGAGCTGGATGATGAGGGCTCGACAAGGCGGCGCGTCGCTCTGACAGAGCGGCGCGTGTGTGTGTGTGTGTGTCGGCATGTGTGTGTGTTGATGCTGACACAGTGAAAGTGAAACTGAAGGCTGCGAGTGTAACTTTCAGCGCCACCAGCACAGTGTCAGCTTGCAAAGATTTCAGATGGTGAAACATATTGAAGGTTTGTTTTGTTTTCTCTGTCTGCAGAAAACGAACCAATGCTGCAGACTGAAAATCAGGACATCTAAAGTAGATAGTCACACAATGAGAAGCTCACTGGGGCTCTGGCCCCCCTGGACCCCACCCTTGATCCACCCCTGAACTCATCTCTCTTCTTATTATTCACTTTTTCCCAATAATTACTCTTGAAGTCTAGAATGACTCCTGAAAACTATCTCAGATTACAGCTCACATTCGGAATAAGCCATAGAAACGTCACCATGTTTTCAGAAGCACTGGTTTTAACTCCTTCTCACAGAGTAAAGATGTCCGTTTGTTTCTCGCCTTTTCCGAATCACGTTTGCGTGGACTTCCTTTGCGTGTTTACCAAAGAAAACAAGTGTTCACTTGAACCTCTGGTGCAAAAACATGCAAACACTCCTGGGAAACAAAGCCCAAAGCACAGAATCAAACGGCATCCCGTCCACCTGCGCGGGAGTCTAAATCAACCAAAGAAGAAGTAGTTGATCGATAGAAGAGCTGCCGTCCGGGATAATTTCCATCATCATGAATCAATGAAACTATAAAAGGTCATAAAACGTTGGAAAAGCTTTGGGAGTTGCCAGAGAGCAAAGTGATGTTCTGCACTCCTGCTCATAATCAAAAGTAGCAGAATATAACAATAAAACTATTCAGCTGTTTCAGCTCTAATCAAAGCCTCCCCGAGTTAGCCGAGCTGTAAATCACTCGGCTTCCCTCCTTAAAGTGAAAGAGTTCGATTCTCACAGAAGAAAAACACTCAGCAAACCGACATTAGAGAGTGATAACGTGATTATTAGGACACATTAAGAGAACTCAGTGTTAAAAAAGCTTCTTTTTTTCTTGGGAATTCAAGCGGCTGGGCTGTGACACATTTACCGGCTCAAAGTTTTTTTTAACTGCATCTTAGTCAAACATCCCATGACTCAGTTGTTCCTTAGCAACCTTCCCGGCCCAACCTGTTGACGCACGGCTCGTTCAACAAACAGACTGACTACCAGGAGGAGGAGGAGGAGGAGGAGGAGGAGGAGGAGGAGGAGGAGGAGGAGGAGGAGGAGTTGGGGAAGCCCCGAATTAATGAAAAAAAAAAAACAGAGACCAGCCCAAGTGGGAACTCTGTAGGACGGATTTCTGTGACATTTGACCTCTTTGTGGTTTTTCTACACAGTAATCGTATGTACGAGTGTACGTGTGCTTTTACTGCCCCCCCCCTTCTTGAAGGCCAAACAAACCTCCTTTGGTTCCTCTTGGTGGGAGGAAAACAACATTCTTATCAATGAGATCCTTGTGACGGCGGAGGTGAGGAGTGACTGCAGGCAGTGCGGGAACCAAACCTTCACCAAACACCGATACACGAACTCAAAGAAGAGTGTTTGTGGAGCATGAAACCTCCCTCCCTCCCTCTTCCCTCCCTCCCTCCCTCCCTCCCTCCCTGCCGACTCCGCCTCAGGTGATATTACCTCACCAGTGAAAGCATCATTAAAACTGCCTTTTTCGCCTGCAGAACAGACACTTAAACATCTGGCGTTTCCATCCTCGCGCGCTCGCACGCTGAGCCTGTACGCGGAGCAGAGGGAGCAGTGTGGGACACCGTGACTGACTCGGTTATTGTGCTCACATTTTCCCCTCGTGTTTCACTGTTTCCTACCAGGCGGACGAGCCGGGATCGGCCTCGCGGAACAAACGCCCGCCACACTTTCCACATCAGAGGTCCGAAGCCGAGGCGACGTCTCCGGGATGCAAGAGACGCCGGCGTCCTTCGATTTCTCGGTGGCTCGACCTCGATAGAGGCTGCGCTGGATTTACTTGTTCTGAATCTCTGAACATGATCTCGGCTCCGTGATCTAATCTGTCAGAACGAGTGAACGTTCTTCCAAACCCAGTGTTGAAAAATTCAATCACTCCCAGAAATCCTTCCGTCTGTGAGACGGCTTATGTGTTGGGACGACTTGCCAGCATTTTTCTGGCACATCTGATCGAACAAGTCCGAAGGTGTTCGACGACCTTGTGTGGCAACAAATCTGTTGATCTTGAAAAGAAAATAGCGCTGTTGTGCTCGAGTCTTCGAGGGCTGAGCGCAAACATTTTTGTCATACCAGCGTCACCCGCTGTGAAGCGGGCAGACTCACCAGCACGAGGACATTCACACACTGCAACACTCCCACTGTAACGGTTCACCTCGGTCGTGATTCGCTTCGAATGTCCCGTTTATGACTCATGATTTAAGTCAAGTTAAGTAAAGGTTGTTAAGTTAAGCTTTCGAGTTACTACTAACACAAAGTAGGAGCAGTCAGGGAGTTTGGGGGCCGTCCTCGAGGGCCTAAAGGAAAACGGACGACAGCATGACGGTGCATTGTGAGTTTCACTTTCAATGTGTGCACTCAGGCACAGGAAGACAGAGCGCCTTCCTGTTCCGGTTTTACAACGATGTAATTGCAAAACACTGACAATGAGCGTCTCCTTTTCTTCCTCTGCTGCTGCCACGTCTCAGCCAGAATCATGATGAGACGGGATCAACTCCGTCTGTGAGCCGATTGTACAAAAGCTGCTCCAGTGTAAGCTGGTGAGTCATGGAACGGTAGGTGTGTGTGTGTGCGTGACACCGGGACTGAGAGGCCTCCCGCGTCAGCCACGCTCTATTGACTCCTGATCACATGACTGAGGGAATTCCAGCGCGGCTCTGGCAGATAGTCACCAGGAGGCAGCGGCGGCGGCGGCGAAGAGCTCATGTGAGAGATGACTGTCCGTGTCCACGGCCGTCACAACGCTTGTGTTCATCTGACGTAAACCCGGCGTGACGCCGTGTGTGCGGCGCGGTCGTGTTAGTCATGGGCAGTGATCTCCCGCCCTGATGCGGGCGGAGGTGTGCACATCCAACCTGGTTCCTCCCAGGTTTTTTCTCTCACCATACATAAATAATTCGTTAAGGCTGTTTCAAGCCTCGCAATGCCCGCAGCCTCTCAGTGCTGTACGGTGGAAGGGGGGGGGGGGGGCAAAAAAAAAATCCTCTGCAGTATTACATAACTCTATAGCTTACTATTACCAGGGGCCACTGCATATCAACACTTCTCTCGCCGTCTACTACTGTGACCTTCTTCGCTGCTGACACACTTTTGACTCGGGCTGGGGTGAAATTGATGACTATCAGCCAGAGAGAGCGACCGCTGAGGGAGCAAAAAGGGGAACATTTCAAGCTATTTATACTCGTTTGGGTTCAAAGTTAATGTGAACGGTTAAACTGAATCAACTGGAGATTTAACGCTCTGTTGCAGAGATCGCCGAGGCTTTGCCTACTCCGAGGACGTCAAACTTAAATTTGAACATTTAAATGTCAGCTATGATCTCATATTTCTGTATCTACTACAGCAGAACAGGAAGACTGTGCTTTTACTTTGAAGGGTGTTGCTTTTAAACGCTGTTGCGACAGTGTGTTTGGCTTCACTGTATTGTTTTGGCCGATCCAAGATCAAAAGAAGGTTCTCAGCCTTTCAGAGAAATCCAAGGGGTTAAAAAACAGTTTAAGGCGATTTAACACTTAACAGGTTTTTGTATCGTTTGGATACAAGTGGTTGGAGAAGTCATTCATTGACTATTATGGGCTCGTTTGAATGGAAAGTTTGAAGTGTCTTCTGCGGATGGGGGAAACCCTTCAAGGACTCCTGGAGGTCCCGGATCTGGCAACCCCGTTCCTGCTTTCTTCATGACACCGTTTGAAATATTACCGCCATGTGGCGCTGCTAAGGCGTGGTAATGCAACATTGTGTTGCAAGAGTATTCATACGCGGGACTTTGCGGTTCGTATCCGAGCCCGAGACGTAAAAACCGGGAGCCCGACGGACGTTAAATCACTCCGTTCACTGCGGAGCTGGAAGGACGCGGAGAGGCGCGAGCTGTCACGGGCACACGCAGCGCCGCTGCCCCGCTCGCTTCCTCCCTGCGCGACGAAACGACAGCAGTCTCTCACTGCGGAGTCCGGGTGACAGGAGCGAGACGAGCCGCCGTTCAGCCACTCACCTCTGGAAGATATTCCACAGGAAGCTCTGGTCCGGCGGTGCGTTGATGTGCGGGGCGCCTCTGTACGAAGTGTGGTACGCCATTTTAAAGGGAGTGCTCTGGTTTAAAAAACACACACACACACACTCACGCACACACTGAAGACAGTATTTCCTCCTGCCGTAGTTTCTCTCTCCTCTGTGAGAGCGCCTTCAGTCAGACCCCACCAGCCGACGTCCACGTTACCGCCTGCCTGAGGGGCGGGGCCTATCATTCACCACTTCCCATCGGGAGGGTGACGTCACATTTTCCTTCGCTTTCCGCGGAGTAAAAATAGAAACAGCAAAATTCAACACAACCGAAACTCACGTCAGAGAATAATGGGAGCCCAAAAAGAGCCCGAGAAATTTTCCTGTTTTGGCAACTTCCTCAAAATTACACGAACCAAAGAATAAAAATTATATTTTACTTAAACGACTATAAGTAAAGTTTTGTTTTTTCCCATTTTTCTAAAGTAATTGAAGATATCACGACTGTTTGCGGCGATTTTAAAATCTACTCGCTGATTGGTCGGATCAATTTTGGGGGCGGGAAAAGCCGAAATATCGTTTTAATTCTGTTAAACATTTTATTATTCAATTGCTTTCGTTTGATCGTCATAATTAAGTCAAAAACAAAATGTTTTACTACCCAAACGTCCTCCAACGTCATTCTGGCTGTTTCTCCACCATCTGGTGAGTTTTTAGAGCTAAAACTCGACCGCTTGTCTCGTCCCTTTTATCCTACATAAAGTTAACACTTTTTCGCTAAACACAATCGAAAAATTTTTAGCTTTTAACAAAGTTATAAGTGTGTTACTCCTTCAGGTTAGCCGCTACGAAGGGAATCAGAGTGAGTCGAAGAGAGCTGCTCAGAGTCAATGTCAAAAAAACATGGTAAGAAACTGAAACAATCGCCTCTAGAAGCAATATTTAGCTCTTTACTTAAGTTTTGTGTACTTAGATGTTCATATATATTAGCTCACCACTAAACCCAAAGGTTTCATTATTTTTTCTCATAAAAATACAATTTGGTTAATATTTGTGTCTGACTTTGCTGCATGTCTCCAGCTGGGACATCCTGGACTACGTGACCGCACAGGTCCCTCCTCCTCAGCCCCACCTCCCCAAGCCGAGGTTCTCCCTCTACCTGTCGTCCCAGCTGCAGTACGGGCTGGTGGTCGTCTACCACAGGCAGTGTGGCTTCCTGCTCGGTGAGATGATGGAGCAGAAACTTCACTTTATGTGCTGGAAAAAGCAGGAAACTCATGTCTTTGCTTCAGGACGCAGCGATCAACTGATACTGAACATTTAGTTACATTTCATGACATGAAGGGAGAGTGGATGTGGGAATAAGATGACAAGATGCCTTATAAAGACCAGAGCAACCGAATATTTTCATTGCTGCTCAGGTTTCTCGAGTCATCTCAGCTAAAACGGAGAAATCCTGCTTGTTTTTGTACTTTGAAACACCGCAGACAAACTATTCCAGTCCTTTCTCTCAATCTCAGAGTCCCGTCCGGGTGTTCAACCCAAACAGAGCCGGCGCCCTCCATCTGTTTAATCCGTTCTCTTCAGCTCAGCCTGATAAGTGTCATTTAGAAGCCAATATGGAGCTGATGAAAGCAATATCATCAGGCGTAGCTCGACAGAGACGATTCACGCCGGCCTCAAATTACACCGCGATGCTGATATTGCGCGAGACAGATTCGCAATCATGCCGTTGTCATGGTTCATCAAAACAGTGAAACACAATGCAGGACGGCCGGCGGCGGCGGCGGTGGCGGCAGGAGAAGCCAAGACAGGCCGACCCTGTCTGCCGTCCACGGGGGCCGTCGGATTCGGCGCTGGCGTTTAATTTAATCCATCAGTTGAATACAATAGAACCTCCAAAAGCTGTCACCTTCGATTATCTGTGGGTATGATGTTTATGTGGGATTTAATAAGCACGGCACAATGCAATTTGTCCTCTCAGATTGTAAGACACCCAAAAATGAAAGGTGCACAGGTTGTTTTTTCCCAGCTTTCCCAGGTGTAAGCGTGGATTTTGTTTAATAATGCATGAAGTGAGGGTCCCGCAATGTGCGTGCGATCACTCTGATCACGTTTGACTTCTCTGCTTCTGTTTTCTGCAGGATTTGATGCTCAGACGAGACTTTTTAACCCCTTTCTCTCTTTTCCAGAGGAGATCCAACAGACCATCGAGCGCCTGCTGCGCTTTAAAAGATGCATCCATATCGACATGGCCGAAGCCGACAGGTCTGCTGTGAAAGTTCAAGCTGTCGGGAGGTTCCAGGAAGTTCGGACGCAGATTTTTTCGCGGCTCGTTTAAGAGGAAAACGACAGAAAATGTGGAGCTTTATTGAACAAATGGAGCTACTTTCATGCAAGTGGCTTCGTGAATGTTTTATAAGCGACACGGTGAAGCAGCAGTAATGTCGGAGCTCTCGTGTCTGCGGATGAACTGTATCTCCTCACACGAACCGCCCTGTTCTCATGCAACTGGTTTATTATTTGATGAATACATGAAACTGAGAGTGCAGCTAATGGCAACATCGCACCAAACAGGACTTCTAAAAGCAGGATTTTTATGTGTGTGGGGGGGGTTAAATCTGGCAGGATGGCGTTGGATGTTGCGGACCGCCTGAACATGATGGAGGAGGCTGAAGGAGCTCAGGACCCCTTTTTTGGTCTCATGGAGGAGGAGGAGCTCCCCAGCCCCTATAAAGTACACCCGGTGGGTCTGCAGTCACCCGCAGAGCAACTTACAGCACGAGGCTGGTTGAAACTGGGCCGGTTTCTGGTCCCTGATCCTGTTTCACTCCTTTATATTTCAGCTTACAACTCAGCATTATGTGATCTGTCTGCAATTTGATGTTTATTAGACTAAACCTTTAAGCTGAGCTAATAAGAGAAAGTGTCCGTCTTTTTCCTTCCTACATGAAACGCTCTTTGGCGCCATAAATCGCCGACCACTCCTATTTTATCAATATCTGTCAATGTTCTGCCATAAAACACTAACTCTGACCAGCATGGCTGAACTTTGCTCCACATAATCTTTTCCTTCATGAAACGAGGCCATTGTGCAGCTTTAGAAGGAAGTAAAAGACCGTTAAACCTGATACGAATGTGAATTTAAACTCAGATGTTTCCAGCTGAGCTCCAGTGACTTCATGACACGCTGAGACAGAAGCGGAAACACACCTGATGTATAAGAAAACCTGTGTTTTGTTGTCGAGCTGAGAGTCGGTGTCTGTCTGTGCCGTTTGTTGCGTAACTTTTGTCCTGTTAAATTCCAGGCGGGGTTTGTGATTGCAGAGCACTCCCTGCTGCTCAGTCCTCACAGCACACCTGAACAAACGGGTGAGTGTCGCTTCTTTAGCACGACACCTCTGAGTCTTTTCAGGTACCTAAACCAGCGACTCCAAAGCCCCGCCTCCCTCTGAAACCGAGTTCTCATTGGCTGCGTCAGGGTTGTTTCTCTGACAGTGTTACAGAGTCGCCAGCCGGCACATTTACTTTAATGATATCAGTGTTTCTGTGCAGAGAATAAACGTGATGATACAATGTTTACGGGGAGGTTTTAATGTTCTCCACGTCCGTCTTCGTAAACACAGTGCTGACCCCCCTTTCTGACCCCTCCCGTTGTGCCGTTCCAGCTTTCAGGTCACCTCCAGCCGCCATCACCCTGACGGAGAAGGAGCAGGTCGTCATCGCCGCTGCTGAGGTAAACTCCCTGTCAGATCCGGGGACGAGGGGCGGGAAATAAAGCCGCCATTATCGTCAGGTGTCCTGCTGGATCAGCGGGCGGCGATGTGGACCGTGTGCCCGCAGCATCCCTGCTTAACGTCTTTGTCACATGCCGAACGGGAAAAGTTCAGCACGTTCACAACAGAGATGTGTTGGTTTAGTTTCTGTTCTTTTACTGTTCAGGCTCCTTTTATAGATATGTTCAGAAGATCCATTTATTCTCCTAAATGGGGTGTCGGAGGCAGTAAAGTTAACGACGTGGTGGAATGAGGGCGTAAAACACCTGATGTCTGAGCGCCTGTCCTGACTTCACCTCTCCTCGGCGCTTCTGGAGTTGTATTGTTTTAAAATGCGGCCGTGTGCCGCCACCGCCGCGGCGAGCCTTTCTCCGGCGCTACCTTCACACTCGATTAGGCCCCTCATTCTGTCACTTACAGGCCGATAATGTTCCTCCAGAAGCCTCGTCAGCTGATGAAGTCCTCGCTGGCCTGATAAGATCCCGCTTAATCACATCAGGCCGCACTCACAATTTGTTTACAGTGATACGTCGCTGTCCTTTGCGCTGGGGGGGGGGGGGGGGGGGGGGGGGGGGGGGGGGGGGGGGGGGGGGGGGGGGGGGGGGGGGGGGGGGGGGG